>CM053626.1:244464811-244537311 GCA_028646595.1 Phalanger gymnotis | reverse complement strand
ATAGAAGTGTATGTGTATAAAAATCTCTTTGGACATTGTATCGCTTAGCCGATACTTATGTGTATTATTGCTTTGCAAACACTGGCCAGAAAAAAAAAAAACATTTACCTGAAAAAGGTTTGTGGCTTTGACTATGATACTTGTTTTTTAGCTGCTGTGGTGATACACCAGATAGTTACTGTTAGCATGATGGCATTCTGTGATACAACCCACGTTCTTCTCTTGATTCTGATAATGACATTTGTATTGGTTCTGCCAATTAAGGCAATAGGAATGTTGAGATGGGGGATGGGGCAGAAGTTTTGCAGATTCTGTTCCCTAGTGGTGAAGTAGAGGGGCTAGTGTGGATGGGACTAGCCTGTGACTCTTGGCTAGATGCCACGCTACCCTGAAGGCGAGTGTTCTTTTTGGGGCCATATTCCGTAAGTTGATGTTCATATTCCCATGCAGATAGACACCATTAATGCCTAGAGGAGCTCTTAACTTTGGAAGAGAAAGGGGCAACTGAATCCAGGCCTAGCAATAATGGCATTTGATTCAGTCTGCCCTCCCTGCTTCCCTCTTCCCCTGGCCTTCCTCCTAACATTTTTGGCAGGAATTGATTACTTATGGACCAAGGTGACGTGGTGTATTATAAAGAACAGAATGTGGAAGTCTCAGAGTCGGGAAGTTATTCTTTTTTCCTTGAAAGATAGAATAGTTACACGGTAAACCTCCAGTTTGTATTTGCTATCCAAGATAAATATATTTTCATGCCAAATGCAGTGTAAATGAACTTTTTCATTTGCTGAACTCATTAAAAGTGAGGACCTTTCCAGTCATATAATACTGTCTTAAAGTTTCCATTTTAACTGGTTTGGTTGTATCCACGTGTGATACTAATGGATTTTTTCCCAATAAAGAAGAAAACTTTGGAAAAAAACCCTAATAGCCAAGCTAATATTCAAACTACTCATTCTAACAGGGACATCTTTTATTCTATTCCTTAAATTATATAAGATGCTGTATTTTGAAGTCATCAGTTATAAAAATAAATCACCTCTTATTGTAACTGCATTTAAAAAAAAAACTGAACTCAGCTCCAACCCGATGAACTTGGATAGCTCCAGCCTGGTGATACTGTTCATTTTTTTGTCTCTTCTCTAATCATTCCATTTTCCTCTGCCTACAGAGGTGTATGCTTCTCTTTGGTGCTACAATCATGATTTACAGTTAATGTTGTGTGAGGTATCCTACCAGCAACACCTGTCAAGTTTTATGAAAGACTTGTCCAGAAGCCACGTGGTGACTTCTGATTTTTTTGGTCTGACATACTGAGCATATCATTAAAAGATACCTGAAAGTTTACAGTATAGTCTAAACCTTACCTGACTAGTGTCCAATTTCTATTCACAATTCAAGAGGCCAATAAAATCAGAGTAGATTACAGTGAGGATGGTATCCAGTGACCTGAACATTTGTCCTATTCAACACAATCCAAGTTCCTTCCCTTCCTACTTATCTACGTTGATCTTTTAATATGTTCGAAGCCTGATATTTTTCTCTTTTTCATGAGTTGGTCTCATCTACTCCTCTCTTAGCTATTTCTTCTTTCTTTGATTCAATGTGGAATGTGCCTAT
The DNA here is from genome assembly GCA_028646595.1 of Phalanger gymnotis. Classification (NCBI taxonomy): domain Eukaryota; kingdom Metazoa; phylum Chordata; class Mammalia; order Diprotodontia; family Phalangeridae; genus Phalanger; species Phalanger gymnotis. The sequence continues at coordinate 244,535,691 of CM053626.1, read as the reverse complement.
TTTTCGAGGGATTCAGTGCATAAGGCATGGGACTTGGCTAGGAATTTTGTCACTTACAATGGGGGCAAATTATCAAATTGCTTAGTGCCTGTTCTTCCTCCTCCTCCTCCTAGGAATATTTTCATTTTACATATGAGAATCAACGAAAAAGCACCTTGGAGGAAGAGGGCTTATAACATGGTTCTGAATCGGTAGCATGGATTCACCCCACCCCCACCCTTACCCCTGAACAATTTGCATAATATTAAGTACTTTCGAGTCAAGTTCTTGGCATGCACTAATAAAAGCCTCAGATAAGGTTATCCCTTCTTTCCATGCCTTTGTGCATACATGTCTGTGCTTAAGTAAGATCCTTAACAAGCCACCAGCCTTATCATTTTAGCTTTACCAGTATGGCCTTGTGGCGGGGAGCCAACAATGAATATAGCACCTCTAGCTGAATACAATGACTAACATTTTTATGTGCTGATTTGTTTCCATATTTCTGTTTCCTTTCTTAAGGTCAACTAGAATGGGGCAAATATTTTGAGTAGAACTAGGGGAAAGGGGTGGCAAGTGGGGAAAGAATTATCTATATTTCCTCTTTTATTTTCTTGATTAGAGGTAGTAGACAGAGGTATAACTCCTTTTGGACCATGACTTCATGACTCCAAAATAGCCGACCAAGTCAAACGATATCAAATAAAACATCCCCACACTCAAATATTTGGTGTCTCACAGACAATAAAAGGAAATCTCCTTGGCACTAAAATTTTCTTTTCTCAACTGGTTGTTTTGACATTGTATAAACATAGCATCAGGCGAAACTAGTTGCAAGGGCTCTTGAGAAATCCCCTGAGGGCAGTTAGTGACAGGTCTATCTTTCTCCACCAGATCTACCCATTTTTTTTTCTACTCTTCACCATTGGATGCGTGATTTTCTTTTTACTGTTCCCATTCAAATCTACCACCATCTTCCCATAAGATGCATTGTTTCTTTTCTCCTCCTTTCTTTTCCCTTCTTCCCTTCTTGCATTTCCTCTCCTTTTTCTCTTTTTCCACATCTATGACTTACAATTGCCAATAGTGCTAATATCCACTCTAACCCCACCAACTGTGGTGACCACAAGGGCAGAAAGTTTGCTGACTCCTGACCTAAAGGAAAAGAGAATAGAGGGAGAAGTTTTGTGACAAGCAAAAAGGAAGATTGGCTGGCTTGGATGTTTCAAGGCCCATGTAACACTGAGATACCTAAGTGACACAGAAGCTTATATCGGCTTACAAATTTGTCAAGGGTTCTTGGCACAACTTCCGAATTAGGATGATGAGAGCTGGAGAAGACTCAAGGGGCAATGGTAGAAGATCCTAAAGGGAAAGATAGAATGAGATTTATTTCACCAACGAAGGGAAAATATTGCCACAGTCGTATGGGGAGAAGGATACAACAGAGCAGTATTTAGCAACAAGATATAAATATTTTTCTACTCACAGCAAATTAACTTCTCTAGGTGCTATGGTGGACACTTGCTTTGTACTCATTCCCCATTGAAGGGCTTCTGGAAATTTTTCATGGGACAGGGCACAAAGGAGGTTTGAAATCCCTTTTAAAACCTGTGACTGCTGGTTATAGGAGGTAGATTTGCTGCTGGCCTTTACTTACTACTTCATCTAGGTTTGGTTTTGTTTTCCTCTTCTATAGATCCAAAGCCACCATAGCCACTAGATCTGTTCAAAGGTTCCTTTGTGTATTTCACAAGAGACTCCATCGATTTAACTGACTTGTGAATCCAACAGGATTTCCTTGCTGAAATGAATGCGAGTTTTACCAGTTAGGGAAGGAGATGATCCATTTATCAGGTCTCTAGGATCATAGATCTAGAACTGGGAGGGACTTTGGAGATTATCTAGTCTAACCCGCTTATTTTACAGATGCAACAGCCAAGACCCAGAGAGGTTTAGTGACTAACCCAAGGTCACCAGAGTAGTGAGTAGCAGAGCTGGGATCAGATCCTATTATTCCACGTTCATTCAGAACTCTTTCTATTGCATTATGCATTCTCTTTTCACCATCCTACCTAATTTTTTTCATCCCACTATGGCAGATTTTGGAAGTTTGGTGTGGTGAGTGAGAGTTTAGAGAAGGTTTGACTAACCCATCACCAAACGATTTGAGATTCAACAGACATAAATTATGGGGAGTGAAAACAATGGATATTTCTATTATGGTAACTTAAGGATTTTCTCTCATTTGTAGGGTCTATGGTAAGGCCTTAATGACTAGTTATAAGGCTTAGAGTAGAAAGGAAGAAGCATTCAGCTCACAGGCCTTCCAGCCCCATCAGCAAACCAAGCATTTGTCTTCATGTAAGTCTGCAGCTCTTGGAGCTGCTGAGTAAGAGTGAATAACCATTTCTGCCCTCATTCACTACAGACCACAGTGTTTTGGGTGGGAGCCACGGGAATGAAAGAGGAGGAGGATTTAATCAAATGCCACTTCCTCCATACCACTGTCTCACCCTTTAGATGTTCAGCCACGGCCACCTGTACATTTGACATTTTTCCGGGTGACTATTGGCAAGCAGGTTACCTCCACAGATCGTTGAACATTTTCCTGCCTCCCATTTGGACTTAGCCAGGGCTGATTCCATGTGATTTGTCAAGAGGGAATTTTCAAAAAGTAACTCCTCCACCCCCTTACTCCACCACCCCCAAGCAAAACAAACCAAACAAAATTGATGTTTGCCATTTGGAAGTGCATTTGGAAAACTTTCACCTATATCATCATCTCTTTAAAGAAAAATGAGGACAGGTGGGTTTGGGAAGAGCACCTCTCCTCTCCAAAGAGATATTTAATGTGAATTATCATTTGGAAAGCCAGTACATGGATATACTTTTACTGTGGATAGACTCAGTCTTTTGGCCTAGAAGCGATCAACTCATTTGAGCAATTACAATCCGTGTTCAGTGGTAGTAAGGAAGAGAAGATGTCCTTCTCTTTTTTTCTCTACCAGTTCTACCAGTGACAAGCCTGGTTCTTTAAGGAACAAATCTCTCCTCCCCCTCCCTTCCTCTCTCTCTCTCTCTCTCTCTCTCTCTCTCTCTCTCTCTCTCTCTCTCTCTCTCCTTCCTCTCTCTCCTTCCTTCTCCCCCCCCTATGTATGTATATATGTAGATATACACACACACACATATATATATCATACATGTATATATGTCCATCGCCCTCTGGGGATATGCTTCTTTTGCAGAATTGCTTCCTGTAATTAGGAGAACACTCTAAAAGGGACCAAGTTCCAAGTTGGGAGGGGGCGAAGGGACATTCAGCTTCTAAACGAGGCCTCGTTTTTTACATTTCTGTCCTTTCAGTATTCAAGGTGCTCATCAATATAATGAAGTAGGCCCATTGATTTATCATCTATTTGGTAATGTCATTACATTTTTAGCTCCCTGTGTCTTTTTGTCATTGGGTTACATTCAAGCACAGTAAAGACCAACTTTGAAACCTCCTTACTCAACAGCTTTATTAGTTATAGCATTCCACGACCTTTCTCAACATTCTTAAAGAAAAAGATAGAGTGTAATGTCGCCTTGCTTTGCTTATTGTTCTTTGTTGGGGTGAACAAAGCATTTTCGACAGTGGCTATAGCACATAATTATACAGCTTTCAATAGCAGTGTCTTGGCACATATCAAAGTTCAGAAGAGCCTTTAGAAAAAAAAAGCTGTTTTGTGGCAGCCTGGGGAGGGTCTCATCTTTCCTTCAGAAAATAGTTCAAGGCTCTTCTGTCAAGCTTTCCTACTTAGAGCTTTTTCTCCTCCTGCTTCATAAAGTTTAAAGGGGATTCAGTGGAGTTCTATGATCTATTTCCTTTGAAAGATTGTTCCTCTGCACAGAGAAGTCCTTTGACTTCAAGAGTTCACAGATTCATGTCTTTAGGTATCATATGTCTGACCTTATCAGTTACTCTATTTAATGTAGGAGAAAAAGTCTCAACTCTTTGTGTTTGTCTGTTTTGCCTCTGTGAAATGATTTGGTGAAAAGACCATCCTTTTTAACACACCACTGAGAGGCCGTTTCTGACTGTAACCTACCCTGTGGCTCTGCTCTCTTTAAAAAAAAAATTGTCCTTGTGTTTTGTGTATGGATAATTTCACAGTGAGAATAGAATTATACAAGGACAGGCGCACACACACAAAAAAATCTTTTGCTCTCTCCCTTACCTCCCTCCCCCTGTCCCACCCCAAATGGTCTATTGGCTATTTTGGTGGCTGTACCCCAACAGGCAAAGCCATTTAACAAACACGGAGATAGCGGCTGGAGTGCTGGGACAGCAGTAGGTTTTTCCCTTGCTTCGACCTACCCCTAAGGCCTTCATAATTAATTGTCCTTCAGAGATGAGGAAAGTTCAGAGACAGTGTGTGTAGCGATGTCTATTGTCTGACATTCGGCTCTCCTTCCCTCGGCTCTTTTTCTTCATTCCACAAAGGGTTATCAATAGGAGCAAGAGAGCAGGCTCCCTTCTATAACAGCTGCTGGTGGTGGTTGTAGCTTTCGGTGGGATGTTATCATTGTACTCGGCCCATCTATGGATTAAATGGAAACTTCTAACAGCCTTTTCTCAGACTCGCATGTTTATTTCATCTAGATTAAACAGAATTGTTTAGCTAACTAAAACCTGTTCAAAGCTGGCATTTTTTCCTTCAGATGGCAGAATTTTTTTTTCATCAGCCTTCTCTTTCTTGCTTTTTTTAACCATAACTTTCTTTTGTGAGGCATATGGCAGAAAGGTTAATGAACATATATTCATTTCTCTCCAACACATTCTATAAACTTTGAAAAGCAGCCTTCATTTTAGCAAATATTGTCTATTTCACATGGAAGCTATGATTTCTGAAAACAGATTATTGCGGTAGAGAATCCTTTTTGTTTCACCTTCGGTGAATGGTTTCAGGCAATCTTTACCACCAATTTTTTTTAACATGACGTAAAACAAAACCAACACTATCTTCATCTTTTTCTTCTTCTTCTTCTTCTTCTTCTTCTTCTTCTTCTTCTTCTTCTTCTTCTTCTTCTTCTTCTTCTTCTTGGCTAGAATACTGAACAAAGATGTGCAGCACATTTGAGAAGTGTAGGAAAAAGACTGTCTATTAATGATCATTATGTTACCGTTCCTGCTAAATAGGGTGAAGCCAAGGAAAACAAACATAATCATTCTTCTGTGGGGCAGTTGAACTAGTAAATTAGAGAGGAATAAGTTGTTTTTTTTTTTCTTTAAAAAAACCATATTATACTTCAGTACTAGAGGGAGCAGTCAGGGCATTTTAAAAAAAATTAAATATAAAAATCTACTTCCTGGAATTTTCTTTTCAGTGAAAGGAGATCTGAAGCATGGCCATTTTTTTGTCCCAATTAAGTTACTCTTCAGGTTGTTTCACCATAGACTTTCCTGTATTTAAGGAGAACTTGTATGTGAAGCAGACACAACTCATAAAGTGACACCAAAAAGGGAGTCATAAAAAATTCAAATTATTCTTATGAATCTTTCATTAGAAGCAATGAAAAGGGACATTGGTACAGCCAAGTCCTTTGTGTGAGAAGCTCTTCTTGGGGTTGCTTATCATTGTTCTTTCAGTCCCCAAACAGACTTTCACTTTAAACCTGACAAAAGTCACCTAAAAGCCAGACAGCTGTACCAACACAAATAGCTACCTTACCAAGAGAGTCCCTGCCAAGTGATTAGGGATACTTAGAGACACTGCTTGAAATAAGGCTTGATTGTTTGTTTTTCTTGTACCATCCCCCCTCCTTTTTTTAATACTAACTTTGGGTTGCCATTTTATTGATAATTTATAAGACTCTCATTGCTAGGGGAGTCCCCACCCCCAAAAAATCTAGCATTTACCAAGTTGTGTGGAAATTGTCAACTCTCATAGAGTTTGTTATGTTTGAAGTCGACAGAAGTTTGGGGACCATTTGGGATACCAAATTCTCCTTCTCTTCTCAGTTCTCTCCACTCGAACAAATCCTTCTCAAATCTTTTGGATTTCTGTTGCCACTTCAGACCATCTTCGACAAGAAGAAGAGGAATAGAATAAAGGCTTCTAAGGGAGGAGAAAAAAAGCACCCATTTTTCCAAGAGTCATCACTTTAGGGTCCAAGGGTGCACCCGATTTCCCCAGCATCTCAGGACTCAGTGGCAGCAGTCGTGAGAGATGGTTCATCTTTCCTGTGTGTTTATTACAGGCCTCTAAAGACTCTTATTTATTCTCTCCCATGTCACCTTGTGTACAGTCTGGTCTGTGACACTGATGGTGATTATGTCATTATTTTGCTCTGGGGGCTTTGGCACATCTGCAGAGCCGATGCACATCTTCTTTGTTACGCTGGCATACGTCCCATATCGCAAATGCTTCATTAGCCTTACTGCCTGCCTCCTTGCCAGACGTGAGGGCCCAAATCCAGCCTTCTTTTTGCTGTGTTCTTTTGTGTGGTCGATGATCATCTATTCATCTTCATGCTTCTTCCCCATTTTCCTCGACTTTTGAACTCCAGATGTCCTGGGTTTTTTTGCCCAAATCACTCCAAAGTCCACAATGAGAAACAAGGTGACTCTTCACCCTTCCTAAGCCACCTGACCCCTCATGACCTCTCCCACTTTTTCACTTCTCCAATGAATAGTGACTTTGAATAGGCCCCCCACCATGACAGTTAACATTTTCTAACTTGCAATTTTAAAAGGTACCAAGGAGTTGCTTCCAGTTTGTGATGGCTGGCAGGGACAGATTCAAGGGTTATTAGATATTGCTTATTGTATGCTTTCTTTATCCCACTCCCTTCACCCTACCCCCATTCACTCTCCCTAGTTCTTTTATTTTTTTTCCCACACAGTGCTACATTTTACCAAAGCATTTTCAAAAAGATGCTTTGAATGTGAGCACAGAAATTTTCTTCATGCCTCACTATGCAGGTTGTACTGGATTGAAGTATCCTCTTCTCTGAATGGAAACCACACACACACACACACACACACACACACACACACACACACACACCCTTTACTCTCCTCCTTCTCCCCTCCAACCCATTGACCTACTGTTAAATATTTGGAATGGTTAACACTTGCCCCTTTTGAAAACAGAAAATTATTTCACTACCTCAACATTTTTTTAACCTTCCAGAGATAGTAGTACAGAGTCAGTCCTGTTTCTTTCATTAATATGTGTTAGTTTCTCTACTAACTAGCAGATATTTAAAGCTTACTATCTTGAGCAGTGATTAGTGATAAGGACAGTTCCTTTCTCTACAGTTTCTTTGTTTTTCTTAATGTAAATTAATTGAACTGTGTTAATATATTACAGACAGCTCCTCCAGGAAGGGCTTTCATCAGATTTCTTTCTTCCAGCCCTCCCCACTATAATACTCATCATTACTCTTTACCCCAATAGAAGATTTTTAAAATTTATTTTCATCTTTGATTAAAGCCCATTCAGATCTGAGAAGATGCTTCAGTGTGAGTGGCACATGTTCTGGAAGGTTATGGCCAGGTTACTTCCAGTGAATTTTAATCAAGATTGTAGGACAAAGACCTTGGCATGGGTTAAAAAACAGTTTTCCCCAAGGGAAGCAATTGTTTCTTGGTAGACTCAGAGTTGTCACATTGTACCAGATCACTGACCTCTCTGATCTCCATCCCCTCGAGATCACCGAGCCAGACCCTAGTGTGGGGAATTGTTCGGTTGATATGTAAGTAGAGTCATAAATTTCTGTAGCGAGAAGGAGCCTCAGAGATAATCTCACCTTAGAGGAAAGAGTCCGACTTCATTTTTACAGACAAGGAAACTGAACCACAGAGAAGGGAAGTGACTGCACTAGAAAAAACATTAAGTGGTAGATCTGAGTAGAATCCATATCTCTTGAATCCCCATTCATCCTTCTTTCTATTATGCCATACTTTGACAGTTAAAAACAGCAGAAATGCCATCCTGGGACCAGCTGTGGACCATCCAGGCCAACGTGGTCTTTGACAGTGGCACAAAATAATATTTGGTAGGAAAGGGCCTTTGGGTAGAAGTTGAAGAGAGTCAATTTTTGGCTCAAAATAAGGATACATTTCCTAGCGAGCTGAGCTGTCTAGAAATGGAGCACTTCTTCCCTGAAGGTTTTCAAGCAGGTTCTGAATGGTTGCTTGATAGGTATATTGTAGGAAGCATTTCTATTCAGGTACGGGTTGAATCAGATGATCTCCAACGTCCCTTTTAATTCTGAGATCAACTCTAACTTTGCATGGTAAAAACACCTACATACGTATAAAACTAGAAATTAATTTCAGCTTTTGTAAAATAAATCTTATTTTCAGAATGCTTCACTTCTCAAAGCAGAGTCCCATAAATCTGCACCCAGATGAGGAAAAAAAAATAACACTTTCTTTCCTTTGTCCAAAGACTATATTCTCCGAAATCCAAGAGGTGCTTCCTAGTTATAGTACTCTAGAATGATAACAGCAATAACAGCTCATGTTTGTATAGGACTTTAAAACTTGGGAAACGCTTTGTCTGTATCATCTCATTTGATCCTCACGACTTGAAGGAGGTACTTGAATGATGCCCATTTAACAGATGAGACAACTGAGGGTGTGAGAGGTTAAGATTTGCCCAGAATCACACAACTAAACAAGCGTCTGAGCTGGGGCTTTAACTCGTCTTCCTGACTCCATCTTAAGCCTTCTATTCTAGAGCCCTAGACAAGTCTGTACTACCCTATCCATATCCTTCCTGACCTAATAGACTTAAATCTTATCTCCCCTCACCCTTCCTCTCTCTAGAATGGAATCTTAAACCCTGCTGTCTAATCTCATACGGAAACTGCTGTATCCTCTCAATCATTTTAATTGCCCTTCTGTGAACCTTTGGCAGCTCCAGTGTGTTTTTCCAGAGGGGTATGGACTAGAATTGTACATGGTATGTCAGATGGTTAGGCCATCATACCTGACTTGTATACCCCAGGTGAGCAGAGACTTTTTTCCATTGTCGCAATAGCTATTCAGCCCCTGAAGCAGCATGATTTGGGGCTGAGCATCTTCGTAGCACTCCTTCATTGGAATTATCTTTCAACTGCTACAGGAACAGAGTATCAGATTCTCAGTAACCATGGCAAATATGACTATGTGTACATGACGTCAGTCGGCTGGATGAAAATGAAGAAATTAGCCCTTTTATCTGAATATTTTTTATTTTTTATAGATAAAATACCTTGTATATCTTAGTTTGCATCCAGAAAACATCCACTAAAGACAGTTGCCATCAGCCTAGTGGACTTGGTGTTACCATTGAGAATATCGATCACATCAGGATAGTTCCAGGCCCTACCTATTACCTCAGTGTTATCCTCGAGAGGCACTTTAACTCCTGAAATGTTCATTAGCAAAGAGGCACCATCACAAATAATAATAATAACAGTTAACAGTTATATAGTACTTTTAGGTTTGCAAAGCATATTATATATACATACATACGTATATTTTCTCATTTGAAACTCAACCACAACCTTGTGAGACACACACTGTCATTATCTCTTTTACAGATAAGTATACGGAGACTGAGAGAGGTTAAGTGACTTGTCCAGGGTCACAAAACTAGTAAGGGTCTGAGGCTGGATTTGAACTCAGATCTTCCTGGCTACAAGCCTCACACTCTATCCACTGCAACCCCTGCCCCCATCCCAGTTGTCTAGATTACTTTGGCTTCACTGCTGAAGCAGAGCAAGCCTTTGTTTGTATCCCTCCTGTTGCATCACTCAAATAGAGAAAACGGGGGCTTTCTGGGTTTTCCCCCTCTTCTTCTCGTGGTACTGATAACTAGTTAGTGTAAAAAGGGTTTTAAGAATAGAAGCTGATTCTTGCTTCCATTGCACCTCCATTACCACTCCCCCTCCCTATCACTACCCCCATCTAAGTGTTCAAAAGTAACTTTTCCCAAAGAGCAAACAATAGCCTTTTTTCCAAACACTCCAATTTGACTGGGATAGTATAATGGAAAGAGACCTGCACAGAGCATCAGGAGACCTGAGTTCAAATTCTGATACTGCCACTAATATTGTGACCTTTGGAAAATCAGTTAACCTCTCCAGATCTGGTTTTTCTCATCCATAAAATGGAGGGGTTGGACTAGATGACCACTTGGGGTCTTTCTAGCTCTAACTTTGTAAGATTCCAAATGTGATTCCTCTAAAAATAAGGCCTATTACATCACTAGGGAGAGTAAAATAATCCTAGGCATTTTGCAAAGCTTTAAGGGGTTCAAGTGATAGTCCTTGAAAATCAGCAGAGTTCCATTCAGGGGCCCTCGTTCTTCTATGCCATTCCTACAGCTTAATTATCTCTGTCAAAATCTCCAGGGACCCCATTTGAGTCTTTACAGAGGCCCCCACTGGGCCTATCCAAATATCTGCCATGCCCTTGGGGGCCTGATAACTCACCTACTGGGAATACAGAGATTTAATTTTTAGGCACAGGCCCTTTACTGCCTGGAATGGCACTGATTGTTACGAAGGAGCACAAATAAGCACAGGCTAGATTTTGTGAGCACTTTGTAGGTGACTTTGGTGACTACTAAATCCTCCTAAGTGTTCTCCAGACCAGAACACAGACCTGGGAAAAATAAGAAAGAACTGACACACCAGGCATCACACACCCCATCCAATCCAACCCCCAGTGCTTTAAGCTGCTGCTCATTAGTGCACTAAGCTCATTCTTTTCTACTATAATTTTTCTCATTGAATAGAACTGTTTTCCATGTATTACCTCCCCTTCCTCTGTTGCCCACATTAAAAGAAAAAGTCTCACGCATCTCTTTCTGTCTCTGTCTCTCCCTCTGTCTCTATCTCTCCCTCTCTTTTTGTCTCTGTTTTTGTCTCTGTTCCTCCCTCCTTCTGTCCCTTCCTCCCCCTTTCTCCATCTCCTTCCTTCCCCTAAATGTCAATAGTGTAAAGTCACAAAGAGTGACCTTATGAGTTTTCCTTATTATGAGTCTATACAGACTCAGCGTAGGACCTGTAATTTCACTGGGGTAGGGAACTCTCAGTGTGAAGATGCTCTCTACCAATATAGATCAGCAACACAGTGTATAACTTAATCTTTAGAGAGAGTTCCTTAGGATGCTGAGAGGTTAAGTGGCTTGTCCCTGGTCACAGGACTGGTATATGCCAGAGACAGGATTCGTCCCCAGGCCTTCCTGATTCTAAGGCCAGCCATTTATATCCCCTCTACCACGCGGCCTCTCAGTAGCCAACAAATATTCAAAAACCACGTTTCCCATATATTGGTTGTAGATAATCAGCTTTGGTGTCAATTGTTGCTGGGTCTCTTACAGTGCAGAGAGGGTATTAGGAAGTTATAAAATAAAGATCTGGTAATTTTAAATAACTTTGGGAAAAGTTGTATTTGCTAACTGAAAACAAGTATGGGTTGGGTTGGGATGACAAGCAGAGAAATTAGGTAGAGAGGAAGGTAAAGTCAATCCTTTTAGTAAATGTAAGACAAAAACCAAAAATGCCAAGATGAAGGCATGATTTTTCAAATAAATTAATGGTGCGGAATTTATTTTGTTTTTCCCATCTTGGAAAAAAGGTTGGAAAATTGCCATTTCAATATGGCAATAAGATTTCTGTCCCAAACATCCTCTCAAGTACTTTTAAAGCTCAAGGCCTTAGCCTTGAAGCTCATTCCAGCAATTCTGCTCTTCCTTTCAAAATTGTTTGCCTTGCATCTCCCAGGGATCTCAAAGCTTTTTACAAACCTTTATGTGACATGACCTTAGAGGGAAGGTTGGAACTTCTGAAATACAGTCATCCCTTAGTCCATGATGAAGTAAGTGTTTGCTGAGTTGCTGATCCTAGCGGCAATGGGCTTCCTATTAAGGAAAGGTAGAGGAAAGTGTACAAAAACAGATCATCTCTACAATTGAAGGAGTTGTCAATCAAAGCCACGTATAAGGAGGCAGGACACGCTTGTCCTCTACAGTGACTCGTGGATCTTGGATATCACAAGAAGTCACTTCATCTTCTGGCTTAGAGGCGATAGATAGCTCAAGCCTTAAAATACTCTCTAGAGCGCTATTTGCACAGGGGAAATGGCAACCTGACGGTCACAATTTCTGGCCCTTCCATCATTTGGAGATGTCATTTATTCGATTACTGGATTCTCAGTGTCCCAGTACCCTGCGTGTGTCCAGGCATCTTCACCCATATTTCCCGAGGGAATACAGACTCAGTTGACTATGTCGCTAACATAAGCAAGGCAAAATTAGAAAGATAGATCTGCTGGAAAAGATAACTGTGTGATACATTCCAACACCAAATAGAAATAACTTGGGATTATCTGGGCTGCTATTAACTTTAATGACTGTGAAGGTCAATCGAGAGATCAGTATCTGTTGTTAGTCCAAGGTCTTCTGTCCAAGTGGGAACTGAGGCTGATGCTTCTGAGCTTCTCCTTTTAGTTGGTAAATCATACACAAGGCAAGAAAAATAATATTAGAATATTACCTACTGCCAAGGCTCTTAGGTCTCCAGCATGGCCAGTATATAATTTCCCTTACTAGCTTTAAGTGATGTAGAACACCCCAATATGAGCAGAACACTGTTCCAATACCAGGTTTTTGTTTTTTAAATCCATCAGCCAGATTTTGTTGCTATTATTCTGTTTATATCTGACAATAGGCAAAGTAAGACTGTAATGCACAACGGGGCATGACATATGTTGTGGAAGGATATGAGGTGTAATAAGAACATTTGTAAATGTTGCTTTTTGTTTATTTATCTAGCCATTCATTATCTATTTCTCTTTCTCCTTCCTTTCTTTTTCCTTCATTCCTTTCTTAGTTTCTTTTTTGCTTTTTCTTTTTTTTCTTTTCTTCCTTCCTTCCTTTCTTTTTCTTTGTTTCTTTCCTTCTTTCTTTTTTCCTTCCTTCCTAATAGTGATTTTAGCAGGATAAGAGACTTCTGATGAGAAAGCTCCCTCCACTAATGTATATGTGCAACTGTTTTGTAATTTCGAGAGTTGCATGGGAGCACTGAGTTGAAATTACTTAACCAGGGTTATGTTACTATTATGAATCAGAGGCAGTACTTGAACTCAGGTCTGACTCAGAGGCTGAATATCCATTCTGCTATACTGTCTCTTTCTTTTCCTTCCCCCCCCCCCAATATTAACGTTTTAAATACCATAAATTTAATGGCATATAGGTGTTTATTTTGTGATAAGTCAAGTTGTATTGTTATATTGAAGAATCCAAGTCTCCCGGCAGAGAGTCACATGATTTTCAAATCTTGCCTCTGGTCATTGAACATGGACAAACTCCTTAGAGTAATATCCTCTTAGTGTTTACTGGCCAAAAAGCACTACCTACTAGGTGTGAAACTGGACAGACAGCTGCAGTTCTAATGGTTCTTTGTGTAAAACATTTCTGCATGTAGATTAGATGTAAAATGCTTTATACCCAGATGACAGTATAGAAATAGAGATAAGATCTGTGGTGTCATTGGTATAAAGAAACCCTGAGTGAGAAAACTCCCTCTGCCCCTTCAACTTTTAGTCTTAGAGAGCTGCCTAGATCACTGAGATGTTCAGTGACTTGCCTAGGGTCAAATAACCAGTATATGTCAAGAGACAGGATTTGAGCCCAAGTCTTCCTGGTTTTGAGGCTAGCTTCAGCATCTATGCCATATTGCCTCTCATGCAAGGTGGAAAAAACCCCAACAGATTTTCTATAAAGTTATTTATCCTGAAACTTGGGCGCAATAGATAGATTGCTGAACCTGGAATCAGAAAGATCTGAGTTCAAATTCTGTGTCAGATTCTTACTAGCTGTATGATTTTGGGCAAATCACTTAACCACTCCCTGCCTCAGTTTCTTCATCTGAAAAAAATGAGGATAATAAAAGCATTCACCTCACAAGGTTAGTGTGTGGATAAAATGAGAAATTCATAAAGTGCTTTGTAAACCTTAAAGCTGCATGTAAATATTAACTAATTTTTATTTTTTTAATGTCATAGATTTAAAAAAAATTTCCCAATAGAGTAGAAAGATCATTCTGTTAAGGAGTTAGCAGAACTGAGTTGTATTTGCATCTTTTGTACTAAATTTCTTTGGGCTGGGCTAGTCATTTAGCCTCCCCAAATTTCAGCTTTCTCATATATCAGATGAGAGAAGTTGGTTTGAATATATATTTTTTTATGAAAATGGAGCCTCTCCCTAACTAAGGAGCACACAGACACAGGAAGGGGGAAGCATAAAATCTAATAAGAACACATCACCAAACACCAAAACAGCAAAACCTACATATAACCATAGTGTTCAAGAACAAGTCATTGACATAACATATTCAATACAACCAAATTTTAATCTTTAGGGGTTTGTTTTCTCAGGATTTGACCTAGAATAACCATTTTAATCTCCAAAACGCTCATGCCTTCTTCCAAAAGCTATTGTGGGAGACTGTAGTTATAATCTATATTAAAACTTAAGCTTTCAGTAAGATAAAAATGCTTGATTCCAAGTTGGGAAACTAAGGCCATGTTTAGGTGATGCTTCTGTCCTTTGTTCCTCTTGTTCTGTGCCAAGAAAAGCCAGAGATATTACTGTATCAGTCTGTGACAGAGTCTTTTCCCCTCTCCATGAGAATAAAACCCATGGTATTTCACATGGCATTTCAGTGTCCATTTATGTCAGATCCTTAACTTCACTTTACAGATAGTCTCTGAGTGAGTGTTTATGGAGTTTTTTAAATTACATTTTCTCCAGGGAGTCATTTCTCCTGAATCATGTCTGTTCGCTACCTACTACTGCTTCTGTTATCTAGTTCTGTATGTTCAGGCTTAAAGCTGCTTAACCTCAAAGTGGGCTTGCCATTTGTACCATGTGTATCCCCAAAGCCAGGGGAATTGATTTGTTTTTGCTATCTGTGATGATGGTCAAAACTCCTGACACCATAACTTTGTCCAAGGGAAGTCCTGAAGTGGTTGTATGGGTCACATATGAGGAACGCGAAGTCACTCATTTTTCTTACTCCTCGACCATATGTCCTCTTCTCTGTCTGTCCTCCATCCTTCACCCTGACCCCCATTAACATGATCTCACATGCACAGAAAGCATTACAACATGAGCAGCCTTCGCTAGCCCAAACCTCTGATCCCATACACATGAGAGATCTCCATTTAGATTTTGGCAAGAACTTTTCTTGCCCACCAGATCAGCTTGAATAAAGATTTTTTTAAAATAAGAGGCAAACATTCATACAACTGCCTGAAAGTTTCTCCCAAGATGATTTAGCTCCTTCTTTAATACTTATATCCTTATCTACATGCATGATGGCTCATTGCTTTTTGTTCCCACAATGAGACAACCAAGAATTCTACTTTATATTCAATTTGAAAGCAAAATCAATCCTGAACCAATCTTATCATTTTTAAAGTATGTTTATCCAGCTTTGCAGTAGGAACAGGCAGACTGTTTGAAGGCCACATACTTTTCAAACCTTGGTTGCAACACGTTGCCCCATTTTGAAACCATCTTTATCTAGCCGAGAAAACTAAAATCTATTTGACAAAGTGGTACTCTGGCCAGTTTATCTTGCAATATGGCTTTAGCTCACTGAGTCTATTGATCTCCTTAAATTAATGTTTACAGAATGCTACTGAATTTTGCTCAACAGAACATTGTTCTTTTGAAGCTTGGCTTAAAAAAACCCACAATACTGTTTTTGCTGTGTGTTCTTGTGCTAATACCAGGGAAACTCTTCCTTCCCCCCACCTGCACCCCCACTCCCCCACTACCTCCCAAGGGTAGCCTTGAACTATGACTATATTCACTTCCTACAAATGTGTTTACTCTTAGGATATTAGTAGCATGACACATGACTGAGCTGTGGTGAGCAACTAGGGTGATTCTGGACAGTTTTTTGGACTGCCCTCATGGTTCTAGGGTCCCTTAAGTTTCAACAGAAAGGCTACATAAGAGAGTGAATTGAGTGACCTTGCAGTTGGAAAGACCTGAGTTCAAGACCTGCCTTTGACACAAATTAGGTGTGTGACCACAAGTCACTTAATTTTGGACAGCTTAAAAATGTTTAATGGTTCTTTATTGCCTCTGGGATGAGAAAAAAAACATGACTATTGTCTCTAGGATAAACTATATGCTTCTCATTTTGACATTTACAGCCCTCTATAATTTGGCTCCAACCTACCTTTCCAGGTCTGTGCACATTATTTCTCCTAAGTAGAATATAAGGTCCTTGAGTTTTTATCTGTGCACACTCAGCACCCAGAACAGTGCTTAATAAATATTTGTTGAATTTGGATTGATCTGAATTCAACACTGCATACCTGCCAAACTGGCCCATTTTTCTTTTCCCTGAATTCAGCACCTTGCCCTCCAGCCTCTGTGCATTGCACAAACTATGCCCATCTCAAATTGTACTTCTTCCTCATGGAATCCCAGCTCATGTACCATCTCCTACAGTGAACCTTTCCTGAACCTTTTAGTTATCAGTTCTTGCTCCCTAGTGACTGTCCTCAAATGATCATTTATGGGCTTATTCCCTTCAATCTAAATCAATCCTGGATGGTAGGTACTATTATTATCACAATTTTACAGATGAAGAAACTGAGGCAGAGAGACTAACTTGCACAGGCTCACACAGCTAGTAAGTATCTGAGGATGGATTTGAACTTACATAGGAACTTATATCTACATCTACATTGGTGGAAGGAGTTTCCACACCTGGAATTCTAACACAGATGAAATCTTAGGTCTGGATTTTTTTTTTATTTTTTAAGTTTCCAGTTGTTGCTGCAGAATCTTCATTATCATGTCATAACACAGCAGGCACTTCGAAAGTATCTCCATTGCTGGTGTTGTGGCCCTGTTTTTTATAAACATAGGTACAAGGGGGCAGGATTCCTAATAAAATTAAAATGCCATTTAGATGTGTCTTTGGAACCCTAAATAGAATGTTTTGACCCTCAGCTGTGGATCTCTGGGTGTCTCAATTACGGGCTTATTTTCAGAGATAATTTCAATATCTCACCTTCCCAGAGGAAGCAATTGTGTTGACTTAGCATGATGTTCCATTTAGCTTTTGACAATTTAAGAAAGTGAGATTTGAGTCACAATGTTGAAATATGGCTGAATTAAAACTTTTCAAAGTGGGAGGAGCAACTCTGTTGCCTGAGCTTAAGCAAAAATACCTGCCGTGGTTAGTTCTCCCAAAGGATGCTTTCCCTTGATGCGTAGACAAAGTGAAAGATTTACCAGGAATCAGAGATCTTTTTGATATTTCAAAGTGGGATGATCATAATAATGACGCTACCTTGTATTCATATAACACTTTATACTTTCACAACAATTATCTTAGCAGATCCTCATCTTATTCTTACAAATGGAAATGGGAAATCACACCCATTTCACCCTTCATAGCATCCTGTCTTGCTCCTTCTCTGAGCACCTCCACTTTTCCCTGACTATGTGTACAGAATAAATGGAGACATGACTGCCATGGAAGACCCTCAGGTAGTGTTCACTCGTTACCCAGTTTCACATCTCCATAGATTCCCTTTGCTAAAGAGGGTTACGGTGGGTATGGAGCTTTCTCTGCTTCCAGAAAAGGAATTCGTGTGGGTGAAACAAGTTGGGGCTTCGTGCAAGAGCCTGGGGAGGGGGCCTTCACGATGGAGTGGCCCAGCACTGACATATCTGTTCTTGCCTTTTCATCTGATAATCTCTATGTGGAGTTACTAAAGCATCTGAGTTTATCCATTTAAGTCCACTCTGTCTGCAGGGTAAGTCCCTAGCTTGTGCCACTGCTGTCAGGAGATATGTCTCTCCTTGATCAATATTTACTTAACAAACAGCAGGGGTAGGAGAGTTTGTTTAGAGGAATCATGTGCACACTAGGGTGAATGAATGCTCGGTAAAGTGCTTTAACTGTTTTTTTTTTCCTTTCCTAGGATATCTTTTTTTTTTTTTGAAGGGTGCTTTTTTCCTTCTTTTCTTTCTTTCTTTTTTTTTGTACTCCTCTAGAGACACTTAGAAATCATCTTCAGAGAATGACCTTGCAGTAGGATTAAACATATTGTTCACATCTTGGGACAGCTCATGACGCAAGTAACTTTTGGAAAACTTAATATCTTGTTCCTTTTTAAACTCTGGGCCAGGTTAAATATTTTGGACAAGGTCTTAGGAAGAGCTGAACTTTCAAGTGTTTTGCCTTGACAACTTTGGGAGAAGGGGGAAGGAGGTACAAGGGAGGAAATAAACGCAAATTAACAAGCTAGATTGCTTTGAGCTATTGAAGGTTGGCATAAAGAAAGTTTCAAACTGGGCATTCCTGATCACACAGTTCTTTCAAAAGAAGAAAGCCATGTCTTCCCATGATTTTAGAGCTATTGAAGTAAAATTAAATATTATTTTTTTCCTTTTCTTATATTAGAAGGAGGGATACCTAATATTAAAGTTTTTCTATCTTTTTAACTTCTCTCCTAAAACAATGGTTACTGAAGCCTGGAGTTAGAGCCTTCAGTGAAACCGACTTGGAGGCATCTGGGTCTAGCTGGAGGGGTTTTGTGTGTGTGTGTGTGTGTGTGTGTGTGTGTGTGTGTGTGTGTGTGTGTGTGTTGGGGTTGGGAGAAGGAGTTATTTATTTATTTGATTTTGTGAATCAGAGTTGTAAAAGCCATCTGAAATATTCATGCAGAATTGTCTGGGCAGCCCGTTTCTGTTTTATTTACTGCACAGTAGAACAGCCACAGCGGATTAGTTCTACAATACCCATAACAAAGGCACAACAGCTGATGCATGTGATGTGAGGAGGTGACAAAACAGTTAAACTATGCTGCTGGCTACAGGCGAGCAGTCAGCAGATGCAGACAAAAGGGTTTGTGACAAGAATAACTCTCTCTCCAAGGCGAGCGGTGAAGAGTATCCAAAATACCAATACCCTTTTCTCCTTGACATTGTCTTCTTACAGTCAGCGTTTTATTGCCCTTTTATAGTAAAAAATTTTAAAAAGAAAGAAAAGAAAAGAAAGAGGAGGAAAGAAAGGAAAAAGAAACTCACACCTAAACTAATTCTCCAAAATATCAGCTGGAAATTGACTCCTTTCTTCCCAGAGCCATGTTGGCCTCTGAGGGTGTGTGTCCTACTCAGTTTTCCATTTGAAGCTGAGCTAAAAAAAAACTACACAAAAGTTTAAAAGAGGGACCAGAATGCAAATCATCCCTAATGGGGATTAATGAGGTGAAACTTACTAATAAAACCATTTCAACTTTTAGTATTAAGGGCAGTGGGAGAGGCTAGGCATGATTTGCTCTTCCATTCATTTTGGTGGGAAATAATTTCATTGATGAAACAAGACCAGTGAGCCAGCTTTTTAAAGTGGTCAGGATTTAGAAGAGGATGGAAAGGAGGGGTATGGGTGGGACAGCAGTGGCAGGAGAGAGTTGGGTCCTCTGTGAGGGGCTCATGAAGGAGCTTTATTTCAGAAGTGCGAAAAATCAGCTTCTCTATCTCCAGAAAATAGGAGAGGCTGTCTTCTTTTTAACCTTTGTAATTCCCCTTCTATTCTCTGTGACATTCATTCAGCTGCCAAGTGCGTTTGGCAAGGTTTGGGCTAGTAAGCGCACTTCCAGTGACCGCTAACCTTGGTATGTCCTGACACTTATGATGAGTATCTGCAGGACACAGAAGGCAGGCAGCCTGCTCTGTCAGGCTTTTATTATGTACTGCAGAGGCTGGGGACAGCCAGTTTAATAAAACAAATCATCCTTGAAGGTAAAGCAACTGGGAAGAGGAGGAGGAGCAGGAGGAGGAAGAGGAGGAGGAGGAGGAGGAAGGGGAGGGGGGGAAATAAGCGTCTTTGCCACTCAGGCCAAAAAAAACAACCACCATCCACCCAACAAACTAAGCAATGCCCTGGCTGACTGAACAGACTTGAAAAAGTATAAATTCTTCTTGCCCAGCCCCTTACCCCCTCTCTACCATCACCTCTTTCCTGCTCCCCGCCGGTATTACCTTGCCCTTCTCGTAGCCTCATTTAGAGTACAGTAACACAAGCATGCTCAACTTTTGATGAAAATTAATAGGTACCAGTGGCTGCTCCCCAGCCCCGTTAGAGGTCTTCTCGCCCCCTCCCCACCTTCTCCTTCCAAATAACTTGGCAAGGAGGCACGAGCCCAGTTGGAGCTTGGGTTCCTCCAGTTGGGGCTATTGCATTCTCCTTTGTTTTAGAAGCCTAGGTGAAGCGGGACCTGCAACATCTTAAAACTCCCTACCCCATCCCCACCCCCACCCCTAGCCTTGAGAAGCCTTTTCTTTTCCCATCTGGCATGTGCAAGCAAAGCTATGGCGTGACTCCTCTGAAACCGTAGAGTAGGGTCAGGTTGGCCTCTCCCCCCAAACCTTTCCACCCCCTCCACTGAGTCCACATTGTCTTACACTAGGGTCATTTGATTGACTCCTGCCACCTGATGCTGAGAAGATACTCAGGAGTTCATACTGCAGATAGTTGAGTTCTATTAAAAGAAACCCAGACAACGGCTTACTTGTCACCAGGGGATTTTCGGCAGATGTTTATTAGTGATGTGAAAGCCATTAGGTGTAAAGAGCTACAGAAAAGCATAAAGAGAGTCAATAGTATGAGCCTAAATTATGGTCCACCTTGTCTCTCCTCCCCCCACCCCTGCCCCGGCATAATTGTAAAAAAAAAAAAAGTCCCCTTTGCTTTTTTTTAATCATAAGGAGGAACAGATACCTGGAAGAAAGCATTCCCCCACACTCTTTGCACAAGATTAACCAAGCAGTGTTTTAGCTGGGATAGAATATCCTGGCCCTCTCAGGAAAACAAAGCCAAAAACATTTAGCATATAGCAGAAATCAGTGGAAGGTACTCCTTGATCTCCAAGAGAGTGTAATTTTTGAGGTACTAGAAGGACCTTGTTATCTGACCTCTATGGCAATCCCACAGAGTCTACTCCAAGGTCAGTTAGCATTAGTGAGAAGTGGCTAATCTATTCTTGTATTAACTGAAGAATTCATTGCCCTCACCACCACCACCAATGACCCAATAACCAAAGCAACTGCAGATCCAGCCTTGTTTATTAATGAATTCCAAGCCTTCTTAGGGATTTTCTCCATCATAATACTGCTATGTAGAGATGCCACTCTGAGGTCAAAAAGGCACTCAATGAATTCCCAAGGCAAACAGTGCAGTGTGCTAGAAAGGGTACTGGACAGGTTGTCAGTAAAGCTAGGTTCCAGCCTTGGCACTGCCCCTGACCAGATGTTTGACCTTTGGTGAGTTATAAATTCTCTGGGCCTTGGTTTCTTTTTTTGGTAAAATGCAGAAGCTGAACTAGATGATCTCCACACAGTCCTTGTAGTTGTAAAAGTTCTATTTTATTTTATCTTTGTTATCAGTTCTCATTTAATAAGCACTTAGGTGCTGCTACGCACAATATGAGGTCTACACAGAAGATAACGTTTATATCAGTGAAACATTTATTATCAATTATACTCCAATAATAATAATGACATTTGTGTAATGTTTTAAAATTTGCAAAGGGTTCTATATGCATTATCTTGTTTGAGACTCTCAACAACTCTGTGATCCATTTCCCCATTACAGATGGGGAAACTGAGACTCAGAGATTGTGACTTGTCAATGGTCACCACAAGTAAAGTCTGAGAGACTCAGGTCTTCATGACTCCTACTCCGGCAGAGTATGATTATATCACGCTGCTTCTTAAATATCTATTAGCTTCTGTAGAGAATAGAAAGAAGCATTAAACTTAGTCCTTGCCCTCAAGTTGCTTGTAATCTCTTGGCAAGGCAGAAAATAATATAAAATATATATATATATATTTATATATATAAAAAATATAAGAATTATATGGCAATTTAAGATATCGGTATAAGAGATGTCATAAGGCAGTATCTGATTAATAGCCAAATTAATCCATAAACAATATGGGATACGAGCCACTAATACCCATTAAATAACATGGAGGAGAAGAGTTGGGAATAGGAGACCATTATTAACACCCAGAGGAATAATTAACTTTAATTGTTTCCAAGAATTATACTCCCCTCTACCAGCCCTGACCTTTTTCTGTATTCATCAACTCTCCCACTGTCACACACACACGCACACACAAATACACAGCAGGCACATACAAACCACCTCAGACTAGATAAGGTACCCTTCCTTCTATTTTCTACCTTTGACTCTCCTGCTCTCACCCTCTAACATTCTCTGTAGAGCTTGGAGTAGTAAGCTATGACTTCCAGGTTTGGAAATGAGCCCTGGACCTCTGGAGAGGCAATGTGCTATAACAGAAAGAGCGTCGAGCTATCACCAAACAGGAGATATGGGTTTGTGTCCTGACTCTTCCACTCTTTACTCATAGGACCTTAAGCAAGGCCTTCATCTCTCTGAACATCAGTTTTCTCATCTGTCAAATGGGGAGAATAGCAGTTGTCCTGCTTAATTTATAGGTCTATAGTGAGGATCACATGAAACGAAGTATATAAAATACTGTATAAATGAATATAAGCTTTTGTTATTATCATCTTTATCTAGGCTTCACCTACGGCAGTTGCCCTTACTGCCCTTACTGTTCACCTAGTTATGCCACAGGCACCATTCCCGTCAAGCCTCTGTGCTGCTCTCCTCCTAAAACACTTCTCTGGATCCGAGGATCAAGGATCTGAATTCTCTGTTTCTGGTGGCGGGTATCACCATCCTTCTTGAAATGTTTATTTTAATAAACGCCTTTGGTTATGGTTTTGTAACATTTGGCTAACAGCTCCCAAACCAAGCACTTATAGTGGATAGTTGCACGGTCTAACTGTTCTCCAGCCAGATTCCTCCTCTCAATAAAGCCTATTTGATAAAAAGTGAAGATTATCTGTGGGGAGAGGGTGGAAGGGTGGGTAGAGGGAGGAAAGAAGGGATGCTCTCCAAATGACAGTTAAATGGCTTTTTGTAATCATTAAAAAGTGAACAGGAAGGCCCAACTCTCCTCTGGCCCCCTCCTTCCTCACCAGCACACATGTGCTCACAGCAGATAGAGGAAAACCCCGAGATTTTGTTGACCATAGCCTCCCGGGAATAGCAGACTGGGGGGAGGGAAAGGAGGCAGGGGGGAAGATATGAGAAGATTTAAACCTAGATACGACCTTAGAAAAATTTAGTCCAACTGTTGCATTTTATAGATGAGAAAACTGAGGCCCGGGGAGTGGGGCATGACTGGGTTTGGAATCCACTCTCACCGCAATGCCTCACTTCTCACCGTGGGTAATGGAGAGAGCTGTGATATCGCAGCAGAGGGGACTGCTTCAGGGGAAACTCATTACTTCATTAAAAGGAAGTCCGTGAGCACACTGTATTGTGGGTACTGGTCCAAAGGTTCACATTGGCCTGGGAGACAGGAGATCTGCACTCTATCTGGGATCTTCTACTAATTTGCTGTATGGCCTTGGGAGTCTCAGTTTCAGTCCACTTCTCTGCAAAACAAAAGGATTAAAGATTTTTCTCCTGATTGAAAGTAAACACCTTGAAGGCAGGGACTATTTTTTTTCTTTGTATCCCCCTCCCCTTCCTCCCGCCCCCAGCTTAGCACAGTGCCTGGCACATAGCAACTATTTAATAAATTCTTGTCCCTTTTGTGTCTGACATTCTGTGAAGGAAGAAGTGGGACCCACTTCTCGAGACAGTCACCACAGTATTCTTTATTACCTAAAGAAGAAGTAAGTCGTTTGGGGAAGCTCATAAACCATTTGAGAGACCAAACTTAATTGTGAAAACAGGGATGTTTCATCCTTGTTCCTACATCCTTACTACCATCATGGCAAGTGTTGGTTGTAGAAGGAAAGAGGAGAAAGGAATAAAGCTTTTCAAAATTTTAAATACCTTTCGTTTACATTAGTCCAAAACAGAAGGAAATACCTCATTCTGTATCTATGCATTTGTAAATATCTGTCTACGCATCTACATGTTGTATACGTAGGATGTAAAAATCAAACGGTATTCTTTTCTTCATTTTAATACAGAGGCCCTCAATTAAAGGAATCTACTAAGTAGGTGTTCCTTTACACTTTCAGAAACAATAACTTATGGTAATGATCCCTTCAGCGGCTAATACCCTATCTTGTGGAAAGATACCCTCCCAATCTACCTTTTATCTTAGGGAATTTACAAAGCATTCTAAACAAGCGCATCAACAGCCACAAACTTCCAGGTCAGGTCTCTTAAATAAATAAGTAAACAAACAAATAAGACAGATAACACCAAAGAACGTTCCCTTCCCACCCCCGACTTGGAAGGATCAGATTAAAGTTTGGGGGGAAAAGGGAAATAGTTATTGAGCTTAAAAGACTAGGCAAACTAAAGGCTCCTCAATTCATAGGACATGTCTCCTCATGCGGATCCAATTCCAAGGGAAAGATGGTTTAAAATGGCCAATATAACGTCAACATTTTTTTTAAATCATACAAATCATATTGGGATGGCTGTGACATCTCAAACATTTTGACAGATTGAATGATCTGTCAAGTCTTATGAAACTGGAATGTATCAGAATTGGGGTATTTAATACAACCATATGCCTGTCATCCAAGGACTACACACTGAGAGGCAATATGGTGGCACAAAAAAAAAAGGACTGGTTTTAGTTGGATGACCCGAATTTGAATTCCGGCTCTGTGATTTTATTACCTGTGTGACCTTGGGCAAATCAATTAACTCCTTCATTTGTATGCAGGGGTTAGACTACCTGACTTGAGTTGGTCCCTATGACTCTTATGTTCCTATGATCTGGTGCGATATTTTAGGTTTCTATGTATTTTGTGACTTATTTTAAATATGATTGTTTTATCTGGCTTTCCTTTTTTTGTTTTCTAAATTGTTGTTTTTGTGTGTTTTGGAGCCCAAATGTTTTTCTGTGTGAAAACACCTGGAATTTATGGTGGGGATAATTGGAGAAATATGATTCAGTTGTTGGAAATTTCACTTTTAAAACTTTTATTCAAGATCATAACTGTTTTATACTATAAGGTCAGACTCGTCATCTCTTCTTCTCTTCCCAACCCCCAACCCCAAACAACCACTCTAGAACTCAGGAGTTTGTTGTTTCAATAAACTTCAGTACTTTCCTTATAGGATTCTATTGCTAAAACTCCACTGAGCTGTCCATCCTGTGTTCTTATGCTACTATATATAACAACTTTACATAAAAGAATACAGGACTGCCATTTTTAGAAAATGCAGGTGCCATATAAGCCTCTTTCTGAAAGAAAGAACTTAGCTCAGTTTCCTTTGAAGAACTGGAGACTTGAAACTGAAAACTTTATTAATGCCATTGTCTCCTTGTATCAGCAGGTTCCAGAGAGATTCCTGGAAGTTGCACAGATCACATTACGAGAGTTTTTCAATGCCATTATCGCAGGCAAAGATGTTGATCCTTCCTGGAAGAAGGCCATATACAAGGTCATCTGCAAGCTGGATAGTGAAGTCCCTGAGATTTTCAAATCCCCGAACTGCCTACAAGAGCTTCTTCATGAATAGAAATTTTCAACAACTCTTTCTGAATGTATGAAAAGTAGCAGTCCCCTTTGGATGCCCAAGTTATGTGTATCTAAATTTTGATTTCATATACATGTGTATGAGAGGCATAGATATGTTTATGAAATCAGCTGGTAATTCTGCCTCCTCCTCATGAACTCTCTTTTTTTCTTTTGTGTTGTTCTGTTGCAAGGGGATACTGAATTGTCCTTCTGCCTTCAGTTTACTTTTTGCCCAAGGCCCTTAACATTTGGAGACTTAAATGGGGTTCATTTTCAGGGAGAAGAATTTTGAAGTGGGTAAAGCCTGTCTTAGCAAGGTAGGGCATCATGTATGGGATGCCTCTGTCAGATACATGGCTTGCTGCTAAGTGGCATTTTGGCAGAGGGAAACCAGCATCATGGCACACTACTGTAGACAATGAAGTTTCCTCTTGTTTTTATTGCTAAAAAGGTCTGAAACTCTATGGAATCACTATTTAAGCTTAGTTTTATTTTATTTAGCTAATTATGTTGCTTTTGCTTTCATCTCTAAAAACAGCTAATGACATTTTTAGCAGCTCATTGCCTAAAGTGATACCCCCAGAAGACCAGATTTCCAAACATAATAACAAAAGCTATCAACCTTTTCCTAATAAGAATGATGACTACCCCCATTCCCAAATTAATGACTTAGCTGCCAGTTTCTTATTGAGGCAAACCAATTTTGCACAAGATTGGCCCTTTCAGGTTGAGACTGGCAACTCATGCATGATGGTCTAGCCACTTCTCTCATTTTACAGTATGGTCCTCTTGTTCAAAAACAGAACATATTTCATTCTCCACAAAGTAAAACCTAAATCTTTTCTATTTACCCTCATCTTGCTTCAGATACTAAAAGGCACACAAGTTTCAAACCTACTCTTTGCTCAACTTTGCTTAAAGTTGTATAAAAAAGATGACTCTCTCCATTTGATATTTAAGTCCCCCCCCCCAATATAATTTTCTGAATTACCTTTACACAGGAAGAGAAAAATAATCCCATCCTGGACTTTCAATTCCTGGTTATGCTGGAAGCTTTTTAATAACAAATAAGTTTGCTTGGACTTCATCTTGTCAGAGGAACACATATAAACATGACCCTCCCCCCCAAAAAAGATGATTTTTCAAACTCACAAGCATTTGTTAAGCACCTACAATGTGACAAAATTAAGTCATAGAAACAATCCCCCACTGTCTTGGTGGATATGCAAAGCGATGACAGCCTAACAGTTTTTCCTTGCTTTTCTGTGCAGCTTTTAAAAATGAATGATGTGCTACCAGCCTCTTCTAACACAGAAGCTAGTGTTGACCAAAATATGAGTAGAGTGAGTGTACAGTATAGTAAAGTTTGGGATTAACCTAAGTGACACTATTTCAGCATAATATAAGAAAGCTAGCTGCTAGTTCTTTGTGCTTTCTTCAATGGTTCTCCTTTTTTATTATTTTCAAGTTTTCAAGTGTATACTATCCAATATTTACTTTAAAAAACACATCTGACGTCATTGATACTTCATTTTTCTGATTTCTTTTTGAACAGATGCAGTAAGAATTTATTGTTCACTAATGTTTCCATCCCTTCCCCCTTCATCAGGTAATTTGGTTAAAAACAATTTTCACTCATTGATTCATTAACAAATCTGGTATTTAGATCATAGGGAACATAAATATGGCATTTCCTTCACTTTTTTTTCTATTCCAAAATTGCATTTGACTTTGGAGAGTGAAAGTTTACCCATGTGACTAAAGAGCTGACCTGATCCCTGCAATTTCACTTCATTTATAAATACTGCTGATAGACAGAAATGTATTAAAGCTATTATTGTCAGCACAAAGCCTTAAAAACCTGCTGACTTCAAATTAAACAGCCCAATCCTATGATGCCCTGTCATTATTCCCAAGCACAGGCAGGATCCCTGCCGTATAGACAATGAAAACAATAACATGGGATGAAGTGCCAGCAGCTTCAAAATGAGTCAAACACAAAACACATCTTTTCCAGTGCACTTTTCTTAAAGGATGGGCACATCAACAGGATATGCATCTTTTTTTTCTTAAAAAAATAAAGTATGATTTGGCAACTATGGCATTTGATATGTCTACAATTTGATCTGCACTATGTAAAGAGATGATCAACTGGTGGTAGTCCTCTCTTTGGGGTATTGCTACCCACAGGAGAAGGTGATCTGAAGGCCCAAATCAGGATCAAGTCAGTCCTTGGCTGTTAAAATGTCACTGATGTGGTGTTACAATACTGCATTGCCATTGACAATGGGAAAAGGCAAAGCCATACTTTGTGCAGTCTCTGTGGAAGAATTGCTATGTACTTTCTTGATCTAGAATGGAACTGATCCTTCAATTATGATGAGTTGATTTTTAAATTACAATTCTTCCCCCACCTCCTCCCTACACACACTCTCCATCCTTTCCCTCCACCTAATTTAATTAAGTGAACTGAGCAAAACTGTAGATTCACACCTAGATGCTGTTGCATTTATCTAACGAGAGCAATAGACTCTCGATCTTCACTGAGGCATAGAAATGATTTCAGAGTAGAAACTGAATCTGAAGGAAACATTTCATTGCTTGGTCACTTTGCTTTTGGGGCAGGGGAGTTCCCCACCCAGTGTAGCCATATTATCTTATGCCTCGTAGTACATCGAAAATAACAAAAATCTGGGTGACAAAACTCTTATTTAATTGAAAGTGCAAATTACCATCTGAGATGGTTTAACCACTCTCCCTAAATGAAATTTGACTAGGTTGGAGAAGGCTAATTTTTTTGTGGTGGGGGAGAGTTTAGACAGAAAAGAATTTAAAGTCCATGTTGAAATGACCACATTGCCATTCATTTTCTGCTAATTCTGATTTCTTTCTGCATACACACTTGAGGTTATAGTCTGTGCCTAGACCTTAAATGCACCAGCGGAAGGATTAAAAAAAATCCTTCAAAATACCAGTTTTTTTCCCACAAGTACAATTGTTCTTGTGCCTTCTGTGGCTTTCAATTTCATCTTTTAGACTTTATTTCCAATTACTACAGCTGCAATAAACACTAGATTTTTTTTCTGGCTGTTTGACATAATGTTGATAGCTATGCATATTTTGTGTCTTTTTAAAAAAAAACAAAGCGGCAGACTACGTTTTTGAAGAAGAGAATTTTTAGAACAGTTTGATAACGCAAATTATTTTTTTCCTCAATTGTTTGAGCAGCATTCAAGTTTTGAAAATTCTTGTAGAAGCCAATTTTTTGTAACTGTGGTGCAAATCTTGTGTTTTCTTAGCCTAAAGAAAAGTAGTATAGAAGCAATATTTCATATGATGTGCTATATATATGTATGCATAAGTATACATGTGTATAGACACATACAGAATCTATCTATATATATATATATATATGCGTGTGAAGTGAAAAGCTTACCTTTTTCCTATCTAGATTTAAGATCCTATTTTAGACATCTGTTATGTTTTGTGAAAAGAATGTTCTACTTGCAACTGCAAAACATTTAATTCTTACTGTATCTCTGGTTGTTTAATGAGAACGTTTCACATTAAATGGTATAACAAGTGGAATATGTTAGAATGTAGGCATTATTTAAGGAAATGTTCACCCATATATATTCCTGAGGTTTGCTTTGTGCCTCTGAGTATTATTTAATTAAAAGTGTTTTAAGTTTGCAGAATCTTTGTTACTGTACCAGGGAAGTGGGTGAATATCTTTGAAAAAAATACAAAAACATAAAAATAAAAAATAAAACAAAACAAAACCAAGAGGGGAACTTTTATAAAGCAATGTAAATATTTAACCTTATGGCTATTCTTGCATAATACATAGATTTTAATAACGACATTCTCAAAACATCTGTTTAATTTATTAGGAACACTTCAGTAACTGTATAGATAGTTGAAAGCATTCTTCAAAATCCAGCCTCTCTACTTTTAAAAGATAACAGTCTCTTTCATCAGATGTCAAGGACAAGGGTGATACAGTTTCTGTAAAAATTACAGATTTTTTTTCTATGTACATGAAGTCATTTAATAAGTAAAACAAAAATTTCTTTTCCATAGGTTAATGTTAAGATATAAAGGTGAAGATATTTGTGGCTTTAAAAACTAGGATTTTCACCAGCAGCATTGACAAATTTGTAAAATGAAGAGTGGTTTACAGCTCCCCCAGAATAAGCATTGTACATGAGAAGTTAGAGCAAAAATGATTTGCCATGTGTATTATAGAGTATTCATTGGTGTGACTAGTGCAAATGTTTCCTTCTGGTACCAACTCTGTGTTTGAATATTCCAAGAGGCATTGTTTTCAAAAAGCTCCCCTTAAAAGAATGTAACTGGTTTATATGAGTATCAGTTACTGTATTGCACTTAACTGTTATGTTGAAGGAAATGCAATTTTGTTTTCTGTAGAACTGTTGGTTGTAAACCATCTATAAACTGAAGCTAAGAAAGGCTCATTCAAAGCTGGGATCAAAAACTGGTATTTTTTTAGCCTTTGGGTCTCCTTAGAAGCACTCTTTGTGTGGTATTTGGTGGCATCTGAACTCTTCAGAGTCTTTTTGCTAAACTACAATTCCTTCTCCCAAATCTGACATCCAGTAAAAATGCAGTGTATCTGAGATGGAGAAGCAACCAGGACATACATTTCTTGGGCTAGCCCCTCTCACAGGAGGATTTATTCATTCTGTATTTTGGAAAAACATAGGTCCTCCCCACAGAGGGACCAAAGCAGTTCGCAAGTGTTTGAGTTGCCCCCTATAAAATCAGAAATCAGAATGAGAGAAACCCATATTGAGTTGGACTGAAAGCTCCCTAGAAGAGTCAAAGGTTAAAGTTCACACTGGTATCATCCCAGCCATTACTCATTTGTATATAGTTACAAAACGTGACAAGACACTGCCTTTATATTATTTAGCAATATGTTGTAAATAGCATTAAGCTCTTTTTTTGTAAGAAAGACCCTTTAATTTGAAAATAGTACAATAACTGAACCGATAAAGTCAATTTTTGAGTTTGTTTTGTTTTGTTTCGTTTCTTTTTTTAGCTAGAGGCAATTTCAACTGTGGAATTTTTTTGTTGTTGTTGTCTATTGTTCTAAAGACTTTGCATAATTTATTGGTTTAATTTATCCTAATTTATTTGATGAAGGTGTACAATTTTGTATTACCAAGGATGTACTGTAATATTAATTGATGATATGATTAAAAATGAGATTCCCTGTCCATATTAAATAAATTTTTAAAAGGTGCAGTAGACAATTGATTTTAAAGTCAAAGTGAACATTTTAGTTTGGCAGCTACTAAATTTTAAAACAAGAAAAAAAGATGTTGTTTGGGGGTAGGGTGGGAATGGGGTTTTATTTTGTGTGTTTTAAGCTTTTGTATACTCTCCAAACTTTGACCTTTTTGCTTTGTACCACTTAAAGGATACAGTAGTTCAATTGCCTTGTGTGCCTTCCATCTTCTCTTAAACTGAATGTATGTGCAGTATATATGCAAGCTTGTGCAAAATAAATATAAATTACAAGCTCATTGATGTGCTTTGGACTGTTTCTGAAAATATCTTTCTGGGGATTGAATGTGGGGTTGAGGTCTGCTCAGGACAACAGGCTATGATGCAATTAGAATGACAGTTATAGGGTTTATCCCCTAACATTCTGGATGGTAAAACCTGACAACTAGGCCCCGAACACCGATGATACAAATGCCTTTTGTTACCTGGGTAGTTTGATTCATCCAGATTTCAGGGTTTCCAGGTAACCTGCTATTGCCACAAGGTTGATTCCAAGGACAAATTTACCTTTGTTTATCCCTTATGAGGAAGAACACAAAGCCAGGTTGAGTCAAACTCCTGTTATAATTTTCTCCCCACAGTTTTTGACTCCAGATGATTCAGAGGAAGACGTAAACATGACCACATCTCACCCACTTGCTAAAATCATAGAATAAAAAGAGGCAGCCTAGGATAGGAGGCATGGTAGAATGGAAAAGGGCAATAAACTTGGGACAGTGAAGCCTCAAGTTCAGCTCTGACACTTCCGAGTTATGTGACCTTGGCCAAGTCATTTATTTCTTCTCGGAGCCTTAGTTTATTCATCTGTAAAACAAGGCTAGTTGCACACAACACACCCTCCCTTCCTCAAGGGGTTGTAATAACGAAATATCTTGGAAACCATGAAAGGGTAATAGAAATGTTAACTGTTCTTCTGTAAACTGTTCCAGGAGAACCTAGAGCTTTTGTGACTTCTATTCTGGCAAAATTTAAAGACTGGAGAGCTACTCCTGACTTTTATAAATGGGTTTGGAGTCGTCTCCTCTAGCCAAACTTCACAGAGTTTGGCTTTAGTTTGGTTTGGCCTTAGCAAAAAACTGCTTCTCCTTCCATTTGCCATTTGGAGAAAGCTGATGGTGTAGTGAATAGAGTGCAGGGCTTCAACATCAGAGGGACCTGAATTCATATCTGCCCTTCTTCAACCATAAAAAGAGAGACAGTGAGAGCACCTCCCTCACAGGGCTGTCGTGAGGATTGAATGAGATAATATTGGAAGAAGTACAGAGTTGGCACTATATAAATGCTTAGTCCCTCTCCTTCATTTGCTTTTACTTAACATAAACTTCCTTCTTGAATTGGCAGACAGAGGACTGAGACATGATTGTAGGACTTAGAGATTGCAGTGGTCTGAGAGATCAAATGGCACAACAGTTATTTTACAAAGAAGCCAAGGCCTAGAGAGGGGCCTTATTGAAGGTCACACAAATAGAAAGTGGATGAGTCAAGATTCAAACTTGTGTCCTTGAGCCCGGCATTCTTGCCATTAAGCTATTACCTCAGTTCCTCTCTCTAGGCTTCAGTTTCACTGGATTAAATGATATTTGACATCTCTACCAGATATAAATTCTATAAAGTGCTCACAGTCACACAGGTTCAAGCCTCTGACCCTGTGACTCAAAATTCAGTGATCTTTCTACTTCACCATTTTCTTCCTCTAGGAAACTCACTATTTTGTGAACTTCATCTAATTCAATTTAACACTGAAGCATTTATTAGACATTGACTATATGCAAAGCATTGTGCTGGCCACTTCAGAGGGCTAAAGTTTAACTAAGTCACAGTCCCTGCCCTCATGGAGTTTATATTCCAGCATGACCATAAGATAATTTTAATATAAAACAATATATGACAAATACATTGGAAAATTTGCTAATAAGGTATCAAGTACAGTCATCTGCCTTAGTAAATGATGGTAAGTCCAATTCTGAACTCTTAGATCCTAGTCATTTCTTCCTTTGTCTCAATGCTACACATTTTGCATTTTGTTCATTTCTCCCTCTTGACAGAGGGTACTTGAAAATCAGTGGAAGAGTTTATTAAGTGACATAGTAACATGTTCATTTCTAGCCCTTTGTATCAAGGGCAGTATCTCAAATTCCAGGAGTCTGAGATGCACCCACTCCAAAATACCATGACCACGAGTCATTACTTCAGACTTTGGGAAGAAGAGCCTCCTACCTGTGTGGGCCCTCACAAGCACCACAAAGGCTGCTGGGGACATATGAACACCTCCGCCTAATGGCCATCTATAATGTGTTTTAAAATGGCACAGCTAATCTTCCTTCCTAATTCATTGTAAATCATGAAAGATGATAGTTTTAAGAGAAAAGTCTATATTTAAATATCAAATTTACGAAAACTATGGGTTTTTTTTTCAAATTAGCCCTACATTTTATACAGCAAATCATTTCACTATCTTAACCCGGGGAAATATTTAACCCCTTACTCCTCAATGGTCTTTAAGCAAAATCTAGATGCTCAAGCATCAGGTATCCTACAGAGGGGATCCTTTGTCCGGTGTAGGAACGTGGCTTCTGAGATCCTTTTCAAATCTAATATTTCATGAGTCTGTGACCAGCCATTTAAAAAAAAATCGTTGTTGTCCTTTTGAACTTGACAAACACCAAGAAACATATACATTTTCATATATAAAGAACAGAAGTGTACTGAATATGAAACTATGAATCTCATTACACGTAGCTTTTGGTTTTTAAAGTGTGTACTAAATTCAGCACATTCATTCTTATAGCTGTCTGCTCATCTGTGCGCCTAGGTGGTGTAGTGTAGTGTAGTGTAGAGTCAGTAAGACATCAGTTTGAATTCTACTCAGACTCTTACTAGCTGTATGACCCTGGACACATCACTTAGCTACTTTCAGCCTTAGTTTCTCCATCTGTAAAAAGGGTATAATTATAGGACCTACCTCATAGTATCGTTTTACCAACTTTGGTTAAAAAAACACCACTTTGCAAATCATAAAGTGCTATATAAAACTTATAAGCTATTTTTTTATAATAGCTGTTAGCTATTACGAAGGTCCCTGAGCTCATCTTGTTCTCTTCTGTGCATTTTAAATGCTTCCTTAATGCTCTTTTTTTTTGCATTATTTTCACTAATTCCTCTCACCACTTCAGGTTTCCTTCCCCTACCCCACCCCCGAAAATGTCTGAAACCCTTCCTGGTAACAAGTTAGCATAATCATACAAAACAATGGCATGTCCAAAAATGTATGTGTGACCAGAGATGTTAAAAGTAAAGGAAAAAAATCAATTCACTTGGCTTGATTATATTTATTTGTTAGAAGGGAGAGCTTTTATTAAGAGACTGGGGTGTTAGGGTGTATGGGATAGTGACAGTGATGCAAAAATAAAAAAGTAAAGGAAGGAAATGAGAAAGGAAGGGAAAGGGAGAGGAGGGGAGGAAAGGGGAACAAAGGAGAGGAGAAGGGAAGGGAATGGGAGAGGAGGGGAGGAAAGGGGAACAAAGGAGAGGAGAAGGTAAAGGAATGGGAGATGAGGGGAGGAAAAGGGAACAAAGGGGAGGAGAAGGGAAGGGAATGGGAGAGGAGCAAGTTGAGCTCGTGATAGACCCGAGCCAGGCCAGGCGGGCGGTGCTTACGGCACCCCTGTGTTGAGTGCCAGCCTTGCAGACCCAAGTTATTTTCCTTGTAGGAAATAAAAGAAAAACCAGTAAATAGCAATGGGAAGCTAAGTGGTAGAGTGGATAGAGCACCGAGCCTGGGGTCAGAAAGACGAGTTCAAATTTGACCTCGGACACCTACTAGCTGTGTGACCCTGGGCAAGTCACTTAACTCTGTTTGCCTTGGTTTCCTCATCTGTAAAATGAGCTGAAGAAAATGGCAAACCACTCCAGCATCTTTGCTAAGAAAACCCCAAATGGGGTCACGAAGAGTCAGACATGACTGAAATGGCTCAACGACAACAACAAAAAAAAAAAACCAGCAAAAGATCTTACTATCCTACATTCGACCTACCCAAAGGATTCCCAGCATTGAATATCTAATGCTTGGAGATCCGGTTTTTGCTTAAAGACCATTGAAGAGTAAGGGGTTAAATATTTCCCCAGTTTAAGTTGCACCAACACATTACTATATTAAAATTGATATAAACTTTTAAAATAACTGTCCATGTTTGATTCATGGTTTCATAGGCAATCCTTTTCTTTCTGCCTCTCCTGGGAATGTTCATGTTTGTCGATAGCCGTCAACTTTGTAGTCTTAAAAAGTATTTTTAAAAATAATGGATAAATGACGGAGGGGTACTGGACTAACATCAAAGTTTCTCTGTACTTTGTTCTCATGTCTTTCCTCTCAAAACCCCGAAATATTCCTAGGATACTTTTGTTTGAATTCTCCTTTGCCCCAATTCCCTTTCCTCATCTCATGCTTAACTATGTGTATAATGCGTAACCCTCTACCACCCACCATGCTACCTTGTAGACTAATCTCAAAACACCTGAGTTTGAGTCCTGGCACTGCGATTGGTTTGTTGTGTGCTTTGGTAAAGTTCCTTAAATTTTCTGAAGCCTCAGTTTTCACATCTGTAAAATGGGGGTGAATAACACCTTTCCCTACCCGATTCACCATCTTATTGTAAAAATAAAATGAGATGATTATTGTCTCTCTACCTTCCATTCAGACGCTGGCTAGGAAAAGCAAATGTAATATATAGTAAGATTATTCACTGATTTTTCTTTTATTTCCTATAAGGAAAATGACTTGGGCTTGCAAGACCAGTATTCAGCAAAATGGTGGAGTGACCAATTTTGCTCCTCTTTATCTTCCTTTTCCATATTTCAGGCCCTTCTGTCCAATTATACAGTGATCTCATTCTGTGCCAACCTTCTTGTCACGGAGAAAAGCACCCAAAAGAGTTGTGCTAGATTGGTAATCACTTGGAATGGTACTATTCTCAGGGTCACATTATTTTAGTAGAGAGTCACAAAGCATCAAACATTACTTAACTCAAAGGAATGAATTTCTAATGGCAAAACTTTAGGCATTGCACCGGATGCAAAATTAGAGGGTAAGGACATTTTTCTGGAAGCCCTTACCTCACAGCATTTAGGTAACTTGCTTTCTGGAATATAAAGCTACTTCATTAACTCCTATTCCTTGTTTTTGCTATAAATAAGCCACATGCCCCTGGGACAGAGACAAGATTCAGTGACTTCTGAATTTAGGGTAGAATTTTGAGTACCCAGCCTTTGTAGGCCGTCCCTCAATCTCCAAGATTCGAGTCCCAACCAACAGCATAGAAAGACCTCCCAAGCAGCCCCTGTCTGTGTAGGTGGACCAACAGATAAGGTGCTCCCATATCTCCTGGAGGCCTGTTTGCTTTAGAGATAACCAAGATTTAGGGGAAGGGTTAGAGTTCCTGACAAGACTGAAAGAGACTCAGGGCAGAAGCAACCTAGAAAACCTCATCCCTTAATCTACCTAAGCAGCCTCATTCCTGACTGAAGGGCCAGGGGAGGGAAGGACCTCAGTGATAATGAGGCTGGGGCTCCAAGGGCAGGGGGAAGGGAATGAAGTTGAGTCCCCCAGCCTCTGCTCCAGCTTTCACTGACATCTTAATTACAATTAAACTAAGGTTAGGAACTGTACCTATAGTTTGATTAGTACAGGAAAATCCTGAATGAAGAAACTCCCTCCACCAATATAGAGAAGCATTTCTTTTCTACAACTTGTTATCTTAGAGTTGGTTAAGAGGTCAAGTGACTTACCAAGGGTCACACAGTCGATATATGTCAGAGGTGAGACTTGAACCTAGGTCTTCTGACCCCAAGGCTAGTCCTTTACACTATGTTGCCTCTCTCAGAACTAGAATTACAACTAAAATAATATATAATATATATTGTTCTACAGATACAAAGCTCATTTGCCTGGATCATGATTTCAGCTGCCTAAAAACTCTAGAAGAAAGGTCGCACAACTGTTATTACAAAGAGGTGATAGACCCTTTCTACTCCACCCTGGTAGGACCTCACTCATAATATTGTATTCAGTTCTGGGCATCACAGCATAGGAAAGATATCGTTGAGCTGGACCATGTCCAGAGGAAGACAATGGAATGATGGAGGGCCATATAAGCATAGGTTGAAAGAAACAGGAATGTTTAGTATGGAAAAGAAGGCATGGAGGGATGCAATAACTAACTTCAAGTATCTGAGGGGTTGTCATGTGGAAGAGGGACCGCATCTGTTCTGTTAGGCCTCATAGGGGAGAACTAGGAATAACAGGTACCAGGAGTGAGGAGGGAAAGTGAGGCTTAATGTCAGGGAAAACTTCCTAACAATCAGAGCTTGCTAAAAGGGGTGATGCTGCTTCAGAACAGAGCTAGCTCCTCAGTCACTAGAGATTTTCAGGCAAAAGGCTAAACAACCACTTGTCAGATCCATCATGGTGGGCATGAAATGAACTAGATTGCAACCAGAGTCCTTTCTCTCTCTGAAAAATCTTTGCTTATATGATTCTTATTTTATGATGAGGAAACTGGGGCCCTGAGCAATTAAGTAATAATATATAATTTATTTATATAGCACTTTAGGATTTTTAAAACTCTTTATAAATATCTCATTTGATCCTCACAAGAACCCTGGGAGATAGGTATTATTATTAACCTAATGCTAATCATTTTACTAAAGAGGAAACTGAGGGTCAGATAGCTAGTAAGTATCCGAGGTTGGATTTGCACTCAGGTCTGCCCGACTCAAGGCCGAGGTCTCTATCCCTTGTACCACCTGGCTGCCTTACTCTCATCTCTAGGGTTGCTTTTAGCTCTAAATTCTATGATCCATCCGCTCATTACCCACAGGGTAGAGTCAACTCTTCTGACTCCAAGTCCAGAGCTCTTTGCACCATTCCTCATCATCTTTGTGTTTCAGAACAAAAATCTCCATCATTTTAAAGCTGTTTTCCCCCACCTCCCTTTCCTTTCCCCACTCAGCCCTTGGTCTGTCACCAATCCAGTCCCTCCCCACCACAACCTCCATATTCAGGAATGGAGCTACTTAAGTGGATTAAGTTATGAAATAATCTAGGCAGCATCTACTCTGGGTGAAGTGACATGGTTATTTAACCCAAGTGCTCACTAAACAGAAAGAGTGGACTATTTGGCTTCCACCCAGGAAAATATGCCTGCATCTGTACCTGCCTTGATAGCACTGGGTTCTCTCCAATTTCTTCAAGTGTTCTGGGCTTTGCTGGTATGCAAATCTCTGTATTGTGAGCAGCTCTGGACCGTGTCTATAACTACTATCAAACAACAAGTGCGTATGGACACACTGATTATACACTAGTCATGGTGCTAATTGCTAGGCATGCCTTTCTAGGATCATAGATTTAAAGCTGGAAAGAGGCCATCGAGTCCCATCTTTCTATCATTTCACAGATGAGGAAAATGAAGTACAGAGAGGTTAAGGGACTAGCCCAGGGTCACACAGATAGTATCTTTGATTTTCTATCACACACAAATGTGCCACTTACATGTTCATGAACTCTGAAATCTCTTATCTGATCACAATCTGTTGTCATTCTATTTCTCCTTTACCTTGCATTCCCAAACCCTGTCCTTTGTCCTCATGATGACTTTCAGTCCCTTCACCCTTCCATCCCAAGCTACATCTCAAGCTAGCACACACGCATGCACACATGTGCACACACACACACACGCACGCTACACTCTCCACCCTTCCCCATCTTGATCCCTTGGTAAACCAGTTCGACCCTATACTATTCTCTTCTCTCAAGTCCTTTGACCCTATGCGCTATCTTTGATCCTGCCTTGCCAAGCTTCATCCTTGGATTATTCCCTCTATCTATTGACTTTACTTCTACTCATAAGCTGCTGAAAAGAAACCTAGAGAAAATGATGAAAAACCCTGCTCTGACCACTAGAAATTTATGTTACATATTCTCAACTGAATCTTCACTATGGCAAAGTAATTTTTTCATACCTCATTAACTAACTCACTATTCCACTCCCTGGAGAAGCTTTTCTAACCTTATTGTATCTCCTCAAATCTCCCATGGTTCGTTTTCGCATCCTCTAAACCGATAACCATGCTCCATATTTCACTGAAAAAATGGGAGTCATTCACTGAGAGTTCTCTCTTTTCTCTATGTCCTCATTTCACATCACCCAGATGACTTAGGCTACTATCTCCTCTTTTGCCTCTGTCTCAAACAAGGAGATGGCCCTTCCCTTTGCCAAGACAAATACTTCTATATGCCCAAGTGATCCTGTTCCATCCTGCCTTCTCTAGTAGATCATCCCCTCTATTATCCCCACTGTAATACTCATTTTTCATTATTCCCATCAACTAGCTACTTCCCTACTACTTACAAACATGCCCACATCTCCACCATTCTCAAAAAAAAACCCTCGCTAATTTGTCCATCTCCACTGATTGTCCTCCTATATCTCTCTTCCCTTTCAAGGCTGAAATCTTTGAGGCCTTCACTTCCTTCCCTCTCACTCACTTTTTGATTTTCTGCAGTCTTGCTCCCAACTTACTGTTTAACTGAGACTGCTCTCTCCAAAGTTACCAGTGCTCTCTTAATTGCCAAATCTAATGGCCTATTCTCAAGCCTCGTTCTTCTTGACCTCTCTGCCACCTTAGATATTGTTTATCATTGCCTTGTCTTTGATATGCTCTCCTCTCTAGGTTTCTGTGATATCACTATCTGCTGGTTGTTCTCCTTCCTCTCTGACACCTCCTTGGTCTCATTTGCTGGAGCTTCATCCAGGTCATATGATAGTATTGAATAGTCTCTTGGGCTCTATCCTGGGCTTTCTTTTCTTCTCCTTCTATACTGTTTCACTTGGTGATCTCATCAGCTCCCTTGAAGGAGTTCAATGATCATCTCTATCCTGTCGATTATCAGATCTATTTATCCAGCGCTAACCTCTTCTCACCCCCAGACTCACATCTCCAACTGCCTACTGAATATTTTAAATTGGATATCCTGCAAATCTCTCAAACTCAACAGATCCACAATTGAATGTACTACCTCCCCCAAACATCACCCTCTTTGCCAAATTTCCTATTATTTTTGAGTGCATCACCAACCTCCCAGTCAAACAAGTTCACAACCTATGTGCTATCTTTGGTTCCCCGATCTTTCTTTCTTTCTTTCTTTCTTTCTTTCTTTCTTTCTCTCTCTCTCTCTCTCTCTCTCTCTCTCTCTCTCTCTCTCTCTCACACACACACACACACACATCCCCCCCCACACACCCCTACCCATATTCTATATCCAATTTGCTGCCACATCCTGCCAATTTTACCTTGACAACTAGGCTATGCCCCCTTCTTTCTTCTGACCTCACTACACCTCTGTGTCAGGCTCTCATCACCTCATATCTAAATTACTATTTGGCCTCTCTGCCTCAAATCTCTCCCCATTCCAGTCCATCTTCCATTCAACTACCTAAATGTTTCTCCTATAGCACAGATCAGATGTCACCTTCTACTTAAAATCTTTTAAAATCCTTCACAACCCTTCCTACTTTTCTAATCACCTTATACTTTACTCTCTCCGCTTTGTACAATTCAAAGACATTGAGTTTCTTTTCATTCCGTGCCCTTTCATTGGCCATGCCCCAAATCTGAAATGCTCTCCCTCCTCACCTTTGCCTCCTGGCTTCCATGGTCTCATTCAAGTCTCAGCTGAAATCCCAGCTTCTGCAAAAAGTCTTTCCTAATCCCTTTTCAATGAATGCTAGTGCCTTCCCTCTGAATTTGTTTCTAATTTACCTAGTATATTTCTCGTATGTACGTAGTCGTTTGTATGTTGTCTTCACCATTAGAGTATGAACTCCTAGAGGGCGAGGATTTATTTTTGCCTTTCTTTGTATCTCCAGCTCCTAGCAAAGTGTCTGGCACATAATAAGCACTTCATAAATGCTTGCTGATTTGTGGACTTAACTATCGTCCCAGAAACAGACTAAGCCTGTTTTCCAAGCACTAGTCTAAGTACAAAGAAGTTCATCACCAGTAGGATGGCTCGTGTTCTCCAACCTGTCTTCATGCTGATAGATCTTGGTTTCCCGAACAAATCTCACCATCATTCTGCTATGCTTCAACCTTGTTCTAGGGACAACCCTTACGTAAGGGAGGCTGCGATGCACTGAACTATTCACCGTTTTAGCTCGTAATCTTCCACTAATGTGATTCCATTTACATAAAACCAGTTAACATGACAGCATTAACTCTTAAACATAAAACACATATTAACAATAAGGCAAAAACAAGAATAGTCATAACATCTCAGTCATTCAATATATGGAAAATGAAGTGATGATACTTTGCAATCCACACATAAACTTGATTCATGCTATTTCACTGATATACAGAGTACATGGAGATAGTGGGCACACATTTACAGAAACATAGAAAGGAGATATATGATGGGAAAATCCATGTTTTGGGGGCAACTCAAAACCCTGAGTTCAGGCCTTAATTCCCTTGGTCTTCTCAGGAATTACATTAAGTCACTTTTCTGTTAACTATGCTTCTGGTTTTCACCACTCTCCTACCAGGAAAATTTATTCATTCTCAGCTCTCAAAATGAATTAGTGATAAGCTCCTTTAACTCACAATGATCTTTTAAAAGTTTCTGAGAAAGTGTTGTACTATCATAGTGACAAGCTATTCCTTTATGGCAGAGAACTGTACAATTCCTCTGATTGGCTCTTTGCACAATGCAGATTATCCCAACCTGCTCTTTACTGGATTTTGTGTCATCCAATCTGCTTTCAGCATATTATTATAGTAAAGCAGAGCTCATAGGAACACTCTTTGCAAACAAGCCTAGCCATCTCTTCAGTCAGCAGAAAGATGCATCATCCAATCAGCTATATTCATAGCAAAGCAAAACTTCTTTTCCCGTCTGCTTTTTCCTCTCAAACCAGAGAACAACCAGGTATTATCTGAAAGGTATTATATATTTGAAAGGTAATATCTCTCTCATACCTCGCTGGCACTGAATGGCAATAACTGCAGTAGAATTCAAATCTCCTCCGGTCAAAAGACTATCCACTCTTTCCTTCAGCCAATCTACGAAGCAATTCTCTTCCAATTAGCATGTTTCCAAATACAGTAGCTGAAGTCTTCCTGTCAGTTGACTATTCCTGCTACTATCTTCTCACTCAGCTCCTGCCACCATCTTTTTTTTTTATTTTTTATTTTTGGAGGGAGGAAGGCAGGGCAATTGGGGTTAAGCGACT
This sequence comes from Phalanger gymnotis, assembly GCA_028646595.1. Taxonomy (NCBI): domain Eukaryota; kingdom Metazoa; phylum Chordata; class Mammalia; order Diprotodontia; family Phalangeridae; genus Phalanger; species Phalanger gymnotis. The sequence goes on along the minus strand of CM053626.1, from coordinate 244,493,497 downwards.
TGCCCAAGGTCACACAGCTAGTGTGTCAAGTGTCTGAGGCCAGATTTGAACTCAGGTCCTCCTGACTCCAGGGCTAGTACTCTACTCACCTAGCTGCCCCTTCTGCCGCCATCTTAACGAATCCTGTTATCTTCTTAACTTCTTTCATGCTTGCTTCTTCACTGCTTCTAATGGTTGCAATCAGAACCTCCTGGTGTCCAGTGACTTGTATTTCTCTTAGGAGATAAAATTTACAAACCTTAACTTGCTGGCAGTCATAAAATTAATGGTCCTTATTTATTTTTCCCATAATCTCCAATATGTTCACATACTAAAGGGATAATGTTTTATACTTGTTCAATGATCAAGGAGTAGACATATTTCCAAAGGAAATGAGTCATATCAATCTTGACACTGTTCCTATAAATGAATCCAGACACAAAGAAGGAAGTTACAGTTACATCCAAGGATGGCTCATGGGTTCTTGGAGAAAGAAAGAGAGGAGTTGTTTGGGTTGGTTTTAGTGTGCAACCAAAGGCAACAAGTAATATTTTTGTGGGGTATTTCAGTCATTTCATTTTTCAATGCTCATGATAAGGTATATACAAAGAAACTATGAAAATAATTGCAGTCTATGAAATATCTATTGCAAAGAATGGAGGGGTAGAGAAATTATGTGGAGAATTTGATAATAATCTCAACATTAAATCAATATATATATTACACATTTAGTGACTTCAAAGCAAAATTATGAATAAGTGAGAACAATGAGAAAATTGTTGAGAAGTATGGAATAAAAATAACAAATGAGAGAGGCTAAATAGTTGTAGACTACACAGAATCTAAGGCAAAAATTAGTACAAAGAAGAAAGAATAAAAACGAGGAAAAGTAATGGCACGCAGTTGAAAAAGATGATCTCTAACCTATTCAAATAAGTTATTGGTGAGGAAAATGAGATGTGGGCAAAAAATGAAATAAAAAGAAATTAACTTCATAAAGAAGTTTAACTGATATAAATCAATTCCTTTAAAAGGGGGGAAGCACATTGAAAATAGTTGACTTATTTTCCATGTAGAGAAAAATGAGAGCCAATGGAAATATTGGTTAAAAATACAAACTCATTTGTAAAATCTTAGGATGAATGACGGTGACTAAGAGCAATGTTGTCTCATATAGCAGAGAGAAGAAATGGTACCTAAAACAAGCTTAAATAAAGTTTGGCAAGAGACCTAAGTCAAATCATCTGAAAAGAACATGATGAAACTGAAAGAACAAGTAGAAGAAAATGGAAAAGATCTGTTAAAATTATAACAAATACAACAAACTTTTTTATCATCAAGGTCAGTAGAACTATGTCATTTGAACATTAGTGGATGTGTTTAAAGAGGGCATAGAAATGGCACCAATGGAAACGAAGACGGTAAAAGCGGCTAGATTAGACACAGGAGATCCATGCTGAAGGCAGCATGATTGAGAGGTCATTTGGAGGGTTGATTCACAAGATCCCTAAGAAAGATAAAGATATCAATTGTGTGGGACAAAATTTGGACTCTGTACTGACAAAAAAATAATGAGTGAATGAAAGCACCTTAACAGTTACTGACCTATATACCTACTTTCACACCTATTTATAAAAATGCTATGAGAATAATTTACATATTCTTGAAGGGCATCCATGAAGAGGGCACTTGTAGGAAATAGTCAAGCTTTTGCAAAAAATAATATTTACAGCAGATGCCTTCTTTACCATCACATACTTCCAACTGACTGAAAAATATAGAAAATACCAAACCCTATAGTGTTTATTTACTGTTTAAGTACTATTAGAGCAAAATGCCTTAAAGACTTTCTTTCAATAAGGCGTATACCATCCATACATCAAAAGTATTCACTATAATGAAATATGTTAATTGATATTATTTGATGACCCTCTTTGATCATAAATATTTGCCGAAACATAAACTCACTAAAGTTGTTTGCCACTGTCATAGGCAGATCAAATTCAGAATGCAAATTGAAGACAAACTGCCTATAGATAATAAGGTCCTCCAGCTGTTCTTGCTTACAAATCATGTTGCATTAGTTACATAAATCCCTAGAACATTACAGAAACTCCTGGAAGAGAGCCAAAACCCTTCCTAAGAATTCTAAGCATCATATAAGAAAAACCAAGTGGATGAAGAAAAGATGTTGTGCAGATTATGTCATGCAATTATTGCAGACATACAAAAACACATACACACCCATACCATACACACACAAGCCATCCATGCTCACTTTTCTCCCATTTTTATTCTTAATTCTCCAAATCTTTACACTTCTGAGAGTAAAGGCTTTTATGCATGTGTAATTATATTGTATTTTCAGGACACATAGTAAGTGTTCAATCAATTTTTACCCATCTAGCTATCTATTCAAGAGGTACATGGACTGGCAGGACAGTTTTATTACTACCAAGTTATATTTAATGCATACTTCATTATAAAGCAAATTGTCCATATCCTAAGTTAATATACAATCTTTTTTGTTCTTTGGATATGTAAATATTCATGTTTGTTGTTGTTTAAATTCATAATAAAAAATAAAATATATATTTAAAAAAGAAAGTCCTTCGTAAACCACAAAGTGCTATCAAATATGAATTTTATGGAAACTATCACTGCAGAGGAAAAACCAAATAGTGATACAACAGTTTACAAACACAGGTCAGGGGAGTTTTTTGCCAAAGAAATATTTCTGAAAATAGTTGCTCCCTTCCCATGACAATCACATTTCTTGTTGTATGGTAGTGAATGACGATATTTGCAGAAAGATCTGGCTCATTCCTCCTTTCTGAAAGGCCAAGAGATGTGAAAGAGAGAGTGATAGATGTCAGGACATAACAAGACAGGTGTGCAGAGTACAGGCAATCTCTGGCAGATCTCACATATTTAGTACTAAAGGAAGTGTGGCCTAGTGGAAAGAGTACTAGATTTAGGTGGCAGGATTTCCTAGCTCTGCCATTATTCTGGCTATGTGATTAAGAGTAAGTCATTTCATTGCTCTGAGTATCTGCTTCCTTAACTAAAAAAAAATGGAGATAACTATCTTAACTACCTCACAGAGTGGTTGTGAGGATTGAAGGAGATGTTTGTGACAGGATTCATCAGCTATAAAAACATTTTCCAAATGTAAGCTCATGTTTATCGAGATAATTTGGGAATCTGATAGAAGAGGAGAGGGTCTCGTCCTACCTGATTTCCTTGCCCATGGATAAAATCTCCAAATTTGGAGTGGAGTAGGAGTCAAAGGCATGCTAAACCCAGACCAGAAATACATAATTGTGTTTCCCAGAGGAATCCATGGGATATACGTGGGTTGGGTGAAAAGAACATGGATGAAGAGAAGGAAGCTGGAAGATTAGAGAGAATGACCCAGTTAGCCTCCTGACCCTTGACCAATAACTCCGAAACTTTAGAAAAAGAAAAAACGATGTGTTCTCAAAGCATATGACTACAGGTATAGAATTTGATCCATCTAGAGTACTAAACATTCAATAAATTACTTGAAATAGGCCCAATTTTTCTTGAGAGGAAATCTAGGAGCATAGCCCAAGATAAAGCCACATATTATTAATTAACTGAAATTTACGAGGAAAAAAACACAGCCTACAGCATAGCAAATAAAACCCTCTGTCCGACTGAGCAGCGCATTTGCCATTGCTAGGTGTCCTGGAGGTCAACAAACAGGGGCTTGTGTGCCTACAGAGGAGGGGAAAAATAGTGATGCCAGAGTATCTTAGATTTATCTCTCCCTCCTGCTGGTCTGGATCCCCTTCACTGTTGGCAAATATTGACTGAGTTCAAGGGCACACACTGTACAATCTAGCTTGAGAGTTAGAATGGGGTAAAATCCTCAAGATGGTGTAATGCTGTTGTAACAAAGCCTTTATCCCAACCCAAGGTTGGTTAGGGGCCATTTCAACCCCCCTCTGACCTACCTGACATTTGTTCCACCAAAGCAGGGATCATTTTGGCATTCATCTTCCTCTTGCCCAATCTGCTGTGACTAAAACTATGCATGTGATATATGTTGGGAGGACAGACAGAAGTGCTCAAAGGAAAAGTCATTCCACAGCTTCCAGACCAGAAATTCCTCAGCAGGGCTCATGGCTCTCCCTAATTAAGCAAAAATTGGGCAAAGAGAGACTAAATCACTTTTTTCAAGATCACACAGGTAGTGTGCATCCACTATGAGCCAGGCTCTGTGTGAAGTGCTTGAGGATACAAAAAGAGGCAAAAGATGGTCTTTTCCCTCAAAGAGCTCACGATCTAATGGGGAAGACAACAAGCAAACACATGTGTATAAGCAAGCTATGTACAGAATAAATAAGAAGTAAATAAGAGAGGGAAGCCCCTAGAATTAAGAACTGAGAAGGGCTTCACACAGAAAAGATTTTAGGTGAGGCTTAAAGGAAGCCAGGGAAGGCAGAAGATTGACATGACAGTGGAGAGCATTCCAGGCATGGGAGACAGCCAGAGAAAATGTCTACAGGTGAGGGATGACGTGTTTTCTTAATGAAACAGCGGAGAGGTGAGTGTCACTAGTTAGAAGAGTAATTTGTAGCGAGTGAGTAAGTTGTAAGGGAGTAAGTAAGGTGCAAGAAAACTGGAAAGTGGAAGGTAAATTCTAGGTCATAGAGAGCTTTGAGCACCAAACAAAGGATCTGTATTAGATTTGGGGGGGGGGCAATAAGGAGTCATTGGAGTTTATTGAAGAGAGTGAAGAATGACAAGGTCAGATACAAACTTTAGGAAAATATCTGTGATGGCTGAATGGACAATGGATTGGAGTGATAAGAGACTTGAGGCAGACAGATCTACCAGCAGGTTACTTCAATAGTCCAAATGAAAGGGTCCTGCACTAGTGTGATGGCTGTGTTAGAGGAAAGAAGGGGGAATATTCAGGAAATGTTACAAAGGTTAAATCAACAGGTCTTGGCAACAGATTGGATATGGAGGGTGAGATATAGTGAGGAATTAAGGATGACACCTAGGTTGCAAGCCTGAGGGACTGGTGGGGTGGTGTTGCCCACTACAGTAATAGGGAAGCTCAGAGGAAGGAAGGGTTTAGAAGGAAAGATATTAAGTTCAGTTTTGGACATGTTGAATTTAAGATGTCTACTAGACATCCAGTTCAAGATACCTGATTTTTCCTCTACCTCTCTTATATGATTTTTATAATCCTTTTTGAGCTCTTCCAGGAATTCTTTTCAGGCCTGAGACCAATTCATCTTTTTCTTTGAGGCTTTGGATGTGGCAGTTTCATCTTTGTTGTCTTCTTAGTTTGTGTTTTGATCTTCCCTGTCATCACAGAAACTGTATATGATCAGCATCCTTTTTTGTTGTTTGCTCATTTTTCCAGCCTATTTCTTGACTCTTAAGTTTATTTTAAAGTTGGGCTCTGCTCCCCGGGTAGAGGGAGCACTGTCCCAAGCTTCAGGTTTTTGTGCAACTCTTTTCAAAGTTAGTTCTGGGGAGTCTGTAAGTTTTCAGTTCTTCCAAAGTAGTATGTTTACTACTCCCTTGGCCTGTGCTCTAGTCTATGAGTGACCATAAACACTTTTCTGTTTTGGACCTTTGGCGAGGGTCCCCACTCCACTGCAACTCCAACTCTGATGTACTAGTACTCCTCTTTGCCCTGGACTGTGTGTGACCCAAGACTGCAACCCAGATGTGTGTATGGGCAATGCATCAGAGTTCTGCACCCAGTTCCAGCAAAGGGACCCCTGTAAATTGCTTCTGACCAGTGGTCTTTACCCTCTGTGGACTCAGAGCTCCTCAAATTTCAGTTGCCTTTGCTGATTCAGTCACAACCCCTCCCCATACCAAGGCCTATTGCTGGTTTTCTGGGGCATGGCCTGTGCCAGTGCACTGGACTGTGCACTACTCTCTTGTACAACAGATCTTCCCTACTGACCTTCTAAGTTGTCTTAGGCTGGGAAATTTGTTTCACCCTATCCTTTTGTGGGTTCTGCTACTCTAGAATTTGTTTTGAGGCATTAGGTAAAGTTGTTTGAAGGGGAATTTGGAAGAGCTCAGGCAAGTCTCTGCATTTTCTCTGCCATCTTGGCACCACTCCTCAGTTCAATATGTCTGGATGGCAGTTGGAGATGTGAGATTAGAGGTCAGCATAGAGGTTAGGGCAGGATAAGTAGACTTGAGAATTATCAGCGTAGAGATGGTAATTAAAATCCATGGGAACTGAGGAGATCACCAAGTAAATTAACATAGAAGGAGAAGAGAAGCAGGCTGAAGACAGAACCCTGTGGGATGTGGTCAGAAGGCATGGTTTGGATGAGGATCCAGTAAAGCAGACTGGAAGGATCAGTCTGATAGGTAGGAGGAAAACAAAAACCTAGAGAGAAAAGAGTATCAAGAAGAGGAGAGGTGATCAGCAAAGTCAAAGGCTACAGAGAAATTGAAGAGAATTAGAATTAAGAAAAGTTCATTGGGTTTGGTGATTAAGAGATCATTGGTAACTTTGGAGTGAGCAGTTTTGGGAGAATGATGAGGACAGAAGCCAGATTGTAAGGAGTTAAGGAGAGAATAAGAGGAAACAAATTGGAGGCACCTATTGTAAACATCTTTTTCAAGGAGTTTAGCCACAAAGGGCAGAGGAAACATAGGACAATAATTAGCAGGGATGGAAGGATCTGGTGAGGGTTTTTTGAGGCTGGAAGAGACATAGACATGTTTGTAGGCAGTAGGAAAGGAACCAATAGACAGGGAAAGACTAAAGATAAAGTGGAGATGATGGAGAAGGCAATCTATTGAAGGAAATGGAATGGAATGGGATTACTTATGGAGGTAGAAGAGTTAGCCTTGATAAGGAGTCAGGCCACCTCTTCATGTGGGATAAAGGTAAAGGAGTAAATAGTGTGAGAAGGTGTATGAGCAATATGAAATGAGGAAAAGAGGAAACTTGTGATATACGGCCTCATTTTTTTCTGGTAAAATATGAGGCAATATTCTCCACTGAGAGGGTCGGGACAGGAGAAGCCATGGGAGGTTCTAGAGGAATGAAAAAGTTGGAAGAGAAGTTACAAACATTGGGATTGTAAATTGATAAGGAAAGAATAGTAGGATTACCTAGCAGCAGTGAGTGCCCAGTTGAAGTTTTGAAACATAAATTTATAGTGAACCTGATCAGAATGGTTAGCAGGGTGGGACTTTGGAGGAGGAGAGTTAAGTGGGATGGAAACAGAGATAAGCAATCAGGTGGTGGGGGATGGGGAAAGGGGTTTAGATAAGGACCTACGAAGATGTGTAAGATATGACCAAGTGTAAGAATATTCATCATCGAATGGAAGACATCACTCCTCTTCCCAGAGGAGGCTGGAAATCAGGCTGGAGACAAGGGCAGCATAAGATGGAAGGCACACTGTCAAATGGTTAGTTGCCCCATTTCAATACCCTTCTTCTTATGAAAGTTGGAGATTATACAGGAAATGAAGCAGCAGGTAATAGAGATCAAATCTGCAAAGCAAGAGATGGAAGTCTTACTACACACCAACCTGCCTCTTTCTCTTCCCTCAAGGACCTGGTGCAGCAGGAAATGGAAGGCTTGAGGTCAAAGGGAAAGTTGCTCCTCTTTTTACCGGAGGTTCTCCACATCGAGGTTGGGAGGTCAACATGGCAGGGGGAGGCAGAAGTTGCCTCGTGGGGCAGAGATGAAAAGTTGATTTTACAAGCAGCAGGAGTTGGAAGGTGTGGTCAGAAGAAGTTTTCCACTTATCACCTGAGGCCAGAGATCAGGCTAGCAGCAGGAGGTGGCAGTTCCTGGAATCAGATGTGAAATTTGAACCAGGTTGTCTAATGTCAGATCCTGTGCTCCTTCTGATGTGCCATTCTGCCTTCTATATTCATTTCAGTCTTGATTCTTATTTATTTAAATTTCAAAAATCTCTTTTGCTTTGATGCTGGTAGTACAATAGGTAACTGAATATGCAGACCTAAGTATCTTTGGGAGTTCCCAGTTTCACTGCAAGCAAATGAACCAGATAAGGTAAATAAACATATAAAGTACCCCTAATCCATGTGAATTTAGGTATAATTGGCATACTGATTATATTTAGGGACTCCTGTCTGAGGATGGCTGGAGTTATCTTTCATATAGACAAATACTTTGCATGTAGTATCTATGTGGGAACTTCCGTTCACAGAAATCAATAAGAATTTTTTGAGTCTACCCTTACTGGTGGATCCCAGTTGTTAAGGCAAAAATTCATCTCCTGGTGGCCTACATTTTAGAGAGGAGCCTCTCTCCATGTCAGTTAGACCGGCCCTCAGGCAATAGACATGAAGTCCATTCTAGTTTCCATACCTAAGGCTAACTCCCCTACTGTATGCCTGGATTTCTAAAAATTTCTGTGAAAGAGTAATTCAGGGAAAACACAGGACATGAGAGCAGGAACTCGATATGTTACTAATCAAATGGACTGATAGGCTGGAAAGTGTAGCCAAGAATAAACTGTGAGCATACAATTAGAACTGGGAGCAGGGCGGGGCCGGGTTGTTCTGTGCCTACCTTGCAGGAAGCAGGTAGTTAGGCCCCCCTCTCTTCCCACACCCACATTAGGAGGATGCTGCTCTCATCTTGTCACCTTGATATGATGACAGAAGCTCTTCCCTTAGAGACACTGGCCCTCATTCTGCTAGTGGGGGTGGGGTGGTAACTGGATCACTTACAGATTCACATCAAGAGGGGTTGACAGAGATTCAGTGGCTCCAGCCCTGAAGGAGAAAGGAAGTTGAGGAGCCTGCCGTCTGAAGGGTTCTCTCCCTGCTCTGGCCCAGTGATTTTGGGTTGTGGGCCTGGCTTTCTAAGGCAGTGCTATTAAAATAGCAGGAGGTGAGTACTGATTCATCAACAGGCATTAAGTTCACTAGTGATGTCTCTAATTCTGACAGACAGGTTAACCCAGGCTCTTCAGCAGCTATTTTCCTGGCCAGTGTCAATATGAATGGGTGCTCTGTGTACACCCTAAGGGTTTGGTTGCTTTCACTTAAAAGCCATTCATCCAGGCTCTGGGTAACTAGAGATATTTCTCCTCTTTGCTGATTCCAAGTCCAATTCCCTCTCCCTTATTATTCCTGATTTACAGATGAGAAAAATGAGGCCCAGAAAAAAATGGAATGACTTGTCTAAGGCCCCACAGTAGAGGAGGTAGGCCTAGAAGCCAAGCTTTAAAGTCCAATGCATTGCCCACACCAATATCATTCCCATTACGATAACAGTCTCCTAGGGGAAAAACAGATCTAATACCACAAACCTTAAGTACCATGGGACCTTTGGGGTGCAAAGGACACCAAATGAGGTGTGCTACTCTGCCTCTGCACCAACTTAATAAATGTAGAACTCAAGTATCTATGTGCAAGTACCTGAAAAGAGAACTGAACCCCTTTTTTCTTAAATCCTAGACTGCCCTCCAGCCCCCACTGCCTGTTACAATTTGGTACTGCTTAGATTATAAGCCCAATAGGACTGAGCTAATTACTTTGAGCCATGTAATACCACCAAAGTTAAAAATAACAACAAAGAATACAGGGGAGGCACTGAAGAGAGGGGCTATCCTCAGAGGTGGTTCTCTTTCCCTAGCAAGAATTTCAAGAATCCAAATGCCCTGCTCGAATGCCCTCTCCCTCCCCCTCCGCCACTTACCCTTTCACACCGTGCCATATTCAAGCCTGTGGGTTCACAGAACTTAGAGCAGAAAGATAATTTGCAGATTTCGGAGGTGGGGAAGCTTGGGCCTCAAGACTGCATGAGGCCCTCTAGGTCCTCAAGTGTGGCCCCTTGACTGAATCTGGAGGTCACAGAACAAAATCTCCTTAAGAAAAGGATTTGTTCTATAAAACTTGGACTCAGTCAAAAGGCCACACTCAAGGACCTAGAAGGCCACATGTGGCCTCAAGGCCACAGGTTTCCCACCCCTGGGACTCTAACCCAAACTCCTCATTTTACAGATAAGGACGATAAGGCCCATAGAGGTGAAAGGGACTTAACCAAAGTCACTTGGACAGTAAAGAGTGAAGCTGAGATTCGAGTCCAGTTCCTCTGATTCCAAACCCACCGTGTTTGCCTTGATGCCACACTGTCTCCTCCCAGTATTCTTCCCTGGGTGCCCACCAACCCAATAGGGTGGTTTCTCAGCCCCCTTTCTCTTTATTTCCTGACATTCCTTTATAGTTCTTAAATATAATTCTCTCCACAAAAGTCCTCCTTTCACAATTTGTCATGATGTGTCAGTGCTGCTCAAAGGTCATAACAGTTGAGGCAAGTTCCAGAAGACCTAACCAGGCAGAAAGCTTGGCCTCCAGGTATGGGACTCAGGATGGACTCTGTCTCTACTGCCTGAGGGTCAGCCTAGTCCATATGGAAAGGCTCCTCTCTGGAATGTGGACCACCAAGAGATGGATTTTGTTCGGCCTCAGCAACTCAAGAAACCACCACAAAGGGAAAAGTTACCTTCTGATTAAGGGAGTACTCCCCATAGCAATAAAGTCACAGATCTTCAGATGTATGAAAGAATCACCCAGTAAGCATTTACTAAGTCTCTACCATGCACTAGACACTGGGGAGAAGAAGCCAAAAATGAAATAGCCCCTGCCTTCAAGGAGTTCCATTATGTAGGAGAGATAATATGTCCATATTCATATACATAAAATAAATAGATACACAATTGGAACAAGGTAACTGGGGTGAGGGAGGCTAGGGGATCAGAAAGGACCTCATATAGGAGGTAACATCCAAGTGGAGCTTTGAGGAATTCTAAACAGGACAAGTAAGAAGAGAGGGCATTCCTAGCATTGGGGATAGCCTATGCCAAGTCATATAGACAGAAATGGAGTGTGAGAAGAAAGGGTTAGAAGACAAGGCCAGTTTGGCTGAACCCTAGCGCACCAAAGGGAAGTAATATAGAATATAGCTGGAAATGTAAGTTGGAGCCAGGTTATAAAGGGCCTTACATGCCAAACAGAGAAATGAATATCATTGGGTTCATAGTAAACTTTTCCAAACTAAGAGCCTTGGGGGAGCTTTTGGGGTCTTCATTGACCACTGAGAGAACCTGATTTGATTGGGGGTAATCCTGAAATGCTTCTGCCCTGTCTCCATTTCTCTCCCTTTCTCTGTCTGCTACCGTCCATTCCTTCCACCCTAACATGGGAATAGGAGGATGCTTCTAGGAATGGAGAGAGGTAGGAGAAAGAATAGACACATTCATAAACTTTGAATATTCATCCTGGCCTCTTGTTGTTCATGGTGAAAAAGAAATGAATCCCAACCACGGGAAGGTTGAAGAAAGTTGATCCCTCGAGCTTGGGAGTTATAACATATAGTGTGACAAATATGTATGTGTAGGTATATGCATATATGCATACAAAAATACGTATATGTACATGGACATTCATATATGTGGGCTATATTAACAGAGTGTCTGTATTACCTGTCACTGATACAATGGAGAGGGAGGACATTATGTGTGGAGGAAAACTATATCAGGAAGACCTCAATTTATAATCCAGCCACAGACACTGACTCAGATGTGTAACCATGGACAAATCATTTACTCGCTTAGCCTCAGTTTCCAAATGTGGTTGTGATGCCCTTTAAGTCCCCTCCGGCTCTATGTCTCATTTCTAGCATGTAGAGAACTACTCACAGGGAGTGGGGAATTTTCATTCTTTTTTTGGTACAAAATCCCTATACTCTCCTATTCTTATGTGTAGTTGGAAATGAAAATGATAAAGTTATTTAATTTAAAAAGGGGCGCAGGCAGCTAGGTGGCTTGGTGGATAGAATGCCAGGCCTGGAGTGAGGAAGATTCAAATTCCTGAGTTCAAATCTGGCCTCAGACACTTACTAGTTGTGTCACCCTGGGCAAATCACTTTACCCTGTTTGCCTCAGTTTCCACTTCTGTAAAATGAGCTGGAGAAGGAAATGGCAAATTACTCCAGCATCTTTGCCAAGAAAACCCCAAAAGGAGACACAACTGAAAATGACTGAACAACAATAAATTTAATAAAAAAATAATTATAGTAATATTTCCCAGTTTAACACATATCTTTTCCAAAAGGTGGTATGTTATAGAGGAAGAGAGTTCTAAACAAGTTAAGAGGACCAGGGTTCAAAACCCATCTCTGGTATCTTCTGGCCCTTTTTTTTTTTACTAGAATATCCCTCAACCTCTCTGATTTGTCAGTTTCTTCATGCTCCTTTGAGAACAGATAGTGTTTCTTTTTGTCATTGTATTCCCAGCACCTAGCACAGTGCCTGGCTACAGATAGTAGGTGCTTAATAAATGTTTGTTGAATTGGCTTGAACTCAACTCCAATAGTTTCATTTGATCCTGTGGATAATGACATGAGTTATTTGGGTAAATGTCATTCCCATTTCACAGATGAGAAAACTAAGGCCCAGAGGAATAGTCGCATTACAAATCAGTGGTAGTAGAGTCAGGACTATATTCCAATTCTCCAAAGCTTTGGTAAAAACTCCATGTAAATGATGGGGAAATCTTTCCTTTAGAGCTACTTACTGAGTACCATCAAATATTATAGGATCTCAGAGCTAGAAAGAACCTTAGAGATCATTCCAGCCCAATGTATGTTTCAATAACTCCAGGTATGGGAACAGCTTCTAAGGAAACTGCCTAGTAAGTAGAAAACCCGAGCTGATGGGTTCTACTTCTGCCTTTGTGCAAGCTCCAATAGCCCTATAAGACAAGTCACTGTCTGCGGTGAGGAGTTTGTAAGAGGGTGGAGAGAGGGGGAGGGGGCGTGGAAGAACAGGGAGATGGCAGTGATGGAAAAGAAAAGAAGAAAATTATCCCAATTCTCGCACTGCTGGAAAATGGCAAAGTTATTGCTGCACAAAGACCCTCTCGAACGGCCTGCCTTCCAAAATTTCTACTGCACTCTCTGCAGTTACTTGTGTATGGCAGAAGCAGCATCTTTGTATTATATGAACAGTCTGCTTCATAATCAAATACCATCTGTCGCTACATCTGAACTTGTTTTCAACATCTGTGCGTTCTGGTCTTAACAAAGCTTTAAAAACTAATTCAAAAACTTTCACAGATCACTGCCTAAATATGTACATTGACCATCTTTCCACGTTGGTTCAAAATGCCTCTTCTATAGGTGCCTCCCCCTGCTTGGGAAGAGTGAAGAGGTATACACTTCGTGGCTTTATTAAGCTTATTTCCTAATGGCCTTGGGTAGCCAACTGCAAGAGAGGGACACTTGCTTGTGCACCGAGAGGACCCATCATATTCTTTCTTGGTGCCAACACAGTCCCTTTCTGCCAATGAGAAACCTGTAAGTTGATCAGCTACCATACCCCAATTACTCAAAATGACACTACCGATAAAACAGCAACCAAGGGGAGAATCAACTGGATGGCTTCTACGCGGCTAAAGTGTGTTTGAACAAATGGTGAAGTAAAATCCTGAGAGCCCTCGGGAGGATAAGGGCGCTGTTACTTTGCACATGCTTCAAAAATGTGAAGTACGTCTTTACAGAACTTTTGGCCAACCCACTGGCAGATGTTGACCAGTTTTGCTTGTGTATACATCAGTTGCAGAACACTAAAACAGAGATTGGAAATTTTAATTTAGTCAAGGCAGTTGGGCTAAAATGATGGCTTTTGTTGAAACCATTAACTAGAGCTGCCTAATGAAGTACAGTATTGCCCTGGCAGACAGAGCCCTAACGGGAGGTTGCCGGTTCCAAGCAGGGGAGAGAGGAGGCAGTGGGCGTTCAAGTCTCTGAATATAGGCAGAATGGCAACAGGGGCCTGAGAAAGCTTGATCAGATTAGCCAGAAGAGGGGAAGGAGTCTGGGGAGCATGTGATGGAGGCTATTAGAGCCTAACGCAGACACTGGAGGACAGAGGAAGCTTAACCTTTGAGAACGCGTGTGTGTCCACATGTGTTGCTGTGAGCACAGGGTTTATTTTGGAAACATTTTCTTTTTAAGTTACAGCTGTATATTTCCAATAACTTGTCAGAAAGGGTGTGTTGGGCTGAACAGGTGTTACCCCTCTTTGAAGGTTATTAGGTTCAGAGCATAAAGAATGAATGCAAATTCTAAGGCATGGAAATTTCTCATCTGATCAAATGGTACTTTGCACTCCCTTAATGCATTTGTATTCAGATTTTGTGCTTTAGTTATTTATATACATGTCATATCTCCCCTACTAACCAGTAAGCTCCTTGAGGACAAAGATAGGGACTTATTTATTTTCCAAGCTATAACTAGGGCAGGGTAAATGAAGCTTTGTCCCAAAGCACCAACATTCAGAGGGTGCAAAAATGAAAACAAAAACTCCTTCAACATTGTGGAAGTCAATATGATAACTAATTTCCCCTAGTGCTCAAACAAATTTGTCTTAATTGCTTTTTGTATTATTTACTGTCATGAATTACAAAGTGGATCTGAGGGCACATTTTGAGCTACTTGCCCTGAGCTTCAAAATTGCTAGTAACAGCTCTGTTTATCTTCATATCTCCCCTATGCTTAGATCACTGCACATGGTGATCCTTAATAAATGTTAAATGAATGAATGTGGGATCAAGAAAAGGAGGGGCAGGAAGACACAGCCCTTACTACTTTCTATGATAAATTTCCTTACAGAAACATATTTGCCCTTTATTTGCCTATTTAATTTTGAGTAACTTTCAAAAGTAATCAACTTATTCCTATCCTCTCATTTAGAATTGGTTTATGGTAAAGCAAAAAATAACTTAAATGTTGATGATAGATTTTAATAGGACTCATTCCGTGAATAATAACTTGACGCTACCTGGTGCTTTAATCAAGAGTTTGGAAATGTTTTCCTTCCATGGTCTCCCTTCTCTCCTTTGCCCTTCTCCCCATTTGTCTTTCTTTTCTTTGTTTATTTGCTGTGCCACTTAATAATAGGGTGTCCGTTGAACGATAGTAACAGTACAGCCAATGGGATCATTCTTTCAAGATGATTATTATTGTAGCTTGCTTTGGAGTCATTTTTGTATCTTTGCTCTCCTCCGTCCCTCATATCCAATCATTTGCCAAAATCTGTCCATTCTTTATCCACAACTCCCATATCTGGACCCTTTTTATCTACCCTTCACAAAGTCTTGCCATCTGAGTGAGTTCAGACTCACATTAACTTTTACTTGACCTATTTAAATACCCTCCTAATAATCCTATCTATCTCATCTCCTCCAGATCCAATCTACCCTCCCCAAGTTTGGCACAATAATCTTCCAAATCCAAATCCAAACTTCAGTGGCTCCCCATTAGTCTCTACAATTAAAATAAAAAGACTTTTCAGCCTGTCATCTAAGGCCCTCACAATTAAGGTAATCGAGCTTGAATCTATCTATCCAGCCTTATTTCACGTAATTCCCCTTTTCACATACTCTATGCTGCAACCAGCAAGCTGCACCTCGAACACAGCTTTCCATTTCTTGATTTCTTTGCCTGAAATGTTTTCCCTTTTCATCTCTACTTTTCAGACTAGTTCTTTTCCTCCAACACTCAACCCAGATGCCATTTCCTCCTTTAAGCATTCCCTGATTCCCCACTCTGAAAGTGTTTTGTCCTGCTTCAAATTTTTCTTGAGCACTTTGTCTAGAACTCTGCTTAGCTTCAGGAAAGTTAGATCCCTCTAGCACACAGGTTCTCAATTTTTTTTTTGGTTTCAGAGCCCCTTTGCATTCTTAAAAAATTATTGAACTTTCATTAAATGAGGTATATCTATTTACCAAATTAGAAATTTGAATGTTTTAGTATTGCAAAAATGGGTTTCGCCTCCCCAAACCCCTTGAAAGGGTCTAGAGGACCTCCAGGGATACCCAAACCATATTTTAAGAACAATTGCTCTAGCAGAAAAATGCAAATTACATGAGAGCAGAGACAATGTCATTCTTATCCTCCTGTCTCTAGCATCTAATACATCATAGGTGTTTAATAAATGTTTCCTGTTTATAAATATACAAACAAATATTGAATAGAAACATAATGGTCCTATTGCTGCTTATCATGTTTTTGAATAAAATCTCTCTCTCTCTCTCTCTTTTTCTCTGTCTCCCCACATACACACACACACAACACACACATACAGATACACGGACACATACAACACATGCAGACATAACACATAACATATACAAAAACCCTAGAGTTTCATCACCAAATGTCTATAAAAGCAAATGGGCTCATAAGACTAAAAATGTGAACATGTTTATGTTATGGAAAAGAAGCTAAACAGCTACAGAAGTGTTTCAGGATCCCAAAATATCAGAGTTGTAAGAGATATCCAAGATCATCTAAAAAATTCAAGTAAAAGGTACATAAGGATCCTGGCCTGCTACATATTGACTTAGAAAATCACATATTAACATTATTTATGTTTTGCTCTATTTCTATTTATTTTGTTAAATATTTTCAATTACATTTTAATCTGGTTTAGCCCACGTGATACCTTAGACCGATCAGGTCAGTTATACCTGAGCAAGAATCCTCTCCTTGATAAGTAGTTATCTGGTCCCTGCTAGACCTCCAGTAGAGAAGGAATCCATTGCTTACTAAGGCATTTCATTCCACTTTTGTATGGCTCTAATGATTGGGAAATTTGTCCTTATTGTAAACTTCTACCAATTACTCACAATATTGCAATCTATAGACAAATAGAACAAGTCTAATTCTCCCACATAGCCTTAAGCTAATACTTAAAGAATACTGTTATATCACCACTAACTCTTCTCTCCTTCAAGAGACGGACCCTTATATGGTCTAGCCACCATTCTTCTTACCATTCTGGTGTCATTCCTCTGGACACAACACTAGTTTGTCAATGATTTTCCAAATTATCATGTCTAGAATTGAGCAAAGTACTTGAAACGTAGTCTGACCAAGGTAGAATATACCAAGACAATCATTTCCTTTCTACTAGATACCATGCTTAATATCAATATAGCAATATGGCTGCCACATTACACTAGTGACTTACACTGAGCTTGCTAGATCTTGCTGGATCATAGCTGTCTAGCCATGCCTTTCTTATTCCTATAGTTATGCAGTTGATTCTTCCCTACCCAAGTGTAGAATATTCCACTTATCCCTGTTCAATTTCATTTAAAAAATTTTTGTCTCTTCATCCCATTGACAGCATTATAGATCCTAATTCTATCGTCCAATAAGTTCTTCTCCATCTCCTTTGCGTCACCTATGAATTGAATACATTGACTTTCATAAGAAAGAATCCTTTTCAGCAAACATTTGACTTACTTGTCAAGAAAGAGAGTAGCTGCCAAAGGCAACTCTAATAGATCATATACTCACTTGTAAAATCTTACGAAGAAGGCTGATGGATTATTTCAAACACTATCATCTCCTAAACTAGAAAGAAGTAGTGGAGGGTAAATCAGTTTAAAGCAGACTTGGCAACTGATCCAACCAAGCAAAGTCATCCTAAGGACTCTTAAGAATTCACATGGAATTACAACACATAGAAGTAGGAAAGGTCTATACAGATTATGTATGATAAACTATTTCCATCATCCAGGATAGTGGAACTACCATTCCTGGAACTTAACCTCACAGTCCCAGGTGTGTTCGGAGAAATGCCACAGAGAAGAACAAAGATGACAAATGCAAGTGCCTTAAACTAAATTTGCTCCACAAGTAGCTTCAAAACATCAGGAGAAAGCTAGGAAAGGCCTCCATACATTGGGTGAGTCCGAGGAATGAACTTACGAAAGAATATGGCCAAGAGTCACAGAGGATGCACAGGTGTGGATAGGTTGTGACTCACATGATTGGAGGAAATTTTTGAACTAATGAAATCAGATAGACATTTGAGTATTTTCATGTAAGTTAGAAAGGAATGGCAAATAGAACATGGCCAAGGATAGATCTTTGGGTTACTCTACTCGAGGCTTTGTTCCAGTCTGATGTAAATTATATTCTTTGGTTCCAATCATTCAACCAGTTTTGAATTCACAAAATCCTAACTTCATGTTGCTTTCGTCTTTTCATCTTGTCCACCAAAATATTACCTGAGATTCTTATCAAATGCTAATTGGAAACCTAGGCATACCATGTCTAAAACACTGACTTCATCTAGAAGTCTAGTAACCTTGTACAAAAAGAAAATGAGTTTGTTCTGTCATAATCTTTTTTATGAGCACATTTTTGTTATTGCTGTTTTGTTGTCTCAGTCATGTTTGACTCTTCATGACCCCATTGTAGGGATTTCTTAGCAAAGATACTGAGGTGGTTTGCCATTTCCTTCTCCAGCTCATTTTACAGATGAGGAAACTGATGCAAACAGAGTTAAGTGACTTGCCCAGGGTCACACAACTAGTAAGTGTCTGAGGCCAGATTTGAATTCCTGAAGATGAGTCTTCCTGGTTCCAAGCCCAGTGTTCTATCCACTGTGCCACCTGGCTACCCTTATGAAAGCATGCTGGCTCTGAAAGATCACAGCTTTCAATTCTAATGTGGATTCAATGGTAGGCTTTACTGAAAACATTCAGAAGACACGATCCCTGCTGGCATACATCCTAAGAGAGACAAATTAAAACATTTACACTTACATAAGAATTTAAATTTTCCAAAAAAAGTCTTTATTTCCTACAACCCTGCTAAGTAATAAATGCAATTATTCTTATCCTCACAAGAGGAGGAATAGGAAATAGACTAAAGCAATTGAAATGACTTGTTCAAGGGTCATAGGATCATCAACTGAGATCTTAAAAGGGATCTTAGAGGTCATCTAGCCCAACCCCTTTATTTTACCTATAAGAAAACTGATGCCCTGAGAGGTTAGACTTACCCAAGGTCATCACTCAGGCAGTGAGTGGCAGAGTCAGAATTTGAACTCAGATCTCAGGACTAAAGTTAAAGATTACAGGTGCAACCTTCTTTCTACTGTACCACAATGGAAGGCAGCCAAATCAGGCTTCTAACCTCAATTGTCCAGCTTCAAGTCTAGTGCTCCTCTCACCATGCTACATAAACAACCACAACAACAACAGTAACTAGCATGTCTATAGTGCTTTAAGGTTTACAAACACTTTACAAATATTGGTTCATCTTGTCTTCACGACCCTGGGAGGTAGGTGCTATTATGAAAAGCATTTTCCAGATGAACTGAGGCAGATGGAGGTGAAGTGACTTGTCCAGGATCATACAACTAGCTGTTAAGTGTCCGAGGTCAAATCTACCTGACTCCAAATCTAGCACTCTATCCACTGTGCCACCTAACTGCCTGAAACACCATCAAACAAAAGCTCATTTTGTAAACAAATGGCAGAATTAGTCATTAAACTGTTGTCTGGTTGAACTCAGCTAGTGGTGTCTGGTATTTCTAAAGATGATTTGCATGTGTATATAGAAGCCGTCAAAGTAAAAGAAAACACCTAGTATTTCTGAGTAGTTTTTTTAGGACAGCACCAGACCTAATTTTGGTCTAATTTTGTTGCAGTAACAAAAACATGCCTTCATCTGCCTGATATCTCCTCCCTTCTGTTTCCCTGTCCATCAGCTTCCTGGCTTTAGATGTTGAAAGCTTCTTGTTCGAAGAGAGTATGACTCTAAAGGAATGCTCGCAGCTAGATAACCCTAAGCCACTCACACCAGTGAAGCCCCAGAGGCACAAATAATCTAAGTCAGTCTAAAATATAAATTTCATTTCTATTTAACCAAAGAATACATTATAAGAGTTTGTTCTTGTTATTGTGTCCACCATACAGCCTTTCCTTATCCGCTAGTCACTGAGGTGGAGAGAGGGGAAGGGAAAGAGAGAACAAAAATTCATTAAGCACCCAGTATGTGCCAGGCATTATGCTAAGCACTCCAAAAATATTATCTCACTTGATCTTCACAGTCCTTACAATAATCAATTTACAGAATTGATTAAGCGCCTACTATGTGCCATGCACTGTGCTAAACACTGGGGATACAAAAAGATACAAAAGATGGCCATGCCCTCAAGGAGCTTATGATCTAAAGGACAACCCTCTGAGGTAGGGATTTTTATTATTCTCAGTTTACAACTGAGGAAACTGAGGCTGACAGAAGTTAAGTGACTTGCTCAGAGTCAGATAGCTAGGAAATATCTGAGGCCAGACTGAACCCGGGTTTTCCTGAGTTCCTGACTCTAGCATTATATCCACTGGGTCACCTAGTGACCATTAGCCCATTTTCCTTCTTGAAAATACCTCACATTTCATTATATATATGTATGTATATGCACATATATATGTGTGTGTGTGTGTGTATGTATATATATATGTATGTGTGTATGTACACACACACACACACACATATGCTATATCCCCATAATAGAATGTAATCTCCTTGAGGGCAGAGAATGTTCTGGTTTTGTCGATTTATCCCCAGCATATAACAAGATGTCTAGCAACAGTAGACAGTAAATGTTATTTTGGGTTGAACCAAGTTGGATTGATTGCTCTCTTTTCCTCTAAGAGATTTAACTTTTCTAATTATGTTTAGGTTATTATTAAAATAAATTTGAATTTCCTTGGTACATATTGACTAATAAAGAGGGAAGACAGCTCTGCTTACAAAGGGGTAGTCAGCCTTGGATTAAACATGTGCTGAGACTAATTCAAAATACGAGTGCCCCTTTAACAATAGTTCAGTAATAGAGAATTGAATGTATTGCTTTTCTGTCTGGCCCTAGTGTCTGTATTCATCTTTTTTTAGGGGAGGCATGCTTGTGGAAAGGAAAATTGAAAGAGGTAAAAACAAGAATTCTAATTACTTTTTCATTTATTAAGTCGAGTTCAGAAGAAACTATTGGGGGGGTACCAAATCAGTGGGGGGTGGGGAAGTGGAGGTGGGGGAAGTGTTAAGTTACTATTATTGTTCATTATGGAATATGCTTCCAAGATATTTTTCCCCTTGTAGGGCAGTAGCATGAGCAAACAACTCTTCTTAAAGGTTTGTTAGTCTTTCCATGAGAAATCCTCTCCTTCTGTCAGAGGTACGGTAAAGCATGTCAATGTCTAAACACAATGGCGTGTGGAACTGTATATACATTGTGAGCATTGATTCCATTTTTTGTCATTGTAAAAGTCCAGTGTCTGGTATACGCACAGGAGGCACTTAACAAATGGTTGCTTACTTGATTTATTATGATGAGCAAGTTTAAAGTCAAGGAGGTTGCTGGACTTTTTGTTGGGCAGAAGAGGATGACAATAGCCTGGTAGAGTAGATGGAAAGCAAGATGGGGGCAGGGGGTGGGGCAGTGGTCAAGCAAGGTCTTAGTTTGAATCTCACCTAAAAACATTTGGTAGTTCTGTGACACTGAGCAAGTATCTTAACTTCCCCCAGTTTCCCGTTCCTTGTGTGTAAAATGCACATAATTGGTGTTTGTTGTTGTTTTTGTTATTCCAAGGTTGTTGTGAAAATCAAATAATAATAAAAGCTAACATTTATGTAGCTGTTTAAAGTTTGCAAAGAATTTAAAAAGTAATTCATATGATCCTCATGACTACCTTGGGAAGTACCAAAAGCGCTATTAGTATTCTCACTAAAGTTGAGGAATTCTAAGACACAGAGAGGTTAAGTCACTTGCCCAGACCCACAGATATCTAAAGCAGGATTTGAACTCAGATCTTCTTCCCTCCAAGCGAAGTACTTGGCCACTGTGCCAAACAGTTCCAATTGCCTATCATCAGAAAAATGTTTCTAAGTCACATGGGAACAGAACCTCTAACCAATCTATAGAAATCATTTACAAACCTCAAAAAGCAATATATAAATGTGAGCTATTATTTTTGTCGTATTTCTTGGGTAGAGGGAGAGGAGGGGACAATAATTTCTTCATCTGTTTTGGGTGGTTGTTTTCTTACAGAATGGTTACTTTCTCTCTCTCTCTCTGTCTCTCTCTCTCTGTCTCTCTCTCTCTCCCTCCCTCCCCTCTCCCCTCTCCTATTTTTCTATTTCATTTTTTCTCCTCTGAACTCAATTCAGAAAGACCACAATCCAAACACAAACCCTAGAAATAGGTTCCATTCTGACTTACCTCTTTGTTATAGGAACAGAATGAAAACTAATATACTCTATTGGGTGTCAAATTTATGGAAAGAACATCCATGTTCTATCCCTAGATGTGGATGCCCTTATATCCTCCCAATTATGATATAATGGTGACTGTGCTTGTTTAAGTTCTTGGAGGGCAAAGACTGTAACTGTGCAACCCTCTTTGTCCAGGGCCTGGTAGCATACTTCATCAGTCAATAAGTACTTATTAAACACCTACTGTATTCCAGGAAATGTGCTAGGCTTTGGGGATACAATAATAGAATGATACAGTCTCTGCATTCAAGAGGTTCATATTCTAATAGAGAAAATATGTATATTCTTAAGTTACATAAAACACACACGAATAGACACAAGGCAATCTTGGTGGGGAAAAGAGTGAGGCAAGAAACAGACTGGGGAAGCCTTCTTGTAGAAGGTGGCTCTTGAGCCAAGTCTTGAAATAAAGCAAGGATTCCATGAAATGGATGTGAGGAAGACATGAGGAACAGCCAGTGCAAAAGGCGGGGAGGGGGCGGGGATGAAGTAGCACGTGAGAGGAAGAGCATGAAGGCTGGCTTTGCTCAGCTGTAGACAGAATGGCAAAGGGCTTTCATTGCTAAGCCAAGGAGCTCATATTTTATCTTAGAGCTAATAGGAAGTCATGGGACTATGTCGAGTTGGTGGGGTGAGGTGATATGGTCAGACCTACACTAAGCTTAGGAAAATCAGTTTTGCAGCTGTGAGGAGGATGAATTGGGGTGCAGATAGAATTAAGGCAAGGCAGCCAATTAGGAGGTCCTAGGAGGAGGTTATGAGGACCTGAACTAGGGTGGTGATTGTAAATGGAAAGAGGGCAATGAGTTGGACAGAAGCTGTACAGATAGAAATGGCAAAGTTTGGCAGTGGCTAGATAAGAAGAGTAAGTGAAACTGAGTCAAAGGAGATGCTGAGTGGCAAACTTAGGTAACTAGAAATATGGTGGTGTCCCTGTCAGTAACAGGAGATTTCAGAAGAGGGGTGAGTTTTAGAGGAAATATCATGAGATCTACATGGACAACTTAAATTTGAGATGTTTAAAAGATATCCATTTAAGAATATCTAATAGGCAATTTATGATGCAGGTCTGGAGTTCAGAAGGTAGACTAAGGCTAGACATATAAATGGGGCAGCTAGGTGGCACAGTGGATGGAGTGCCAGGTCTGGAGTCAGAAAGACTCTTCCTGAGTTCAAATCTGTCCTCAGACACTTATTAACTATGGGGTCCTGGGCAAGTCACTTAACCCCAATTGCCTCAGAAAAAAAACAACTTGAGAAGAGATTTGAAACAGCTAATGTGGTGAGTAGGATAGACAGTCAATTAGGAAAAAATAAAAGGATTGATTTGAAACAGTCAAGGCCCAGTTGAAATTAGATGACATAAATTTGTAGTGGGTCTAGTGCAGGAGGGGGCAGAAGTGAGGAGGTGGAAGAATTATATGTCACAGTGAGGATGAAGAATAAGTCAGGATAAGTAATAATAGTTAGCATTTACATAACCCATCAAGGTCTGCTAAGCATTTATAACATTCTCTATATTATACTCAGAACAACAGAAATGATGCTGTTATCATCCCCACTTTACAAATGAGGAAACTGAGGTTGAAAGAAGTTAAGTGATTTGCCCAGGGTCACACAGCCAGTGTTTTAGGCCAGTTTCAAACTCAGGTCTTCCTGATTCCATCCTTAAGAGTAGAGTAGATTAAGGAGCTGGGAGACTGGAATGGTTAAGGGTCTACATTTGACTATACCCAGAACTATGTATTCAATTTGGGGGAGGGGACTGAAATGACCAATTAATTAGTCCACCACCCCATCATATAATCAAACAACTAGTATGATTTTTTTCCCTGTTGAATTGATTGAGTAGAATGATTGGCTTAGCCTTGTTTAGAAACTTTTAAAAAATCAATTAATAAAGCCTTTTTAACGAAGATGAAAAAGAGTTCCTATATCCCTTCCCTCCCTCAAAAAAAAAGGTCACATGAGAACCTAGGCAATGGTTAGACCCCTATCTTGCTCTCTCGATAAAAGCATTTTTTCAGTCTAAGAGCCAAGAACTCCAGGGAATTGGAACTACAACATCTACCTATGTTTGTCAGGAAAAAAAATTCTTTGGTTTTTTTGATATATGAATGGAATGGAATATTACTGTGCCATTCAAAGCAAACAATGTACATAACAACTATAATAATGTAAATGAAATTGATGCTCAAAAGCAACTGGACTCTAATAAAATATAATGAATACTTTTTGTCCTGGAGACCTGATAAGGAAACACATCTTCTACGTTTCTAGAAAGACGCCACAATAGAGACATGGGGTAAGCTAAATTTTCAAACAGGGTTTATTGTGTTTTTGTTTTAATGTTTTGGGTATAAGGAATGGTTCAGTGGGGGTGGAAAGAGAAGGAAAGGAAAAATAGCAGTTGTGTAAAAACGAAAGACAGCAACTGTTTTAAGTGCTACAGTTACAAAGAAAAAGTAAAAACAATCTCTGCCCTCAAAGAGCTTACCTTCCAGTGAGGGAGACAACAAGCACATAATAACCATCTACAAGATACATAGAGAGTAGATACAAAGTAAGCTTAGAGGGAAATGCCATACAACTTTTTTTAAGAACCCCCATGGTAGTTATAGAAGATTGTGGCAGTGATGAGGACTGGACTGGGGAACCAAGTATGGCTCTGTAGCACCAGTCTCACCTAAAACAGCAGCTGGGTAGATATGATACCAAAGTATGTTGGCCCTAAGAGGGTTACACCAAAAAGCTGACTCTCCAGAATGTTCTGCTGAAAAAGGGACGAGGCTGAGGCACCAGAGGAAAAACTAGCCTTGGCTGACACTATATGCCACAGCATCTGGAGCCTTACTCAGGAAATCTCCTGTGCCCAAGCTACCCTAGCCTCCCTTTGCTGAGCTAGCAAAATCTGATGGATGAGGTCACATTTGACCATGACTAAAAATAGGTAATGACAATTGAAACCAGGAGGGACTAACAGGCTGACATTTCTGAACAAGAAATGTGGGGGATACATTAAAACCTGTATATAGTGGGGGTGGGGAGCAAAGTGCTAAGAAAAAAAATCCTATCTCCACTATAGGAGAAGATATATACATATATATCCCTCAGTTCTCTCCCCCCTGCCATCTCCTGCTATCTTCAGTCCCCTCTGACAAGCCCATCAACTCTAGAAAGGTTTTTCTTGGATTCCAGTGTCAAGGTGAGAAAGGATTCTGCGGATTCTCCTACTGTCTGGGCTTTCCACTGAGGGTAGAGTTTCAAGTTAATGGCCCAGGGAACCACAGGGATCCTCTAGGGTGCAGAATGACTTTGCCCCAGAAGCTCTGTCTCCATCATCAAAATGCACCTGAGCTCACTACAGTCTCCTTGAAGACTGCCTAAGGTCCTAACTTCATTGGTGGTCTAAGACACTGAAACAAAAGAGGACAATCCTTAGAGGAATGCAATTAGATTGTAAACCTATTGGGTGAGGAACTAAAGATGGGTAAGAGCCCTGGAATTAAGAAGACCTGAGCAATCTTATCTCTTATTTACTGCATTACCCTGGGCAAGGCACTCTCAGTCTCCATTTCCATGCCTGTAAAATTTGGATAGTAATAGCACTACTTCACTGGCTTGTTATCAAGGTCAGATGAAATCATGTAAAGCATGTTGTAACCTTAAAGGGCTATATAAATGCCAACTATGTTATTTACTGTGTATTTCCCATAGCACCTGGTACAGGGATATTCAGTGACTTCATGATGTGAATTCATTTCAGTGAATTCATTGTGATAAAGATGATGACAATGATGTTGACAAAAACAAGAATAGACTATCCTAGTGGACAATGTTGAAGCAAGTGCTCTGGCTTTTTGAGGAATACAGCCATCTTTCTAAATGTAATCATAGAATTGGACATGGAATCATAGAATCTCAGAATTGTACATGAAAGGTCCATTAAGGAGCAATCATTTAGTACATCGCCAGTATGAAGCCCTTCTACCAAAATCCCAATGAATAGTTGTCCATCCTCTGCTTTTACATCTACAATAATGGGAAACTTACTACTTTACAAAGAAATCAATCTATGTGGGCTCAGATCTAATTATTAAAACATTTTTCATTACATTGAGCCACCCTATGCCCCATATCACTTTCACCCATTGGTTTGGTCTTGGGCTAAGTTGAATAAAACCGATCCCTCTTCTACCTAAAAGCCTTTCGAAAACTCAAAGGCCAAGCACCTGCAGTTACTTCAACCACTCCTCATATCATATTGGTTTAAGTCCCTTCACCATTCCGGTAGCCATCTTCAGTACAGAAGAATTTTTTTACAGTAGTATAGATTTGCAAGAGAGTAGGACTAAGTACCATCTCTTGGTTAAAACATATATCAGATATTTCTTATATTAAGTTGTTAAGTTTGTTATTATACTAAGCCATGAGAGCTCTTTGAATGATTCATATGTTCATCAGCAGGGTCTCAGCAGACATCATTGTAGGGATCCTGAAACCAAGTCAAAGTGCCCTCTCTGCCCACCCCCAAACAGAATGCAGAGTATTCTATCGATAGTACCTTGTCCCATCTGCCTAAAGGTGGCTCAGCTCAGGCATTTTTTTTTTCTTTTTTATCACAAAGTCTTATAGGGTAATCAATGGATTTGGAGTTAGGAAGACTTGGCTTCAAATTCTGTTTTAGACACTCACTGGGTAAGTCACCTAACCTCTTTGTGCCCAGTTTCCTCATCTGTAAAATGGGAGAGCGAAATCAATGCCCTCCAAGGAAACTTTTCTATCTCTAAAGCCATTATTATATATTATTTTCCCACTCTAGAGAGCAGTGGCATCTGCCATCCAGGATGCTTTGGGGACAGAATCCCAAGTCTTCATTGTCTGAGTTTCCCACCAAAGATGCTCTGTAACCAGACTCTGCTGGAGCAGCTGCTGTTGCATCAGAATGCATTCAGTTACAAAGCATTCTCCTGAAGTCATGTTAGGCCAAACCTTCTCTGAATTCTCTCTTTATTGTCTAGGCTTGAATAGCAAAATTGAAAGCATGCTCCTAGGAGTTTTGCATTTACAAATAACATGAGATATAGGATTTTTCTTTTCTCTTTCCTTTTACCGAGGACTAGATTTAGGGGAAATCTGGGAAATATAAGATGAGATCCTAGGGGAAGACATTTCTTTCTTGACATGCCTGTGCCTTGACTTTGCCCAATGGACATGCATCTTAAGGATATGTGTAAATTATATATTTGTAAATTAAATTCTGTTTTCCTATTAAGTTGTAGGATAATTTATGAGATTCCTGAGTTTCTTGATCAGATAGCAAATGATCTCTGAACAAACATTTGCCTATGTTACATGAGTGACTATTTAAAGGATACCTGTGCTAAATGCTTCTGTAATGAGAACAACTAAGCTGTAATTTAGCTGGTTTATAAGTTAGAATGTCCTTTTGTCAGGCTTTCTTAAAGCAAAGAACATTTATATTTATTTCCTTGGTGAAGATTAGCAATTATAACATAAGTCCATAAGGAAAGTCAATAAAGTTAGCAATTTTTTTTATTAAGCACCTACTATATGTCAGGCACTTTGTTAAACACTGAGGATACAAAGAAAAACAAAAGACAGACCCTGTTCTCAACAGACCTTGAGAGGCCTAATGAGGGGAGATGCGCAAACAATGACGTACAAACAAGATACACACAGATAAATTGGGAAAATCACAGAGGAAGACATTAGCATTAAGTGTAAAATCAGGAAAGATTTCTTGAAGAAGGTGGGCTTTTAGCAGAGACTTGAAGGAAGCCAGGAATTGGAGACAAGGAGGGAGAGAATTCCAGGCATAAAGGAAAGCCATTGAAAATTCCCTGCATAAAGAAAGGAAGGGTCTTCTATAAGGAACAGTAAGGAGACCAATATCACTGTATTTCAGAGTATGTGCAAGGGAATAAGTTGTAAGAAACCTAAAAAAACAGGAAGGGGCCATATTACGAGAACATGTGAAAGTCAAACAGTAGAATTGGTAGTTAATAGGGAGCCACTGGAATTTGTTGTTGTGTTGATCCTTCATTTTTGAAGAGGACCATGACATCAAGGAAATGATGACATGACTTGCAGTTGACTTTGATTTGAGTGAGGGAGGGCTGTGCAAGGTCACCAGCCTCACTTTCTCCTCCAGAGCCATGTGGGTCCAGTGGCCTGACATACGCCAGGGTGACTGGAGATGGTCCAGGATGCAATGGGAAGCCCTGACCCTTTCAGGCTAAGGCCTTTTCATGTACTCATTTAGAGTGAGGTAACGCCATTCAGTGAGTAGGCCTCTTTAAGAAATGAGTCAAGGGATGGTCCCTTTAAACAGAAAAAAAAAGATTTAAAAAAATCCAGCCTCAGGGTTACTGTTCCAAAGAGAAACAGTTCCATTGACATTCACTGTAAAGCAGGAGGGCCCAAAATACAGACATTAAGTGGAGCTTGGGGACCTATTGTGGGACCTATGAGCTTCAGAATGAACTGGATTTAAGATTTTGTGAAAACGAAGGGAGGGAAGGAAGGAAGGAAGAAAGGAAGGA
>CM053626.1:244448973-244464311 GCA_028646595.1 Phalanger gymnotis | reverse complement strand
GCCATGTTCCCAGCCAACTCACTTGACCCTTGAGTTTTTCAGCAGGGTATGACTTCTTGTAGACTAAAGAGTTCTATGTTTCAAGCCTGGGAGGATGCGCCAGCTCTGCCACACCAGCACTCCTCCTTGCCCAAGAACCCCCAACCAGGACTGGACTTAGATCTTCAGCAGGCTCTTCACTCCTGCTCTGATCAGCCACTTAATTCCTCCTACCAGGTGGACCTGGGGCCAGAAGCAATTGCAGGTATAGTTCTGTAGCTGCCCCACCTCCGCTGCCCCAGGGGCAGTGGCCAAACTGCAAACTCTATCCCAGTCCCCAGCAGCTTCTCCCACTAACCTACTCTGTTGTCCTTGGTGTTTGTGGGTTGAGAAGTCTGGTAACTGCTGCAGCTCACTGATTCAGGGCACTAGGTCCCGCTCTGCCCAGCTCCCCGTCTGGTCGGTCCGCACCGCCCATGCTGGGCTGTGCTCTGCTCAGCTCCACTCCCCTCTGCTCCTAGCTCTGTGCAGGATAGACCTTACCCAGAGACCATCCAGGCAGTCCTGGGCTAGAGCCCTGCTTCCTATGCTATTTGTGGGTTCTGCAGTTCTAGAATTGGTTCAGAACGATTTTTTATAGGTTTTTGGAGGGACGTGGCAGGGAGCTCATGCTAGTCCCTGCTTTCCAGCCGCCATCTTGGCTCCGCCTGGGTTCTTGTTTCTAAAATATTCTGTGATCTACTTCCATTTTACGCGTGAGTTTATCCCATTCACATTCATGGTTATGATTAACTATGCATTTCCTTCTGTTCTATTTTCTTCTGTTTATCCTTCTCTCTCTCTCTTTATTCTGTTCCTTTTCTAAAGTCTGTTTTTCTTCTGACCACTGCTTTCTTTTATCTGCCCTTCCTTTTGTCATCCTTCCTTTCTCTTATCGCCTTTTCCTCCTGCTTCTCTGTTAGGTAAGGTAGATTTCTATTACTGAGTATACATACCTACATACATACATATATGTATACACATATAAATATACATACATATATACTATATATATGTATAAAATTCCCTTTTTGAACCAATTTAGATGTGGGTGAAGTTCAAGAGTTGCCTGCTGCCCCACGTTCCCCGCAATGTAAAAGTTCTTCATTGTGTACCTCTTTTATGTAAAATAATTTCCCCCATTCTTTCTCTCCTTTCCCCTTTCTCCCAGGATATCCCTTTTTCTTGCCTATCAATTTCTTTTTTACATCAACTCAACACAGTCAACTCACTCATACACCTTCTGTGTAGAAGCTTTCTAACTGCCCTATTAAGGATAAAGTTCTTAGAAGATGTATGTGTCATCTCCCAATATAGAAAGATATACAGTTTAACCTTATTGAGTTCCTTATGATTTCTCTTTTATGTTTACTTTTCTATGTTTCTCTTGAGTCTTGTATTTGAAAGTCAAACTTTCCATTCAGTTTTGGTCTTTTGATCAGAAATTCTTGAAAGTCCTCTATTTCAGTAAGTATCCATCCTCCCCCCACCCCCCACCCAAGATTATACTCAGTTTTGCTGGGTAGGTTATTCTTTGTTGTAAGCCCAGTTCTTTTACTTTACAGAATATCATATTATGATCCTTCCATTCCTTTAAGGTGGTGGTTACTAAATCTTGTGTGTTCCTGACTGTGACTCCACGATATTTGAATGGTTTGTTGCTCACTGCTTGAAGTATTTTCTCTTTGACCTGATAGCTTTGTAATTTAGCTATAATATTCCTGGGAGTTTTCATTTTGGGATTTTTTCAGGTGGTGATCAGTGTATTCTTTCAATTTCTGTTTTACCCTCTGGTTCTAGGATATTGGGATAGTTTTCCTTGACAATTTATTGACATAAGACTTCTAGATTCTTTGATCATAGCTCTCAGATAATCTAACAATTTTAAAATTATCTTTCCTCTATCTGTTTTCCAGGTCAATTGTTTTTCCAATCAGATATTTCACACTTTCTTCATTTTTTTCATTCTTTTAACTTTATTTTATTGTTTCTTGATGTCCCATGGAGTAATTAGCTTCCATTTACCCAATTCTACTTTTTAAAGAATTATTTTCTTCAATGGATTTTTGGGTCTCTTTTTCCATTTGGCCAATTCTGTTTTGTAAGGTTTTATTTTCTGTAGTATTTTTGGTGCCTTTTCTTTCCTTTTTTTAACCAAGCTATTAATTATCTTTCCATAATTTTCTTCCTTTTCTTTTTCCTTTTTCTTAATTTTTCCTCTACCTCTCAAAATAACTTCTTTAACTTTTCCTTCTTTTTAAACTCTTACAGGGATTCTTATGTGTCCAATTTGCAATTTTTTTCTTTAAGGCTTTGCTTGTAGTTGTTTTGACTTCATTGTCTTCTTCTGAAATTGTGTCTTGATCTTCCTTGCAACTGTAGAAGCTTTTTATGGTCATTTTCCTTTTTTGTTTTAGCTATTTTCCCCACACTATTTCTTGATTTAGAACTTTATGTTAATGTAGTTCTCTGTTCCTGTTGTGGAGTCTGGGGCTGGGGAGAAGGGCTCTATCTCAAATTTCAGGCTTTTTTTGTGCAGCTGTTTTCAGAGCTAGTTCTGGAGTTTGGGAAGTTTTAGTGCTTCCAAGGTGGTGCACTCTGGGGACAGGCGTGGTCACTGCTCTCTTGTTTTGCACTCTGTTCCTTAACCAGGATGGGTCCCTGATTCCTTGGGATTGCAATTGATACTTCTCCTCAGGGACCCTCTTTCCTTGGTGCCAGAAGTGATACTGTCCCTCAGCGTTTCCACTCCCTTTTGACCAAAAGTGCTCTTCTCTACCCTTGAACTATGACCCAGAAGTGGGAATAGGCAATGGAGTTTCCAAATTGCTTCTGGTCCTATGTCCAGTGCTAACACAGGGGGTACCCTCTAATCCCTTTCTGACCTGTTGCTAAGTCCTTTTACTAGCTCTGACTTGAGAGCTCCTGAACCTTCTGATGCGTTGATCATCTGCACTTAATCCCACCACTGGTGTCTCATCCTTGTGTGCTCCATGCTAGCCTCTTCCTCCATGTCACAGACCTCTCTTTCTGACTTCCTAAGTTGTCTAGGCTGGAAGAATGTCTTACTCTGACCTTTTGTTGGCTCTGCTTCTCCAGAATTTGATTTGAGGCATTATTTTAAAGTTGTTTGGAGGGGAATGTTAGAAGAGCCCCTCTGAATGCTTCTTTATTCTGCCATCCTGGCTCTGTCCCCTAATCCTAATTTTCAGAGTAAATCAGTACACACCGATGAAGGAATTCGGTAGAAGTATAATTTTGCTAGCAGCCTCAGGGTGTATCGGGGCACCTAGGTGGTACAGTGGATACAGTGCTGGGCCTGGAGCCAGGAAGGATTCCCTTCCTGAGTTAAAATCTGGCCTCAGACACTTACTAGCTGAGTGACCCTGGGCAAGTCATTGAACCCTGTCTGCCTTATTTTCCTCATCTGTAAAATGAGCTAGAGAAGGAAATGGTAAAGGACTCCAGCATCTTTGCCAAGAAAACCCAAATGGGGTCATGAAGAGTCAAATACAACTGAAATGACTGAACAACAATCAGAGTATATTTCCCTTCACAGGGAAATTTTTCCTTCTCCTCCTTTGGGAAATATACCTCACTAGGCTTCATTCAAGTCTCATCCAGAGAACCTAAAGGGCAGAGAGTAATTAGGCAGAAAAGTCTTATCTGTCATGATTTATTGTTGAAATATTTCTGCATGGGATAGCGGAGCCCATTACTTAATATCCCATCATTTACCCTAGGAAACTCATAACCAACTCTGAAGAAATGACATTGAATTAAACCACAGTTAGAGACAAAATATTATCTCTTAGTAAGTCTGAAAGTCCTGGGAAAGCATTGTGAAGTAGGTAAAGTTAGAGTCTGCTGCTCCCCACCCTTTGATGTCCTCATACTTTTGCCATTTAGTCCTATATTTGCTTGCCAGCATCCTTTGTACCAGGTATTTCCTAATTGTATTCTTTTCCTCCACCAAAACTTACCTGTCCTATGTACCATTTCCTCTGAGCTGCATTCTTTAGTTCCTAATAGGAGAGCTGGCAAATCGGTCAAGCTAATAGGTACTAATAGGGTCATGGGGGTTACCATATTAGTAGGACATAGCACCCAGACTCTTTATCCTCACTCCCAAACTCAAGGAATAAGAGAATATTAGCTAAAGGTAATGCTTTTGTTCTCTAAGCCAGAGGGGTTACTTTAATGGGAGTTATTTGAGTTGAGGTAGGAGGTCTGGGTAGCTCCATGACAAACTTTTGACAAAAGTTTAGGTCAGTCTTTGTGGTACCCCTCAGATACTACTTAACCTGCATGGGATATCTTGGGTCATTACTTGATAGAACATACGTTCATATTGAGCAGCTAGTAACCAATCATGAAGACCCCACGTCCACTGTAGATTTTCTTCTTTATATGACCCCTCTGCCCATCCACATTGCTGCTGTCTCTGAACCTCTAGGCCATTCTCCAGATTATTTGAATGATTTCGGTACCTGACTTTTCTCTCTTTAGAATGTAATCTCTTCGATGTCAGACTCTGAGGTTTTACCTTTGCTTAGCCCAGTGCTTCACATATAGTATGTACTTAATAAATGCTTATTGACTTACAACTGACTCACCATCAGGAACAGCAGCATATATTATTGGTTGAGAGAGGCAGAGAAGCAGAGTGGATAGAAAACCAGGCTTAGAATTAGGAAAAATTCGTTTTGAGTCCCACTCATTCCCTATGTGACCTCAAGTAAGTCTCTTCACTTTGTTTCCTCATCTGAAAAATGAGGGTGGTTGAATTACATCACCTCTGAGGTCCTTGCTAGCCCTATGTTAATGATCCATTGACCTCAGGGAATTGTTTAACACTGCAAGTCCCAGAACTGGTGCCAATCTGCATTGTTAGAGGGAGTTTCCTCATTTGGAGTTCTCTAACAAAAGAAATCACAAGTCTAATTAAAAAATGAAACAAGATAAATAAAAATATAAATGAATAATGGTTAAAGTCCATTGTGGTTGATGTTGTAGGGGCTGCAGAGGGTATAGAAGATACCATCCTGGCTTTCAAAGATCTTATTGTCTAAAGGGGACTATGAAGAAAAGATAGATACAAACCCAGATATAGATGAATTCAAATGAAACTTGCCACATAACAAAGCTCTCCCCCAACTCTAATTTATGGCCCATGTAAAGCTCTCTCAATAAGATTAAATTCTAGAATAATCAGAGAAGCTACACAGTCCCTTGGAATTTAGCAAAACAGATGCTTTGCCTAGAGAATTAGCAAAATAAATAAATAAAATAAAAATCCCCAGAATGCTAGAGACATGGATCATCAAATATAAGAATAAACAGGCATTCCAAAGCTTAGTCCAACTAATTTTTGGATTATTACAGGGGAGAATTGGAGGCTGGACCTATGATTTCACTTATATAGGGAACTCCCGATACAAATGCAGGTTAGGACTTTCTCTGAAACTTAATCTTAGAAAACTACATAGAGCAATGAGAGGATAAGCAATTTGTCCAGAGTGGGACAGTGTATGTCAAAGGTGGGACATGAACCTAGATCCCCCCACCTTCAAGGCTCACTCTCTACACACTAGGCCAAGCTGCCTCTCATTAATAGGGTCATCCCTATTTTCCTACTATGTGACACGATTATATGACAAATACACAAGCATGGACAAGTCTTCAGGGAGACACTCTTGTTCTAAGGCTCACAGACCCCCAAACCAAGAACAAAAACTACTATTACTTAAAAACGTAATAGCAGATTGCCAATTTGGATCTTGATTGCTGTTGCTGTGATAAAGTAATGTTTTTTCAACACTGAGTTGATAGGATCCTCTAAACCCAATAGAAATACTTTGATCCGCCATTGAAAAGTTAGAACAGCTTTTATTTATTGTAGTTCTGTGAAAAGAAGTTATAGCAGGCTATATTTACTGTATCTCCATCAAGTCGACGAAACACTTTACTGCAGTATTTCATTTGATCCTCACGTCTAATTCCAGATAAGTAATGTCAATATCATTGGTAATAGAGATGAGGAAACTGAGGCTAGTACAGGTCATATAAGCTAAAACTAAAGAGCAGAGTCCAGAATCAATCAAAGTCATTTGATTCCATCTTCAGTGTTCTTTCCACTATATTGTGCTATAAGCTGTTGCATGGAATTCATAGTAGCAATAAGCTATCGATAAAACTAAACTAAATACTCTTATCCTGAAATAAATTTCTAATAGATTTCCTACTTTTAGCATTCTACTGAAGTTTACATCTGTGGATTAGATCATTTACAGAAATATATGTGTATGTATACACATACACACACACATACACATACACACACACATATAGTAACATGACTGAGGCCCTGCACTTTGCTTTTCCTATTCTATTGCTAGTATTTTTGCAATAGCTATATTGTTTACTCTCTTTGGACCAACTATCTAATAAAAAGTGACCTCAATATCCCATGAAAACCTCACCTCTTTTGGAAGAAAGGTGGAAAACATACCATGTGTGGTAAGCAGTCACTGACCTGATTACCTGAGACTGTCGTGGTCAAAAGTCAAATATAGTCAGATCTCTGGTGAGATCTTACACTTTGTTAAAAATCATTTGCTCCTGCATGCCAGTCAAGGGAAACATGGCTGAATGAACAGGCATTGATTGGGTAGAGTTTGCTCCTAAGATCACTTATAAAATTCCCCGTGGCATCTTCACAGACGAGAAAAATGATTGGATTATTATTTTTATGGAAGAATCTTGACTTAGGAAACAGAGAGTGATGTTTTATTGTACAACAAATGCCTCTCCACCATCATGACTCGCTCCTTCCCAAATTGCACTATTTTCTCATATCATAAAATGGCTAGATTAAGATTTTTCATTCTTTTTTTGCATTGTATTGAACATTGTCTGGTGGAATTATTTCATCACCATCATTGTTATCATCACTGTAGGTTTTATAAAGAGCAAATAAGATGGAATGTTAACCATCAATTTAAAACAAACAAACCTAGATTGAGGGACAAGTACTGTTAACAGTATCAACTATTAATATTTCATGGAATTTCACTAGAATTTGGATTTTTTGTTATTTTACTTGGCTAAAAGCCAAGCTGGTTAATATCAACATTATCTGGTCAATATCAACATTATCTGGTCAATGTTAATATTAATCAGAAAAAGACTGGCTTATGTTCAACACTTGAGAATCAAGAAGACATTAATAATATTGTTATTGTAAATTAACACCTTCAAGTACCAGTAGTTATTAGCATTTCAATTTTGTGTGTGAGAGAGAAACAGAGAGACAGAGAGAAAAGCGGACAGAGAGGTAGGGAGGGGAGGAGAGAGCAAGAGCGAGAGAGAGGGAGGGAGGGAGAGCAAGACAGAGGGAGGGAGGGAAGGGAAGGGAGAGAGAGAGAGAGAGAGAGAGAGAGAGAGAGAGAGAGAGAGAGAGAGAGAGATTCCAGTAAAGACTCTTTTAAATCATAGTTGTTTATGACCCATGAGCATTTTTTTTTTGCTTCAAAAGCAGGCATATCCAATTTAAATTTTACCGAAACAATTTCCCATGCCACGATTTTTTGTCTTGCTCTCTTCCCTGAAATTTGCTCCTGGCATACTGGTTGCCTTGACCTGGGCTATGCATACTGGCTATCCTTGGACTTTTAACCCTCTGGTAATATGTCAGTTCCTGGCTTTGATCTCAGACTCTCTGAAACAATGATTCATGAATATTTCCTAATGCTAAGATTGCAATGTCTTCCCCACAATGTCTTCAGAAAGTGTTAAATTAATTGCGTCCCTTCCAATATATTCCTGCACTGCTCTTGAGCAGCATGTTATAGGGGGAAGGACACTGGATTTGGAGTCAGAGGATTTGGGTTCGAATCCCAGCTTGCCAACTTTTTGTGTGACCTCATGCGTATCCCTTCAACTCTCTGAGCTTCTATTTCCTCATTAGTAAAATGAAGGAGTTGAACTAGATCATCTAAGACCCTTTCTGGTTTTGAATGCCATAGGCTAGGAAACCAGTCCTTACTCTAACTAGTTCCTTGGCCCATAGGAGTCATCCAGGACATCATCCGTCCTGATAGCTTTTACCTCTATCCATGCAGCCTTGTGCCTGTCCTTGGTTCTCAGCTGCCTTTTAGAGGCACTCTCCCCCCTTACCCCCATCTTGCTCTAAGTTGACATTTTATTTGCTGAAAATTGTCCTCAAATGGTAATGTAAATGCCATTCATTAACTTTATTAATAAGCATATATCCTCTTACTATATAATCAAGGGAACATGACTACCTCTATGTTACCAGCTTTACCTCTAGGAAGGAGAAAAGGGACCAAAGCAATGGAGGGAAAGAGTGATGAGGAAGAAGAAGGAAGGATTTTAGAGTTGGGAGGGATCTTAGGGATTAGTCCCAAGAGACAGAATTCCTTGTCTGTTACACTATGGTTTCTTCTGAGTCATTGTTTGTGACCTGTTTTCAGTGCCATTATATCCTCTGGCCTTAGCCTTCCAAATATCTCAGCTTTACAATGTGACCAATGAAAAAAAGGAGCTCCCTCTCCACTGGACACCTGTTTATTTTGCAGCTAATAAAGGTTAAGACGGCCTCGTGTGAAATATCTGCTTTGGGTCTTGTATTTGAACTTATGCCACTGATCTCACTTCATTTGCCAGTAATTTCCTAGCTTGAGTTTGGACTCTATGAAGTTATTCAAATTAAGAATACTGGTATTTGAGCGTGCACTGGCTTGCTGACTTGTACGCAGTTGCTGTTCTCTTTCTTTTTTATATACATTACATTTTTGACCTCCACTGGTACCATTTTCCAAAATCCTCTTTTCTTTAACTGGGGTTGGTGCTGGATTTGAAGTCATGGTGCTCACTTTCTTCCTCTAATTCTCAACTTATTATCAGATTTTTCTCCCCTTGTCCTTAACAGGAGGCTCTGGGGAGGGGATTGTTTTGGCTGGAATTTGACAAGGCACAGGTGGTTTTACCAGCTGCAAGTTCTTTAGTTCTTGTTGGCTGCCCACCAACTCGTGGTCTTTTCACAGTTCTTTCCATGGTGGTGAAGGAGGAGGAGGGGCAGGAAGGGATAGTAGGTCCTTGATGTTGTTGTTGAACATCTGCAGCTGTCTCAGGTTGGCATTGAGTCCTGAGACAGTTCTTCAGGAGGTGTTTTGGTCCAATGGTTTTCCCATGTGATTAGAGAGGGTTTAAGGGAACAGCAGCAAAGATGGCAGAAGTTTTCTCTGTCTGAGTTAGGCTTGACTGGGGAGGAGGGTGAGGGGGGACCTTGATGGGGACTAAGAACAGCACCCTGCTCCCTTTGGTGTTTCCCTGCTCACATCATGCTCTCCCTCTCTCAGCTTGCCACTTTGCAGTCATTCTGAAATTCAGGTTCAAACTCAACTGCTTGCTTCTTTCCTCCCTGGCTGGTTGGAGTCCAATGCCACCAGCAATGTCTCCCAAAATAGACGGAGATGAACCTCAGCTCAGCCTCTCAAACACCTCATTTTTGAAGGAAGAAAAAAGGAACTTAAAACTTGAAAGGAAAAGGGTTTTTTCCTTCTCCCTTTTCTTTCCGAGCATCTTTTTGATAACAACAATAAAACACTAGAATGCACTGTTTGACCTCAGATGCCACCCCCCTTCTCCATTCTCTTCTAAGCTCTTTTTTATTTTGGAAAAAAATTAATTTGACCCCCTTCCTTAGTCTAGTTTCAGGCCTCTGCTCAGCCTTTTGCAAACTTTACTTCCTGTGATGCTTTCTGTTAAGATGTTTGATTTTGTTCTCTCCTTGATGTGTTTGGACACTTACCTCTCCCATTAATTTGAACACACACAGGAAGGGAAACTGAATTTACCCTTTACTGCTTCATTCACCACCTCGCTCCTCTTCCTTCTTATTTCCTCTGACCCTTCTGGCCTGTTTCCTCTTTTCCCTCCTTCTCCCAGATCTCCTCATCCCTCTGCATTTTGCAAACACTGGGATCTTAATATCAGCTTTGGCTAATGGTTAGAATGAGGGCAGAAATGGATGACCTCCACAAAGCAGTCTGCACGAATCCCTGGGATGCCAAACCACTAGGTAGGGATTCCAGGGGTTCTGGCAATTACTGCTTCCTCCCTCTTTCCCTTCCTTTTAGAAGAAAAAAATACTCTTACTCTCCTGGCCATCAGGTGAACTAACGTTATTGCTCTCTGGGGTAGTCCTACCCTCTTTACACTCCCTGTAAATCAGCGAGTATCTTTGAATATTAGATTTTCATTAGTCATATGATTAGCCTATTTCCTTTCCAGTTAGGAGTTCTGAAATGAAACTACTAAGGGGCTGATCTCTGACCCTGTGGCGAACATAATTATGGTCAGATTTTTCCAGCACATCCTTACCTCCTCAGGAGGTAAGGAAAGCAAAACCTTACTTTGCTTAATGATCCTCTCTTGACATAGAATTGTATGCCTGCATGGGCTTATAGATTAAGAACTAGAAGGGTCTCAGAGGTCATCTAGCCCAACCCCTTCATTTTATAGAGGTCACTTAAGTAATATGAGGCAGTCTAGATTCAAACCCATGTTCTGTGACTCCAAGTCCAGATTCCTTCCTCTTTCCATGGCACCATTGTGATTATCAAGAACCATGCCATATCACATAATGAAGAAGCTTCATTAGCCACCTGGTCCAAACTTATATCTGAAGAAAAAATCCCCACTGTGGCCAGCCAGCCTCTGCTTGAAAGCTTCCAATGAGGGTGAGCCCACTGTCTCACGAGGCAACCCATCCCATTTTGAATAGCTCAAGTTGTTGGGAAGTTTTTTCACCATATCATTCTGCTTCTTCACTGTTTTGTATTATCCAAACCTCTGTTCACTTCCATTAGCATGAATAATTAAAAGTTGATTATATTTGATTTTCCTAGCACTGACATTTTTCTTACTCTGGTTTTGGTTTTTATGCTTCCTCAAAGTATTCATCTTACTTAGGGACTGCTGGATACCCTTGTCAGTTCAATTCTGTGCCCAGCCCCCATTCTCTTTTTCTCTTCCTCTCTTTTAGTTTCAAGAGCTAGTAATACTAATCTTTAGAATATTCTGCATCCCAGGAAGAACTCATATCCAATCTGAATGCTAAATAATGTTGTCATGGGGTTGTATGGGCACTGGTTGAGATCTATGCCCAAACTATAATGAATCTCTCTTCTACATAACTGATTTTGTGGCCAAAATTGGTGAGTAGCCCATCCTCAGGGGACTAGGGGGAGGAGACTGGAATATTGTGTTGGATTCTGTCCTGGACATATCTTCGGCTAGACTCATAGAACAGTTTAAATTGAGGGCTCCACTGCACAGGACCAAATGGATGATGAATGACAGGTTTATGGAGGGAGTCCTAATTAGATCATGGTAATTTTCTATCCAATGGCACCTTTTTCCTAAGATCTCAAAGCACATTTTTATTTGATAGGTAAGGAAAATGAAAATCCAGAAATATCAATGGATATTCTTACATTAAACCTTGGCAGATTGAGATAATTATATTCATGCCTTGCCCTTACATGGTGCTTTATAATTTTCAAAACACGTTAATTTACATGATCTCATTTGACCCCTCAAAAAAATCCTATAGTGAAGACAAGCGTTATTTTGTCTACTTTACAGATGAAAAACCTCTACTGTCATCTCTGACATCTTAAGTCTGATAACTCACTATGGCATGAAGGGCCCTCAGGATCACCCTCCATGGATACTCCATCTCTCTCTCTCTCTCTCTCTCTCTCTCTCTCTCTCTCTCTCTCTCTCTCTCTCTCTCCCCCTATCTATCTGCATGGATAGATAGATAGCAATGTATTATATATAGGCACATATATAATATGTATATATATACACATAGCCATAGATATATATAGCCATAGATATGGCTGTGGAACATAAGTTAGTAGGTCCTACCCGACTGGAAAGACTCCAATTCAAGTAAAGGCTCAATGATATACTAGGACCTGCTTAGATAAGTTCAGAGGAGCTCAGTACTAGAAAGTTGCCTTTGGAATGATGATTTTACTTTGGACACAATTCATGAAGACTATCTACTAAAGTGAAAAAGTATAAATCTGCGTCAGTATGAGGAATGCCTAAATGCCGATTAATAATAGTAATAATAATTTGCTTTTACATTGCATTTTAGGTTTACAGATTATTTTCTTCACAAAGACTCTGAGAAATAATCCATGTAAATATGATTATTATCATTTTATAGTTGAAGAAACAGAAGCTATGAAAACTGATATGACTCATCCATGTTCACATAATTTTGAAACAATCAAAAATATGGGGAAATTGATCTGTGGATGAAAAAGAAAGAAAATGTTGACATTGATGAGAGCACTAGCCTCTCTCCCCATCTAAACCTGCCTGTGGCCAGTCTATAAAGAAAAAGCTAGCCCATATTCCTGGGATAGTCTTTCTAAACTGGTTGTCACGTTGCTGTGAGGAAGGATAGCAAAAGAATCTGGTCAGACAATTGGGTGGCACAGAATTGTATCTCTGGTTAATTTTATTACCTTCCCTTTGTATTGGTAATAGTGTTCTCCTATGGTATGGATACCCCTAGGAAGAATTTCATATATTGAACTATACTGAAAGTTGCTAGGAATTTTAAGACACAGAATACACCTAAGGGCTTGGTTAGCGCTGAGACTGTGTCAAGTTCAGTGACAGCTACATCCTTGACAATTCCTTTTGAACCCTCTCTTCTTGTCTCTTATATTCTGCTAGTACATTTGAGCCAGTATTTGAACCCAGATCTCTCAACTCTTAATCCAGCAATCTGGATCACACTGCCTCTCAAAGACAGATAATGAAGCTGAAATAAAGGAATGGAAAGGACTCTCTCACAATTAGTAAGAGGTGGAGCTGATCTTAGAATCTAGTTTTCCTAAACCTCAGTGCAATACTCTTTACATATACCATATTACTTGTTATCAGCTATTGCAAAGAAGCAAGTAAATACAAAAAAGAATAGCAAAAACAAATTTTAAAAGTGTCTCCAGAAAAAGCTTTGTTTCAAAAGATGCACCTTAGCTGTGTATGACATGGAAAGGCAACAGCAGACAAGAGAGCCTGGGTGTTCAAAGGGTCAGGGGGCTTTCTCGAGCGGAAATTTCCAACTGACCACAAGCCCATGAGTAAGAGGCATCAAAGACCAGGGCTCTGTGTGTTGTGGTAGTTGTCACAGACGCAGGAATATATGAAGGATAGAAGGGACTTGTCATGATGATCCATCTTTTCATTCATAACTCCACATACATTCCTTTCTACACTTTGATTCCCCCATAGCACTGAGCCTAGTAGCCTCTCAACAAACATTTGTTGATTGCATGTAGAATTGATAGTACAAGGTGAGGTGAGTTTTTATTGTACTTTGGCCAGAGAGTTTATGGAGAAAGATAATTAGAACATAGCTTTGGAGCTAGAAGGGACCTCAGAGATAATTTAGCCCAACCTCTTCTTTTCATAGATGGAGAAACTGAGGCCCAGAGAAGGAAATGAATTTGGCCAAGGTCGCAATGAAAGTAAGCAGCAGAGACAGGATTCAAGCCCAGGTATTATTTGCATCTGTCTCTGTCTCTGTCTCTGTCTCTGTCTCTGTCTCTGTCTCTGTCTCTGTCTCTGTCTCTGCCTGTCTCTGTCTCTCTCTCTCTCTCTCTCTCTCTCTCTGTCTCTCTCTCTCTCTCTCTCTCTCTGTCTCTCTCTCCTCCCTGTGTTTCTCTTTCTGTATCACTGCTTCTTTGTAGACAGATCATTCCTCAATAAACTTAAATTTCTCCCCTTTTTGCTAACGCTGGAGGTGGCAGCTAAATGCTAACTGTTTACAATGATGAATCAGGATTCTGAGCCCTGGCAAAGAAGGGGAGAAGGTCTATTTTCTAATTCTCCAAAAGCTCACGTTTCCAGTCTTGTTATGGGAAACATTTGCCGCAGTTACTGACATCTCAGTAAATTCAAATGCCTCTTCCAGGGAACAAACAGGAGAAAATCAGCTTCCCTTTACCAGGAAGGTAAAATTGTAGAATTCTCAGTTCATGGTGGTGGGTCTCCTCAGATTCAGTCAGAAAAAGGAGGCAATGTAACTTTGAGAACCTGGAGACCCTGGGGAGGGACATGATGCTTATTAAGTACCTGCATCACACAGTGATCACTGAGGCCTTTTCTGGCTCTCGTGTTTGCTGGTCATTTCTATGATTATGACAAAATTGGGAATTGCTGATTTGGCAAATTCTCCAGAAGGAGGAGGGGAAGGTGATAGCCATCCCCAAAGTCAGAGAAGGGACTGGTATTGAATAAATCAAAACAAATATGTGATAGGTCTTGAGAATCCTATGAAAAATTAAAGACAAGGAAAAGTGAGGCAAGGGCTTCTCAGATGACTAGGCTGTTGGAAAGGTGGGAGAGGCCAGAAGGCTGGGGATTGGGAGGGGGAGGAGATGAGAGGGCAGGGATGGATTGAATCCTATGATATATGAGAGGGAAATCTTTTCTGCTGTGCAGAAACTGAGAGCTGACATATTTCCTCAGTCCAGATGGCATATCTTTAGAGTTTCAGTTGTGTTTTTAGATCGGTGCAGGATTATTAGAATGTATTAAAACTCAGGATGCTCCTCCAGCATCTTCGCTCTCCAGAGAAGTCTATTCAGGTGAGGAAAAAAAAGAATATCTACTTCATTTCTGATAGCATGCAGGAGGGGAAATCCCATAGCAAAAGGATCAGTGGAACATTTTCTTAATTTTCAAATAAGTCTTGAGACAACAGAGATGAGATTGACAGGATAAAGTAGGGACAATGACAGTCATTAACATTCATGTAGTATCAGCATGGTAGGCAGAAAGGGGGCTAGGTTTTGGAGTCAGAGGACCAGGTTCAACTTCTGATTCTGCCACTTAGCACCTGTGTGCCCTTGGGCAAGTTAATTCACCCTCTGGGACTCATTTTCTTTATCTGTCAAATGACGGAGTTAAACTAGGTGACCGTGAGGTCCTTCCTGGCTCTAAATCCATGGGCACAATTCAGTGGAGCTGAGCACACTGAAGTATGTCCAAAATTAAAGGGCAGGGGGAAATGGACAAGGAGACAATGAGGAGTTGAAAATAAAGATAATAAAATTTCCTTCTGATTGGTCCCCCTTCCTCAAATCTCTCCCAACTCCAGTCCCTTATTATCCAGCTATCAAAATGATCTTCCTAACGCCCAGGTCTGACCATGCCATTACTCCAGTCAATAAATTCCAGTGTACGCATTTGGGATTACTGGC
>CM053626.1:244373516-244448473 GCA_028646595.1 Phalanger gymnotis | reverse complement strand
GAGGTAATCAAAAACAAACACTTTCAAAAAGGGACGGAGTCAAGGGAGAAAATTCAATAAAGGGGGATAGGTCAGGAAGAAGCAAAATATAGTTAGTCTTTCACAACATGAGTGTTGTGGAAGGGTTATACATAAGGGTACGCATGTGGCCCATGTTGAATTGCTTGACTTCTTAGGGACGGTGGGTGGGAAGAGAAGAGGGGAGAGAATTTGGAACTCAAAGTTTTAAAAAATAGATGTTCAAAAACAAAAACAAAAAAGTTTTTG
The DNA here is from genome assembly GCA_028646595.1 of Phalanger gymnotis. Classification (NCBI taxonomy): domain Eukaryota; kingdom Metazoa; phylum Chordata; class Mammalia; order Diprotodontia; family Phalangeridae; genus Phalanger; species Phalanger gymnotis. The sequence goes on along the minus strand of CM053626.1, from coordinate 244,448,206 downwards.
CATGCAACTAGAAAATAAGATACATAGGCAATGGGGCATAGAAATTTATCTTGCCCTACAAGAAAGAAAGGGAAAAGGAGATGGGAGGGGAGTGGGGTGCCAGAAGGGAGGGCTGCCTGGGGAACAGGACAACCAGAATATACACCATCTTGGAGTCGGGGGGAGGGTAGAAATGGGGAGAAAATTTGTAATTCAAGCTCCTGTGAAAATCAATGCTGAAAACTAAATATATTAAATAATAATAAAAAAAGAAACAAGAACCCAAAAATATGTTATTTACAAGAAACACACTTGAAACAGGGAGATGCACCCAAAGTTAAAATAAGGAGCTGGAGCAGAATCTATTATGCTTCAGCTGAAGTAAAAACGGTAAGGGTAGCAATCATGATTTCAAACAATGCAAAAGCAAAAATAAACCTAATTTAAATAAATAAGCAGGGAAATGACATCTTACTAAAAGGAACCACAGACAGTGAAGTAATATCAGTACTAAGCATATATTCACCAAATGGCATAGCATCCAAAATCATAAAGTAAAAGTTAATTGAATTACAGGAGGAAATAGTAAAACTATACTACAGAGGGACTTACACCTTATCCTCTAAAAGCTAGATAAATATAATATAACAAACAAGAAAGAAGTCAAGGAGATGAAAAGAATCCTAGCAAATCTAGACATGATAGACCTCAGGAGAAAACTGAATGGGAATAGAAAAGTTTATACATTTTTCTCAGCAGTCCATGGCACCTTCACAAAAATTGACCATGTATTAGGTCACAAAAACCTCACAACTAAATGCAGAAAAGTAGAACTATTAAATGTACACTTTTCAGACCATAATGCCATAAAATTATATTTAATGGAGGGCCATAGAAGCATAGTCTAAAAGATAACTGGGAACAAAATAATCTAATCCTAAAGAATTAGTAGGACAAAGGATAATTCATAGAAAAATCAATAATTTCATTAAAGAGAATGACAACAATGAACCAACATTAAAAAGCAGCCAAAGCAATATTGAAGAAGTTGTGGTATGATTGTGATGGAATACTATTGTGCTATAAGAAATGACAAGCAGGATGGCTTCAGAGAAACCTAGAAAGACTACTTACATGAACTCAGGTAAAGTGACATGAGCAGAACAAGAACACTGTGCATAGTAATAGCAAATAAGAATGATCCAATTGTGAAAGACTTAGTTATCCTGACCAAGACAATTCCGAAGGACCCATGATGAAAAATACTATCTACCTCCAGCGAGAGAACTGATGAACTCTGAATGCATATTGAAGCATACTTTTTAAAATTTTATTTTTATTGTTTTATTTTGTTTGTGTTTTCTTTTGCAACATGGCAAATAAGGCATGACCTCACATGTATAATCAAAATCAAAATGCTTGCCTTCTCAAGGAGGGGGAAGGGACAAGAGGAAGGAAGAGAACTTGGAACTCAAAACTTAAAAAAAATTATATATAATAAGGAAATATTTGCTGAAACAAAATTTAAAAATTTAAAAGAAAGAAAATTAGGACTTGTTGCTTTAGAATTTACTCTTAGGCTCTTTTCCCACAATATCCAAACAACCAGTTGAACAAACTAGACAAATGGTTGAATTGGCTTGGTGTGGTAGGTTGCAACTGTTCTGAAGGAGAAGCGGCTGGCAAAGAGGAATTTGCCCCTAGGTGTTTGATCTGAGGTGCTGGTCTCAGATGGGAGGACACATGGAAGGGAGGGGTAGGACTATTCAAGGAAGTATATGGGTATTTCTTCAATCTATTCCTTAAGTGTTCCTCTGACCAAACAGTGGAGTGTACTTCCACTTGGGGTTACTGGAGCTCACTTTTCAGTTAAGGGAAAGTAGAGGAGCCAAGCTCAACGATTTTTTTTATCTCAGCAAAACAACCACCTGATTCAGACATTCCAGTTCTGAGTGTCCTGTTTGTACAAGATCAGATCAAACTTGCACTGGGACAACTGGTCACCAAACTAACAAATTACTTCAGCATCTTATAAACAGAACTTTGTTGGTTTGTATGATAACTTCTTTAAGATTTGACCTAGTCGATCAATCCCTTGTTGGTTGGCCCTTGCCCTTCACTTACCAAATGTCTTCCCCAACTTTTTCCATATACTTGGCACTATCCTTTTTCCTAAGTGATTTTTATACATCTTACTGGTGCCTTTGATCTTTATATCACAATTATTTGTCAACTCCACTCTAAATTGAATCTTTCTTTGTTACAAATGAAATCAGTTTACTAAAACTTCTAATATAGAGACCTTATCTGACCATGTATAAAATATTCACTCCTACTAGCTCTGTAATGAGAAAGGATAAATATGCTTCTTTATGTCTTTTCTAGTCTCTCATTCTCAGTATTCAGAATTCAACTTCCTTTAGGTAATCTTAAGATGTTCTCTTGGTTCTATTTAATTCATTCTGCTTCACTTCAAATCTTTCTCCACTTTTCTGAATTCCCCATATCCAACATTTCTTCTTGTATAATATTCCATGACATTCATATGCCATAGTTTTGTTAGTCACTCTCCAATCACCCACTTTGTTTTCAATTCTTTGCTACTACTATGAGTATTAAATGATTATTTTGATATATATTGGGCTTCCATTTCTGTCTTTGACTTTCTTGGGGGATATATGTCCCCTATTGGGCTTATTGGGACAAGACTGTGAATGGTTTAATCATTTTTCCTGCATAATTCCAGATTGAAATCCAGAATGGGTGGATAACTGTACAGTTCCACCAACAGTATATCAGAATAGTTATCTTCCTGCTCCTCCAACATTGACTACCTTTTGCATCCTTCACCAATTTGCACAGTTTAAAGTGCAACTTCAGAGTTGATTTAATTTGCATATCTCCTAGTATAATTGATTTGGACCATATTTCATGTGGTTATTTATATAGTATGCAATGCTTCTTTTGAAAACTCTTCTTACTTTCTCTCTCCTTATCAGTATCTTCTGGTTGTTAGTCTTCTGAAGTATCTGCCATCAAGGAACCCAGGTCACAGAGATATGAGTCTCTGAAAGGGATTGATCCCAAGTTTCTAAGAAGTAAGGCTTTGCCAGGAAGAAAATAACAAGGGAATGAAAAAGATATAGGGCAACAATGCCTGAAACATCAGTATCTGAGCAGAGGCCATCAAGGTCCTTGGCACCAAGGTTCCCAAGTCCAAGCTCCTCATGTCCAAGATTGCCAAGAACATATGCCCTAAGACAACTACCAGACTCACCAGCCTTAAGACTGCCACCAAGTACCCAGGCCCCAAAGTCAGCACTAAACTTGATTCTAAGGTTGCCACAATCAAGATTGCTGAGCTAAAGATACCAAGCCCACTAAGATTACTATGCCTACAAACACTCAAATCACTAAATCTGATCACAAGGTCACCAAGTCTGACTCTAAGGTCAGCCAGGCCAAGGATTCCAAGGCTGCCAAGCCCACAGCTCTAAGACAGACAAACCCAAAGGTGCCAGGGCTAAAGTCCTTGGAGCAAAAGCTACTAGTTCCAAGCCTTCAAAATAAGTGATTCAAGATGGAAGGGTTCGTTTAAACTCCAAACTATAGTCTTTCTCACCAAAGGCATCATGGTTCATTATTTTGTATAAACAAAGGAAATAGTGAGTCACAAGAAGAAAGAAAATTGTTCTGATTCTTTGACCATACATATCGAGGAGTGATTTTATGTATTTATGTCAATTCCTTGTATATTTTGGAGATCAAGCTCTTATTTGTAATACTTATGGCTAATATTTTTCCCACTATACCATTTCTCTTCTATATGGATTGATTTTATTTCCGTGGAGCCTTTTAATTTTATGTATTCAAAACTTTATTTTCTAAATCTATAATTCTATGATCCTATAGTTTTTCTTATATCATGTCTTCTATCCCTTATTTGATTAAAAATTTTTCCCCTAGCTTAAGTGGCAAAAGGTACTTGATTTCATTCTCATCCAACTTTTAAAAAAAAAGACATGGTATAGCCTTTTATATTCAGGTCACATATGCTTTTAGAACAGTCCTATTCCTCTCTGACTGTTCCCAAGCACTGAGTATCTCCTACTGGGCACAGGGCAGTGATGGGAAAAAACCCACTTTTAGAAGATTTTGCTTAAATAAAGTTATTTTAAAGTTAGTCATAACAATAAAAATTATGATGATGATATGACAATAATTATAATAGTGAAGAACTTCTCCTTGGGTTCTTAACCTGGAATCTATGAACTTTTTGTAATATATAACTGCATTTAAATATAATTGGTATCCTTTGCAATCCTATGTATTTTATTTTATTCATTTAAAAGCAGCATTCTAAAAAGCAATCCATAGGCTTCATCAGAATACCTGAAGTGTCTAAGATATTAAAAAAAAAAAACTTAAGAACCCCTGATCTGGACAATAAGCTGGGAAGACACAGAAGCATACTGGCCTCTTTGGCCAGTCCTTTGAGAAAAAGTCAATGAGGGATCTTAGATGATTTAGCTGTGGACTTGCCTCAAGATAAGAGTGAGGTGGTAGAGGTTCACAGAAGAATAGATTAGATAACCTCAGAGTGTCTAGGATTCTGATCTTTGGCTCACTGCTTGTCTCTTTTTCACCCAGTCGGCCTCCTCCCCTGGCCATTCCACTCTGCTGCCACTCTTGAATGCCCTGGCTTTTAAGTGGACATAGATGCCACTGCCCATGACTGAGGCCACATCATTCAACTCCAACCCAACAGTTCTTAAACGGTATCAGAACCCAACCCTTACAATTCCAAATATGAGAGCCATCAGGAGTATCCTGTCTGGCCAAGTAATATTTTTTTTTAAAGCAGAGATGGAAAAAATAGCTGCAAAGTTTTCTTTGTGATCATTATTTAACATTGTATGCAATTAAATATTAATGAAAGTATGCTACTTTCATTTTGTGAGCAATTTAATTTAATTAAAAATAAATGGATCTCCTTGGCTCAATGGGTATACTGACACACAGTATGGAATTACCCTTAACTTGGTTTTAGCTGTGTTTAAATCCAGCAGGAGAGGAAAGCAGCTGAAATGGAACCCCAGGCTAACAGAATTAACTCTTTAGGAACCAAAACTCAGTCAGTCAATTACTGGCACTCCTAATGAGCACACACTGCATGCAGGCCATGGTACTAGACAGCAGGGGTGTCCTCACTCTAGGGGAGCTAAATGAGGAGACAATTTATGTGGTAAAGGCTTTCTGATTTGGGAGGACTTTTGTTTTGCTCTGTTTTTTGGTTTGGTTTGGGGTTTTGGGGGTTTTTTGTGGACTACAAGATTCCTCAGAATGAATCAACAGCGTGCTACAGCAAACCCAGAAGCCAAAATAAGTTAACATGACTGAGAGGGTATGATCTAAGAACAGAATCTAAGCTGATGAGGTAGCAGTGCCTCTGTCTCATGCCCTGATTAAACCATATCTGAAGTTCTGGGTGCCACTATTTAAGGAAGACATTAATGTGCTGGAGAGTGGCCAGAGGGGGGAGACCAGGATGAGAACTCAATGGTTAGAGCATCCATTGATGTAATTGGGCTGTTCAAGCTGGACAAATAAAAATGGGGGGGTGGTATATGAAGCAGTATAAGATAGATGTCTTTATATATCTGAAAGTCTGTCCTATGGAAAAGGGCATAATAAACTTGTTGTGCTTGGCCCCAGAGAGCAGAACTAGGAGCTGAGGGTTGAAGTTGTGTAGACAGAGAGAGATTTCAGCTTGATAGCAGGAAAGAGCTGCTAACAATATTTTTGACTAGTATTAGAGGAAAGTTCCTAAAAGTGAAATTGGAAGGCCTTGGTAGGTGGTGACTTTCCCATTACTGGAAATCATCAAGAAGAGGCTGGATGATGAATTATCTTGGGGGGTTCCTGTTCAGAATGAACTTCCGGTCCTTTCTGCCTCTGAAGTCCTATGCCAGTGACCTCAAGGAATCACAGCAGGGACAGTTTTTCCTGGCTGGAAAAGCACTGGGTTCAATCAAGAATCCTATCCTCTAGTCCTGCCTCTTCCACTAATTTCATGTATGACCTGGGGTGAGTCAGTTTACCTCTGTGACCCTTGGTTTTCTCATCTGTAAAATCCAGAAATGAGCTAGATCATCTTAAGGTGTCTTCTAGCTCTGATGATCTACGACCAAAGAAAAAAACTTAAGAACACTTAATTTTCCTGCACACAGACTTTCCAAATACATATGAAAACAAGAAAGCTGATTAAGTACCATGCTTAAGTCTTAGAGAAGATGTGAAGGTGTAAAAGGGGATACTAATTACTTGGGAGGAAATCACTCAGAGAAAGAGTCTTGGAGTGACTTTTCAGTCTGGTTTTAAAGAAAGGTTGTTGTCCATTTGTTTCAGTCATGTCTATCTCCTCACGGCCCTATTTGGTGTTTTCTTGGCAAAGATTCTAGAGTGGTTTGCCATTTCCTTCTCCAGCTTATTTTACAGATGAGGAAAGGGAGGCCAACAGGGTGAGGTGGCTCGCCCAGGGTCTCATAGCTAGTGAGTGTCTAAGGTCACATTTGAACTCAGGTCTTCCTGACTCCAGTGCCGTCACTCTATCCACTGCATTACCTAGCTGCCCCAGTTTAAAGAGAAGGATGCGAAATTTGGCAGAGGAGAGAGGAAAACATTCTCGGCAAAAGAAACGACAATGAACAAGGGCACAAAGGCAGAAACTAACCAGTGAATTACTGGGGTGAGCGGCAGTTTCAGCTGAGGAAGTGTACGTAAAATGTTAGAGCTGGAAAAGAAAGTATAGATGACCTAATCAGACCTCATTTTGAAGAGCAGGAAACTGAGACCCAGAGAAGTAACAGTATTTGCCCAGTCATACAGGAATTAAAAACCTGCTCTCCCAAATCCCAGGACCATTCTTTGTACACAATACTGAAAAGGCAGCATGGAAAGTTAGGTGGCGTCATATTGTCTAGAGTGCCAGGCCTGCAGTCAGGAAGATTCATCTTCCTGAGTTCAAATCCAGCCTCAGATACTTACTAGCTGTGTGACCCTGGGTAAGTCACTTCATCCTGTTTTCCTCAGTTTCCTCATCTGTAAAATGAGCTGCAGAAGGAAATGGCAAACTATGCTAGTACCTTTGCCAAGAAAACCCCCAAAAGGGGTCACAAAGAGTTGGACATGACTGAAACAAATCAACAACAGCGAAGAAAACAGCAGAGTATAGAGGTGTGTGTTAGATTTGGAAACTGGAGGTGACTGGATTCACATCCCACCAATGCCGCAACTAATAATTATTGCCCATGGGACAAAAGTGACAAACCACATTCTGGGACAAGCAGTACGAAAGCACACTCAATGTAATTTTTAAAACCTTATGCAGGTGAAGAAGGGGGATATTTTAGAACAGAATAGAAAAGCGTCATCCAGTAGCTTTTAACCAATTAATCCTGCAAATTAGGTGTGGAATTCAGTTGGTTTTACCTGCTGAAGCCAAAAAGGCAGAACTTGCTACATTTCAGCATCCTGGGAAGAAGTTCCAATGGCCATGTCCTAGGTAGGGCTCTGCCTCTGACACTTATTCAGTCAGCAAGCATTTATTAAATTCTTACTCTGTGCCAGAAGGGGCAGCTAGGTGACTCAGTGGATAAAGCGCCAGGCCTGGAGTCAGGAAGACTCATATTCCTGAGTTCAAATCTGGACTCAGACACTTAGAAGTTGTGTGACCCTGAGCAAAAGTCACTTAATCCTGTTTGCCTCAGTTTCTTCATCCATAAAATGAGCTGGAGAAGGAAATGGAAAACCATTCCAGTATCTTTACCAAAACCCCAAATAGGATAACAGAGTCCAATACGACTGAATAATGACTGTGCCAGACAGTGTGCGATAAAAAGATAAATATATATATATATATAGACAGATAGATAGATAAGACAGATATCTATAAGATAGATAAGAAAGATAAAAAGAAAAGTAGCCCTTGCCTTCAAGTACTTTACATTTTAATAAGGGAAACAATATGTAAATAATTAGGCACATACGGCATATATAGAGAATAATGAAAGTTAATTTGAGAGAAAAAGGTACTAGCAGCTACAGGCAAATCCTTTCACTTGTATGGGCCTCCGTTTCCCCATTTCATAAAATGGGAGTAATTATACCTGCAGTTCCTACCTCATTGGCCATTGTGAAAATCAAAAGAAGTCTATGTAATATACCATACAAACATAGGCTATTAGGATTGCATGATATTCAAAATCCAGGAGCAGCAGGAAAACCGTGCTGGTGAGACGGAGAGGGAGAAGAGAAAAGAGGAAAGGAGAGGCACTTAGTTCAGTGACTATGGGCTCCACTGTTTGAGCACAAGGCGGAAGTAGCATCTGCGCCCTGGGTTCCACAGGCTATCTTTCAGTGGGACACTGTTGTCTTGAAAGGAAGCCATTTGAGAAAGTCTGAGCAGGCAGGCCTCCATCAGTCTGTCTGATAGCACACAGGACTCTGGTAAGTAATGTATCTGGGAACGCCACAGAGATAACACGCAACTATTCTCTCCCTACACCAAGAAGGGCTGTTGTTGTGGAATGAACTCCCTGCTTCCAGGGGCCACATCTAATAATAACAGTGTTATCAACACTGTAATACTGAGCCTGAAATCTGTGTGTGTGTCTCGGACAGAGTATCTAGGAGCTATTGCCCAGCGCTGAAAGGGAAGCTGAGCTCTCCTCAATGGGGAGGAAAATGCCAATCTGTTGACAAAAAAAGTTTGCTGCAAAAAAAGGGGGGGGGAAGAAAGAAAGGAAAAGAAAGAGAAAGAAAGAAAGGAAGAAAAGAAACCTGAAATCCCAGCCAACATTTTACAACCTGGACACATTGTGAGAGTGGTGGTTTATCTGGCAGGAATAGGAAGCTGTGTTTGAAAACACTGTATTCTTTTTAGGTGCAAGGTCAGCATTTGTCAGACCTCAGGGTTACAGTGAGCCTCACTTTCTGAAGGAGAAAAATGCTGCACCATCCAATCCAAGATGCTTCCTGGACTGAAGAACACTCAGCAGGCACAACAATGGAGGGAAGATGGGGTCCTCCTGAATTGTGCAGGAAGGCTTGTCTCTGATATATACTACAGCCTGCTGAGTTAAGTTCATTCAACAGGCAATGAACATTTATTAAACACCTACTGTGTGTCAGGCACTATGCTGGGCACTGAGGATACGAGTACCAAATAAAAGAAGGAACCAGTTCATGCCTTCCAGGAGCTTATATTCCACTGGAGGAGGAACAAGACATACAATGATAAGTAAATGAAAAATATGTAAACAGGTCTTCCAAAGGCTGGAAATGTTTCTGTGTGTCTGGGGATATGAGAGGCTGGGAATGGAGAGGAAAAAAGCTCTCAGCGAGTTCAATTCAATTCAACCAATAGCTAGTAAGCACCCAAAATGTATGAGGCCCTAGACAATTCAAAGATTGCAAATTATAGACCATTTGTTAAGCTGCTTCATTGGATGGATTTACTGAACATACCAATAAAATTACAACTGTGGACCAAAAGATGAAAAAGAAAAATGTCTGGCACTGTCCTAGGCTTACAGAGACTAAAATGACACATTCCCTACCTTCAAGGAGCTGGAGAGGGGAGATGCAGATGTACAAATATGAAGCAAGGTAGCCTACAATGAATAGAGTGTGAGACTTGGAGTCAGGAAGACCTGAGTTCAAATTCTGCCTCTGACATTTACTAGCTGTGTAGTACCTGGGCAACTCACCTTACCTCTGGGCCTCATTTTCCTCATCTGTAAAATGGGGATAATAATATAAGGTGGGGGTGGGGGTTGAGGATTAAATGAGATAAAATTTGTAAAGTACTTTTCAAACATTAAAACACTATGTAAATGCTAGCTAATGTTATTATTATAAATAAATATTTTATGTCAGCATTATGAGGTAGAAAGAATATTGGATTTTTTAGCCAGAAGACAAGGGTTCAAGTTTTTACTTTGCTCAATGCTACCTGAGTGATGTCAGACACGTTACTTAACTTTTCCAGCCTCAGTTTTCTCATCTGCAACATGAGCGTATTGGGTTCAATGATCCCTAAGTCTTCTTCCAGAAAAATCTATGATGCAATATGGATTTCAGACTCCTGAGAAGCCAGCTGAATAAATAAAGAGGATGAATCAATGAGATCTTAGCAGAGCGTGAAGGTGGGAAACATAGTTAACCCAAGGTGGGAATTCACTGCTCACAAGCTGTGATCATAACCAGGCAGAGCAAGGATGTGGGGGCGGGGGGCATACTTCTACTATATATCACTGGCCAGAAGCAAGAGCAAAGAACATTTTTCTAACAAGGGCCTGGTATAGTCTTTTCACCTTTTTCTGATTCTAATGAGAATGGTGGGGTCGGCCGTCATAATCATAATCAAATGTGTGGGTCATAATGAGCAGTAGGAGGAAACCAGAGCGGAAGTCAATGCAATCCTTCTTAGAACTTCTAGGTGTTAAAAAAAATCTCAGTTAACCACTTGACTTCAGATTAAGGCAACCACAAAAAAAAATCTTTACTAGATTCTAAGCTTCTTGAGGATATAGCACAAGGGTATTCTGGTATGTTTAACAATCAGATTTCCAACCAAAAAAAATGTACAAACTTTCAAGTATAAATTGCATTATTAACATTTCCTCCATCATTTTTTAAGTCTAGACAATCAACAAAACATCAAATAAAGCCCTGATTTGTAGTGTTTGCTGATTTCCAAGGTGTAAATGCTCACACTGAAAATTTTAACAATCAGCTCTCATCAGCTAGCTCCAGTTCACCCTTGGGGTAGGATTGTCTTTTACACATTGTTGTATCTCTTCCTCCCCCAACATAACACAGTTCTTAATACAAAAAAAATTATTAAACGAATGAGTGAATAAGTAAATAGGCCCACAACCTTAAAAAAATCAGGATGATACAAAGAAAACTGGAAATAGGGCAGAAAAGAAATTTCAGCTTCTCCGTATCTGCTTTTCCTCGTTTGTTTTTCAGGGGATTTTGGTCACTTGGGAACTCTAAAAGCAGGTGCTGCAACCAGATGCTTATATTCCTTCATTCTTGTGATGCAGAGAGGTGAGGGAGACAGTGGGGGTGACAAGAAGCCAAAAGAACCCTGGGACACAGAGCTAGATACAGTGCCAAGTTTGACAAGCTAATGATTTTCAGGAAATACTGCGCAAGACTCGATGAAGGTTTCTCTTCGCTCAATGCCCAGTCAGAATATTTCAAGCAAGGGTCCCAAGTGAGAACAAGAAACACTATGAAACAAGGATAAGAAACATTGGGGAGAAGGATAGTTTGCCCTTTCGTCATTGAAGGAATCCCCAGACTCTTCTCCATATTCGCTCCTCCTGCAAAAACTTGCTGCTTTCTTTTTCTCATCCTTGTCTTTTCCTTCTTTGTCTCTTCTCTTGCCTTCTCTCAGGATCATAAAATCAAAAAATTTCAGAGCTGGAAGGGACCTCACAGATCATCGATGCCAATCTACTCCCGAAAAACAATTTCCTCTACAATATTCCTAACAAACAGTAGTGTTGTGTCTCTTTGAAGATTCCTAGTGAGGTGTAACTCACTATCTCCCAAGATAGCATGTTCTGCTTTTGGACACCTCTAATTGTAGGAAGTTTTTCTTTACATCAACTTAAAGCTAATTTTTTTTTGCAATTTCTACCTGTCGATCCTAATTCTGCTATCTAGGGACAAATAGCCCGAATCTCACCTCCCTTCCACTTTTAGCCCTTCAGACACTTGAAAGCAGCTGCTATATCTCCCCCAGACTTCTCTTCTCCAGGCTTAACACATCTAGCTCCTTCAACCAATATTCATATGGCACACTAACTTCTTGTTATAGAGGAAAGAGTACTGAAATTTGAGTTACCACACCTGGGTTCAGCTCTTGTCTCTGTTGCTCTTCTTCTCTTTCCTTGCCTCTTCTTCTTGCCCCCATCCCAAGACTCTCTTTCCTTCATCTGTCAGTCATTGTTTTCATTTCTCTTATTTCTTTTCCTCTGCCCATAGCTTTCTCATTGACCAAAGTGATTTGCCTTAAAGAATAGGTATTCTCACGTCACCCCTTACTAAATAAACTCCAGTGGCTCCCTATTATCTCCAGAATTAAATATCAAATCTTCTGTTTGAAACATAAAGCTGTTCATAAACCTGTCCACTTTCCCCTTATAATTTACTCCTTTCTAGGTACTCTGCAATCCAGTAACACTGGTTCCCTTGCTGTTCCATGACCATGATGATCCATCCCCTGACTCCCAGGTCTTTCTAGTTGATGTCCCCCATGCCCTGAATGTTCTTCCTTCTCTCTTCCAGATCTTAGATTCTTTGGCTTCCTTCAAATCATTCCTTCAGATCAAATCTTACCTTCTACAGGATACCTTCCAGAGTCCAGCATTTAGAATGCCTTCTCTCTCTGAGATTACCTTCCATTTACATGGTCTATTACACTCTACATACTTAGTAATTTACCTGTTGTCTCCTATTAGAATTCAATCTCCATGAGAGAAAGAGATTGTTATCTCTTCCTTCCTTCCTCTTTCTCTCTCTCTTTCTCTTCTTCCTTCCTTCCTTCCTTCCTTCTTTCTTTCTTTCCATATCCCTAGCACTTAGCACAGTTCTTGTAATATATACAGTAATAAATACTGGTTAACAAGTTATTTTTTGCCTTTCTTTGTATACCTAACACTTAGCACAGTGCCTGACACACATAATAACGATAGATAGATAGATAGATAGATAGATAGATAGATAGAGAGATAGAGAGAGAGAGAGAGCTTGACTGGATTTGTTTTTGCCTTATTTTCTATTGATAGAACTCAGCACAGAGCCCTCAATACATGTTTGTACATTGATTGACGTACCTTTAGTGGAGGAAGTGAATTGTCCTTCTCCCAAAAGAGCCATGGTAAAAGAAAATGAAATGGGCTTTGTTTGTACAAAAACTTTTCAATTTAACATAAAAACAAAGCCAATGCAACAAAGATTAGGAGGGAAGCAGAAAATTGGGAAAAGAATCTTTACAACCAGTGTCTCTGATAAAGGCTTCATATCTAAACTATGCAGGGAACTGAGTCAAAATTATAGGAATACAAGTCATTCCCCAATTGAGAAATGGCCAAAGGATATGAATAAGCAGTTTTCAGATGAAGACATTAAAGATATCTATAGTCATATGAAATGCTCTAAATCTCTATTAATTAGAGAAATGCAAATCAAAACAACTCTTAGGTACCACATCTCTCCTGTCATATCAGCTAACATGACAAAAAAAGAAAATGATAAATGCTGGAGAGGATGTGGGAAAATTGGAACATTGTTACATTGTTGGTGGAGTTGTGAACTGATCCAGCCACACTGAAGAGCGATTTGGAACTATATCCAAAGGGCTATGAAAATGTACATACCCTTTGACCCAGCAATACCACTTCTAGGCCTATATCCCAAAGAGATCACACAAGTGGGAAATGGACCAGTATGTACAAAAATATTTATAGCAGCAATTTCTATAATGGCAAACAATTGGAAATCAAGGAGATGCCCATCAATTGAGGAATGGCTAAACAAAGTGTGGTATAAGAATGTAATGGAATACTATTGTGCTATAAGAAATGAGGAGCATTATAACCTGGAAAGACTTCTATGAACTGATGCTGAGTGAGGGGAACAGAACCAGGAGAACATTATATACGATTACAGACACGAGGTATCTGTAAGGACTAACTTGAAAAGACTTGGCTCTTCTCATCAATGCAAGGTTCAAAGACAGCTCCAAAAGACTCATGATGGAAAAAACTATGTACATCCAGAGAAAGAATTACAGAGTCTGAATGCAGATTTAGGCTAACTAATACCTCTCTTTTTTTCTTCCTTTTTTGGTTTCATTTCTTCTTTGTCATGATTCATTCCATTGGTTATAATTCTTCTTTACAACAGGACTATTAGGTAAATAAGTTGAATGCAAAGGTATATGTAGAACCTATATCAGATTACATGCCATCTTGGGCGGGGGGAGAGGGAGGGAGAAAAATTTGGAACTCAAAAACTTGTAGAACTGAGTGTTGTAAACTAAAACTTAAAAATAAATTTGAAAAAAGAAAAAAGACAATGAAATGGGAATTTGTTCAGAAAAAATAGCTCCTTCTAACCAAGTAACTCCCTATATTTCCCTTCTTTTGTATGTATTAAATCAGCCCTTCCTTTCTATCTTCTACCAGCTATACAAATGAAAGATTATATAGATTATTGTAAGAGGTATATTTTTTTATTTTAAGTGATTTTCAATACACATTTGAAACTACAAGCCTTCTGACTAGAACAAAAGTGTCCTCATGCCAAAGGACCTTCCCCCCAAAAGAAATCCTTTTCTCTTTGCCTTTTCCAATTCCCACTTTAGGTGAGATATATAATATACCCAAAGACAAAGGTTCTTTCAGATTCCTCAGATTGTTTTAAACTCTGAAAGCAAACAACAGCCTCAAGGCTCATTAAATCTATTTATACAATTCTTCACTAGAAAAAAAAAGAAGAAATCTTCCAAAGAGCGATAAACAAACCATTGTGACAAGGTCCTGTTTGAACTTCATCTCCAGCTCTGACAAATGCACCTAGCCCAACCCTTTGGACCAGGTAAACATACTTCTTTATCTTGAGTTCCCCTTGGTTAAGAGAAAAGAAAACAAGGGAAAACAGGGACACTCTGGGCAAGGGATGAGGACAGTGGGAGGGAGGTAGAGGTCTGGCAAATGTGTGTGCTAGTAGGGCAAAAAAATCACCTCTCGGTTCAATATAAGGTTGATCTCAACCTGGTGGCAGAAAGCATGCCACCCATCCCCACACAGCTGGGTCCTGCTCAAGCCCCTTGGCTAACCGATTGTTTCTCAATCCAGTTGAGGGCTGTGCTAAGGACAGTGCTGACTGCCAGCTCACAGCTACCTGTATGCTGATATCCTCAGGGATTTCAAATAACATAGGCTGACACAAGGGCCGCCCCAGAAATGGCTCACCATCTGCCCCCTCAGAGTTTCTCAACAGGCTTCTATCTTTTCCAGGAATTACTCCCTTTCTGGGAAAGGCTGTGACCCTGGCAAGAGATGGCCAGCCAAGTCCAAGGGCCTCTGGCAAGGGGCAGGCAGAGGGATAGAAGAGAAGGAAAAGAAGTCTCCAACTAGCCCTTGGTAATTGTTCTCCTAGACAGGCGAAAGCATGGCCCGGATAGGCTCCCTGTCAAATTATACTTCCTTGGCTAAACAGACTTGACCTAGAGTTCTTTCAAGAGCCCATTTACTAGTATAGGACCTTCTTTCTTTCCTACCAAAATAGTATCTAGGGACACTGTAATAAAATTCATCCCAAATCAAGTCAATAAGCATTTTTTTAAGTGTCTGCTATGTGTCAGGCACTGTGCTAAGCACTGGGGATACAAAAAAAAGAAAAAAATCCCTGCTCTCAAGGAACTCATATTTTAATGGGGAGACAAGAAAATAACTATATATAAACAAGACATAGGGTAAATTAGGGATAACTTTAGAGTAAAGGAATTAGCAACAAGAGGGACCAGGAAAGGCTTCTTACAGAAGGTTAGATTTTAGAGATTTTAGCCAGGACTTGAATGAAGCCAGGGAAGTCAGGAGGCAAAAATGAGGAAAGAAAGCACTTTGGGTAAGGAGGAGAGCCAGTGAAAATGGATAGAGTTGGGAAATGGAGTATCTTGTTTGAGGAATAGCAAGGAAATCACTGTCATTGGATTCTAGATTGGAGGAGAGTGAGGTATAAGAAGACTGGAAAAGTAAGGGAAGGTTAGGTTATAAAGGACTTCCCAGATTATAAAAAGGGAACCTAAATACTCAGAAGTTTGAATTTACAATTACCCGGTTTTCTTAAATTTGATTAAGCTCTATTTCCCTAACTGAAATTGCTAGCCTCTTGCTTCATTCTTCCATTTTCCTCGGCTCCAATTTTGTATCAGTTCTAAGCAGGACAGTTGGTTACCAGCCACAATATCAAAGGGCTATCAGAGACTTAAAGAGACCAGGTAGGACTATTTCCTTGCAATACTTAGGGATCCAAGGTATCTACATTCCAGTGCCCATATTTAACAAGATGAGGAAACTAAAACCTAGAAAGGCCCGAGATCACACAGGTAATTAATTAGTAGAGCACTGGAATGCTGGTCTCATGATTCATTCACCTAAACAGTTCATCTTCCCCTAAACCATGAGCTCTTTATTCCCTACACACCAAAAGTAAAACAAAGGGACTTCAGAAACATCTCTTCTTTTTCAAACCGTAGGTCGGGCTGGTGTTGCCTCTATATAAACAGTTCAAATCCCACTTTAGACACTTAGTAAGCTATATAACTCTGGTCGCTTCACTTCCCTTACCCTCAGCTGCCTCATTTGTAAAATGAGGCCATGGGATCATAGAATGACTGATTTAGAGCTGCAAGAGACTTTGAGGGTGGTCTGGCCCAACTCTTTCACTTTTCAATTGAGGAAACTGAAGCCCAGTGAAATTTAAGTGATTGCCAAGGTCATACAGGCAGTTAAGTAACAGAGATGGGGTTTGAACCCAGAAACTGCCTGCAAATCCAATGTACTTGGACTACAGTGGATCTGTGGGACACATGGAAAGGATCACTGAGAGAAATGAAAGCTCCCTATGAAGCTGCACCCACCAATTCCCTTTAGAGGATAATAATACCTACTCAACCTACTTCTCATGGTTGTAGAGAGGATCAAATGAGATAATGCATGGAGAGCTCCTTGCAAACCTTGATATACTAGATAAATGTCTGTTATTATTGCTACCTCCAGTACCTCCAGACAGAAAGGGACACTAATGCCAGGCTTGTGTAATTAAGGGTACTAGAAGGCAGCTAGATAGTTCAGTAGATGAATATACTGGACTTGGAGTCAGCAGGACCTGAATTCAAATGCTGCTTCAGTTACTTATAGGTATAATACTCTGGGTAAGTCACAACCTTTGTCAGTTACAGTTTCCTCATCTATAAAATGCAGATGATACTGGGGAAAACATCAGTTTATGTCCCAGTACTGAAAAACGGCAATACCAAGGAATGTTCAAATTCCTGAAGAATTATACTCATTTCACACTCCAGAAAGGTTATGCTTAAGATTCTACAAGCTAGGTTTCAGCAATCTGTGAGGAAGAGAAGGCTGGTTTTCTAAGAGACAGAGGAGCAAGAGACCAAATTGCCAACATCCACTGGATTATGGAGAAAGTAAGAGAGTTCCAGAAATACATCTACTTCTGCTTCATTGACTACAAAGAGATCATCTTACTTGTCTCATGAGGAACCTGTATGCAGTCCAAGAAGCAACAGTTAGAACTGAATGTAGGACAACTGATTGGTTTAAGATTGGGAAAAGAGTAAGACAAGGCTGAATATTGTCACCTTATTTATTTAACTTATATGCACACTACGTCATGCAAAAAGCCAGGCTGGATGAATCAAAAGCCAGAAACAAGGTTGCCAGGAGAAAATATCAATAATCTCAGATATGCAGATGATACCACTCTGACGGCAGAACGTGAAGAATTAAGAAGCCTCTCGAAAGGATGAAGGAGGAGATTGTAAAAGCTGGCTTGAAGTTTATCATAAAAAAGCAACTAAGATTTTGACAACTGGTTTCATCACTTCCCAGCCAACAGAAGAAGAAATGGAAGCAGTGTCAGATTTTATATTCTTGGGTTCAAAGATCACCGTAAATCATGACTGCTCTCATAAAGTTAAAGGACATTCGCTCTTTGGAAAGAACTATGGCAAATCTGGACAGTATACTCAAAAGCAGAGACAACACCTTGCCAACAAAAGTCTGTATAGTCAAAACTATGGTTTTTTCAGTAGCAACATATGGCTGTGAGAGTTGGACTATAGTGAAAGCTGAGCACTGCAGAATCAATGTTTTTGAATTATGGTACTAGAGAAGACTTTTGAGAGTCCTTTGGACAGCAAGGAGATCAAATCAATCAATACTTAAAGAAATGAATTCAGGCTATTCACCAGAAGGCCAAATACTGAAGGTGAAGTTTAAATACTTTGGCCTCATAATGAGAAGATGGACCTCACTGGGAAAGACTCTGATGTTGGGAAAGATTGAAGGCAAAAGGAAAAGGGGACAGTGGAGAATGAGACTGATAGTGTCATGAAAATAACATGAACTTGGACAGACTTTGAGAGATAAAGGTCCTGGCATGCTATGGTCCCTGGGGTCATGACGAGTCAGACATAACTGAATAACTGAACAACAATTTCACTTATCTCCCAGGGTACTTATAAGGATAAAATGAGATAATATATGTAAAGCACTTTGCAATCTTTAAAGAGTGTGGTAAATATTAGCTATTAGTTTAGAGGGAAGATGACAGTATTCCAAATTTTCAAGTCCTACAAAATGAGAAACTTAACCTTGTCCAAAGGATATGAGTAGAATGGCTCCTAGGCAGAAAGCTTTGGAGACTCCTTGACTCAGTCTCACCAAATGGCTGCCTCCAGCTTAGTATTCAATGTTTCCAGGGGAAGAAAGACTATTATCTCTCCCAGAAACCTGTCCTTGGAAAAGTTAAAACAGGGAGAAAAGAGTTGGATCCTTCAAGCAATAATAGAAAAGGAGAAGAGATAGCTAGGCTGAGAGTTTTGCTGGTGTACGAGAAATATTAAAAAGAGCCAGAGGAAAACTTCCAGGGCAGCTAGAAGATTTTGCAGGAAGACAAAAACAGGAATTGTAGAGGATGAAGCATAAAGGGGTGTGCTCCTTGTACCAATAAGATCATGAATCCTTTGAAGTACTGATGTTAAAAATACTCTTTGCTACAGTTGAAACCAGATTCTTTTTCTTTTCCTTTGCTGCTAAGAAGAGTGGGTTTGTTGTTGTTCAGTAGTGTCTGACTCTTCATGACCCCTTATGAGATTTTCTTGGCAAAGATATTGGAGTAGTTTGTCATTTCCTTCTTCAGTGGATTAAGGCAAATAGAGGTTAAGTGACTTGCCCGTGGTCACCCAACTAGTGGTTGCCTGAGGCTGGATTTGAATTGGGGTCTTCCTGACTCTAAGTGCAGTGACCTACCCACTATATTTATTACTTAGCTTTCTCTAATATACCTTTCCAGTTTTCTTATACCTTATTCCTAACACATACTGTTTGATCCAGTAACACTAGCCCCCTGGATGTTTTACAAACAAGACTCTCCATCTCTTCAGGCATTTTCCTCTGCCTTTCTCCCAATGCCTGGAATCATCCCCCCACCCCAGCCCAATTACTGACCTCCCTGGCTTCCTTTAAGTCCCACCTAAAATCTCACCTTCTACTGGAAGCCTTCCCCAAGCCCTCTTAATTCCAGTGTCTTCCCTCTGTTAATTATCTCCTATTTATCTTTTGGCTTCCCTTGTTTATATTTGTTTGCATGTTGTCTCTCCCATTAGATTGTAAGCTCCTTAAGGGTAGGAATTAGGTTGTGTTTTTGTTGTGTTTTTTTGTATTTTTTTGTATCCCCCAGTACTTAGCATAGTGCCTGGCAACTAATAGGTGCTTAATAAATGTTTATTGATTGGTCATTTCAGCCGGTTTTTCTTAATTGTTTTTCTTTGTTACAACAAAGGGTTCAGTGTGATAGTGTTGGGACATTATAGATCAGAGAGTAACTATGATATAAAAACAAAAGACATCAATAAAACTTTTTTTAAACGCTGAATTTTGGTTGAATCGAAGAAAGACTAAAAATTCCCCTGTGTTACCAATTAGGTATGTAATTTTTTCTCTCTTTCCAGTAGACACAGGATCCTTCTTTAATTCTAATGATATGCCATCAAACCATGCTGCTATATATAAGTAGCTATCTCTAAATGGCTTTCGACCCCTCTAAGGGGAAAGGGAGATGCTTTGGACAGCTTTTGACATGTCTGAGGGATGTCGGGTACCTAGTATAAGGATTTAATCCTGTCTGCTCAATTGTCCCACAATTCTTAATCTATGCTTCCCCTCATGAAACCTTCAACTTCACTGACATCTTATTAGCATATAAGATCCAAAGGGCAAGATTTGCCCTTGTATTTGAACCCCCAGCACTTAGCACAGTGCTTGGTACATAGTGTTTCATTCACCCAGACAAAAGCTGAAATCTGCCATCTGCATAGTTTGTTGATATGATTCCCAGATATTTGCAAATAGAGTCATAGAAAATTAAAGACAGAAGGGAACAGAAAGATCGATTAGTCCAGTCTCCTCATTTTACAGATAAGTTAACTGAAGTTCAGGGTCACTGGGTAAGTGGCAAAGCCAGGACACGAATCTCCATCTTCTAGCTTCAGTTCTCCTTTCACAGCCATATTTGTATAACTGGAACTTTTTCAGTATTTACACAGTTGCTTGGCATAATTTGTTATGACCTAAAATGCCTATTTCTGCACTGATATGAGTGCCTTTACCCAAACGACCCTGGAGGGTTGGGATTAAGTCTATCTATAACTGTTATACATAATGCTTATCATAACGCTTTGGATATTGATGGTGGGGATGGCCTCTAAGACATGACAAATAATCTCAGAGCAGTTAAAAATATACCTTTAAAGGCAGCTCAGCTTAGCACAACGAGCATTAAACTTTAGAATATCTGAACTTGAACTCTGACCCTGACATGGGATCATAGATCTTCATCTGAAGACAGCTCAGAGGCTATCTGGTCTCATTCTTCCATTTTTACAGATGAAGAAACTGAGGCCCATAGAGGTAAAGCGATGTGCTTAAAATCTCACAGGCAGTATCAGAGGTATGATTTGAACCCAGGTCCTCTTACTCCAGAGCCATCACTCTTTCCATTTCTTTCTTTACCTTCCAAGGCCTCAGTTTCTTCATCTGTGAGATGAGAATAATTTAGTTAACTAAAAGACTGACTAAGTGTACTTAAGACAGATTATGAAAGATGAACCAAGAAGCTTCTTGGATTAATGGAAAACATCATAGAATCATTGTGTGGCGTATTCAAATGTAACGAATCTTATGTGAGGGATTAAAACACGAGTATTAAAAATTGTGTATAATGTCAGATTTTTTAAATATATAGATCAGTTTTTCTGAATTTATTTTTTCTCTTCTTCTTTTTTGAAATTGTATTTGTTATAAGACAGGGATCCTTAACCTGAGGTCCATAAATTTTTTTTCAGTTTGGTAAGTACATTTCAATATAATCGTTTCTCTTTGCAGTTCTATATATTTAAAAATATTATTCTGAGAAAAGTCCATAGGCTTCACCAGACTATCAAAAGGGTCTGTGGCACAAAACTGATTAAGAATCCCTGTTATAAGAGATAGCTGTCTGGGAGGGAGAAGAGGAAGGAATACAGAGGGAAATCTAGGTGATGTAAAACCAAGCAAAAGAATACAGATTTTTCTTAATATGAAGTATTATAATTTGTCTAAGTGCAGTCTTCTAAGCCATTTAAAGTCATTTGCAAATGAAACATTTGCTCATTGTACAACAATATGCCTCTCTTAAGAGGTTTTATTTTATTCTTCATATTGCCTTGGGAAACTGAGACCAGAAGGAATACGTGCGTGGTCCGAGGAGATATGTCAGATCAGACAGAGTTTATGATAACCAGTAATGAGTTTTCCTCTTCTGGGTGGGGGTTGAGTCCACCTGACCACAAAGCCATGGTTGAAAGTGAGGGAAAAAAATGCAGTCCTTCTATAAGTAGTTTAATTGATGGGTTGCTGGTATTTTTTAACTGATTTGACTGGGTAGTTTGGTCTCCATGTAGCCACAGGTAGTGTTACCCAAAGGACAGCCTTACCAATCACCTACATTTCCCACTCTCATCCTCAATTTAGAAGGCAGAGATCTGAGAACAATCATTGACTCTGGAGTCAGAAGTCCTGGGTTCAAATGCCCCCCCACCCTCATGACAGAAGTGCTATTCTTAGCTAGTCAGGCAAAGGGACCCCATTGATTTAAATTTCACCCGATGGTACATCAATACAGCTATTTGATGCTGCAAGCCCTGAGGGGGAAAAAACATAAATGGAAAGTAGTTTTTCTTCCAGGGCTTGCCTCATAAAGGAACTGTATCATAAAGTTAAAAACAAAAATGAATTATCTTGAGTCTTAAAAATCCCCACCCATCTTAGTCCCAGGTGACTCTGAAAAGGCTTTGACTCACCAGGCTTCCCCATTGACCCACCTTTCCCATCTATAAGTCATTGTGCTCGCTCAAAGGGAAATAGAGCCCTGTGTTGACATTTCCCAGGTGACAACAAAGTTGAGCCATATTTAGGGATCTGAGTCTTTGCATATAATTAGCAGGTCAAGTTACCCATGGGGAATTGAGCCTGGGCTGGCTTCAAGGCATTATCAAAGGGATCTTCTGGTAGAGGAAGGGAGGGCTGGTTCTCACTTATTTGTTTCTCTTGCTGTGGAAGATCCCGGTTGGGAGTGCCTCTAGGAAGGAACTTTTAGGAGTCAGGGATATGGATAGAGCACTGGCCCTGGAATCAGAAGGACCTTAGTTTAAATCTGGCCTTAGACACTTACTAGCCATATGACCCTGGGCAAGTCACTTAACCCTGATAGCCTCCAAAAATAAAAATTTTTAAAAGAGAGAATGAAGAGTTAGAGATAAATATTGAAGAAGACTCAAGGTGACATTTGACAGTTATCTTCTGAATTAACTTTTAAGAAAGTGTGGTGAGAACCGGAGCAGGGGCTGGAATTGACTTGTATGTAGTACATTTCTGCTTTCAATCAATAGTTATTGAACAACCTCTCTATGTAAGACACTGTTCTGAGTAAAAGGAATGCAAAGAAGCACATCCCCTGATTCCCCTAGGTGTTCAGGATCTCTCCTCCCCCAAGTACTTTGTATATACCTTTATTCACTTATCTGTGTACATTTTCCTTCCCTCAGATAAGCTCCTTGAGAGCAAGAATTGTTTTTGTATCCCTAGTTCCGACTTCAGTGCCTGGCACATAGTAGGTGAACAGCCCCCCCCTCACTCGAATCAAAGTCAACTGCTAGTCATGTCATCATTTCCCTAATGTCATGGTCCTCTTCGAAAACAAAGGACAAACACAGCAGCAACAACAACAAAGGATCATAGACTTAAAATTCTATAGCCTATATGAAGTCCTATAGCCAGGGATGTGCTGGCGTCAGCTCGAAAGAGTGGATTGTTAAATTTTCAGGGTGAACATTTACCCCTGGAGATTTGACAAACACTACAAACCCAGGCTTAATTTATTGTTTTGCTGGTTGTTTGGACTTAAGAAACCAAGGGAAAAATGTTAATAGTGCAGTTTAAACTTATAAGTGTATTCTGCATACATTTTTTTTTCTGTAGGGTTAGCTGTTAAAAATTTACCAGCACAACCTTGCATCCCTATCTACAGTCACCTCTATTTTACAGATGAAGCAACTGAGACCAGGAGAGGTTAAGTGATTTCCCTGAGGTCACACAGGTAATTTAACATCAGAAGTTGGATTTCAACCCAGGCACTCTAACTCCAGAATCAGTACTCTTTCTATCAGCTGCCTCCTTTAATAAATTGAATTGAGTAGAGAAAAGACATGGCTCTCAAGAAGTTTATAGAATATTTGGGTAACCATCAATACAAAAGATCATGTGGCAGTGCTAACTGAATACACAGATGCAAAGAATTATCTGGTTTAGAGCAGCTCATCTTAGCCTTCGGCTCACTTTAGTCTCAGAAGGCTTCGCTGGGGAGGTGGCATCTGAAGGGGGCTTTGAAGCAGCAGAAGGATTTGGTTTGGGAAAAGGAACCAGAAGCATTCAAAGCCGGGAGAATAGCATGCCATGAGCAAAAGTGGGAAAACAGGAAAGTACAAGCACCCAACGCAGAGCAGGAGGTATCTAATTGGGTTAGGAAATAATGGGAGATAAGACTGGAGAAGTGGGTCCAAGGAGTTTGGCCTGGATACTAGAGACAAGATCATAAACTCTTTCTGTGTGCACAAACAAAGCCCTGTCTTACTTATTGTGGTATCTCCCCCATGCTCAAGCACAGTACATTGCTCATAAAGATAGGGGAGGGAGACCGGAGCTGTGATTTCATTGATAGAGGGAAAGCCCAGCTAAGGAAATTCCCTTTAACAATGCAGGTGAAGTTCTTTTCAATGTAGTCTTAAAGAGTTGTCTGGAGCACTAAGAGGTGAAATATTTTACTAAGAGTCTCACAGTGTGTGTGTATCAGAAGCAAGACATGAACCCAGGTCACTCTGGCTAGTTCTCTATTTACTATACTATACAGCTTCTAATAATGAGCATAGTAACAAGGCACTTAATTACTATTTGTTGTAGTCAATAATCATTTATTAAGTGTGAATTATGTGCCAGGCACTTGCTAAGTGTTGGAGATACAAAGAAAGGCAAAAAGAATTCCTCCCTCCTGGGAGTTTACACTCTAGTGGGGTTAATAAATAATTGGGCATACTAATGATATAAACAGAGTTGATGGGAGGTAATCTGGGGGGGGGGACTGGAAAAAGCTTTATGCAGAAGATGTTATTTGTGCTGAATCTTGAAGGAAGTCTGAGAACCTCAGAGGTAGAGAAGAGAGTAGCAGAGCATTCCAAGCATGGGGGACCATCAAGGTGAATAGATGACAATGGGAGATGGTTTGTTGATGGAAGAGACAACAGGGCAATATAGCTGATCATAAGGTAAGTAGAAGTGATAGGAAGTTCACTGGGTAGAGGGAAGAAAAATGCCACGAGTGAATGAGAGATATTGATTGAAGCAGGAGATGGATGAGTTTAGTGACCTGGGTTCTTGCCTCAGCTCTTCTACTACCTTGCTGAGGAGCATCTGACCTCCCTGTCCCATGATTTCCTCATCAGTAAAGCAGAATCCTAAATGAGGTCTAATGTTCCAGGCAACTAAAAATTCTATATACCTATACACATCTATTTTTTCCTTTGTTGGTCCCAAATTTCCTTTAGCGGTGTTTTTGTTTGGTTTGTTTTTAGTCTTGTTTTTTCTTTTTTTTTCTTTTTTGAGTAAAATAACTCTGCCAAAGGATTGGATTCCATTTCATCATATCTTTCCTTTTCCAATATAGCATACTGGAAAGAGCACTGGTCTTCCCATATATCATTGCCAAAGAATTGTATTCCACTTAATTGTATCTTACCTTCTCTGACTCCAAATCCAGTGCTTTTTCCTAAACGCCATACTAAAAAAAAAGGTCAGATGTAACTAAAT
This sequence comes from Phalanger gymnotis, assembly GCA_028646595.1. Taxonomy (NCBI): domain Eukaryota; kingdom Metazoa; phylum Chordata; class Mammalia; order Diprotodontia; family Phalangeridae; genus Phalanger; species Phalanger gymnotis. Next base: position 244,422,941 of record CM053626.1, on the reverse strand, counting down.
GGAATCCAATTCTTTGGCAAAGTTATTTTATTCAACACACACACACACATACACACACATACACACACACACATACACACACACACACACGCACACGCCAAAAGTACTTAGGATGAACAAAAAATAAATGCATATAGCTATGTGTATTAGGATAGATTTTTTAGAACTGGAAGGAACATTAGAGAACATTTAAACCTCCACTTAATGATAAAGAAATTAAGGAACTGGGAGGTGAGGAGATCTTCAGCCAGTTACTGGGAAGAAAGCCCAAATCCAGGTCACCCAGCTCCTTTTTGGGTGCTTTCCACTACATAAACTCCTGTAACACTTCCTGCCTGAATGTTCCTTTAAGACTAATATACTTCCTTCTATTGTTAGCTACCTACATAGATTATCAATTCCTTGAGGGCTAAGGCTGCCATCTTATTCAATTCAATTAAATAAACATTTACTAGGCATGACAAACACCATGGTTATCAGTTGTGGTGTTTCCCCCATGAGCAGCTCACCATTAGAACATGAACTTCTTGAAGGAAGGGATGGTGTTTTTACCTTTCTTCGTATCCCCAATGCTTCCCACAGGGCCTGGCATACAGTAAGGGAATAATAAATGCATGTGACTGACTCACTACTAGGCACCAGGAATACAAAGAGAAACAATCCTGTCCCTCAAGGAGCTTACATTCGACCGCCACACACACCCCCACCTGGAACACTCTCTCTCTTCAACTACCACTACTGACCTCCCTAGCTTCCTTTAAGTCCAGACTAAAATTTCATTTTCTACAAAAAGCGTTCTCAAACCCCTCTTAATCCCAGCACCCATCCTTTGTTAATTATTTCCTGTTTATCCTGTATATAGTTTGTCCTCTTTCTATTCATAGATAGATATAGATATATACATACATATATACTTGCATATTATATATAGGTGTGTGCATATGTGTATATGTATATATATGTATGTGTATATATATACACATATATGTATGTGTGTATATATATATAAAATTTGTTTGCACATTGTCTTCCTTATTAGATTGTAGATTCCTTGAGGGCAGGGGCTGCCTTTTGCCTCTTCTTGTATCCCCAATGTAGCTTGATGCCTGGCACATTATAGGTGCTTTAACAATGGATTGATTGAAAGAAACAAAATGTACATGGATAAGTAAATACAAAATACATAGAAGCTTTTGCTTTTTTGTGGGGAAAGAAATGAGTGAAAAGCCCCAAGTAGGAAGCAGCATGTGAAGTGAGTCTTGAAAGGAGTCAGGAGATCCTAAGGCAAAGGTGGGGAGGGAGAACATTGTAGGCACAGGGAAAATGCTTATTTCTATTCCTTTCCCCCCTAGCTCATGTGCTTTAAATAAATACTACTGAAGGCAAAAGTATACTATTACCTGATTCTGGCCTAGGATTCCCAGCTTTGGCTATACTTTCTTAGAAGTTAATTTGGAAGATAAACCGGAGTCAATCAATAAGAATTTATTAGATTGTAAGCTCCTCTGTTCAATTGTAAATTCCTTGAGGGCAGGGACTGTCTCCTGCCTGTTTTGTATCCCTGGAGTTTAGCATGATGCTTGGCACATAGTAGGCATTTAAAACGTTTAGTGATCGACTAGGCACCTCCTATGGGCCAGCAAAGGGCAGGTGGGTGGTGAAGTGGATAGAGTGCCAGGCCTGGAGTCAGGAAGACTTGAGTTCAAATCTGACCTCAGACACTTACTAGCTGTGTGATCCTGGGCCAGTCACGTCACCCTGTTTGTCTCAGTTTCCTCATCTGTAAAATGAGCTGGAGAAGGAAATGACAAACCACTCCAGGGCCAAAAAATCACAAAGAGTCAGACAGGACTAAACGACAACCAATGTGCCAGCTATTGTGCTAGGTGCAGGGAAGCAAAGAAAAACAAAAACCATTCCCTGACCTTGAGTAACTCACGGTCTAATTGGGGAAGCATCTGAAGACAACTATGTACAAACAAGATACAGATAGGATAGTTGACAGGGAGAGGTACCAGCATCAAACGGTCCTTCAACTTTATCCCTTAACACTAACCCTCAACCTAGCCTTTCTCTTACCTGGGATCTTTCAAAGCAAAAAGTTCAGTTCAGTTGTGTCCAGCTCTTGGTGACCCCAGGTGGGGTTTTCTTGACAGAGATATTGAAGTGGTTTGTCATTTCCTTCTCCAGCTTATTTTACAGATGAGGAAACTGAGGCAAAGAGGGTGAAGTGACTAGTCCAGGGTCACATGCCTAGTAAGTGTCTGAGGTCAGATTTGAACTCAGGTCTTCCTGCCTCCAGGCCTGGCACTCTATTTACTGGGCCATCTGGCTGCCCCAAAGCAAAGCTTCTTACTACCTAAATCTGAATCTCAGTTTTCCCATCCATAAAATGTAGATAATGATACTTGTACGTGCTTCCTTTTAAAAGCATAAAGGATTACATAAATGTGAGTTATCATTATCTTTTCATATCTACATCTCTTCTTTGAAATACTCTTATACTATTCTTTCTTTTCCTGGCTAAAAATCTCTTTAAAGTTTTGGGCAGGATCCATCTTTAATACTTGAAAGTAAATCTATCCATTTTCTTGCCCCGCTGGAGCCTGTATCTAAGAGAGGTTTCTTTAATTCTCTGAAAAATTTACTGAGAAGGGTCTCTAATTCATATTAGATGAGGATGGGTTGAAGGACCTCAGGGTGTTTGGACTGAAGAAGAAAAGACTCAAGAGGACATAGGATCATAGGTCTCGAGATAGATAGGACCTCAGAGACCCTCTGATGCCCCAACTCATTCCTTTTACAGATAAAAAATCCTGAAGACTAGAGAGAGACATTAGGTGACTTGCCCACTTGTCAGTCACACGGGTTTGTAAGTCAGAAGTCTGATTTGAACCCAGGCCCTCTAAATCCAGAGCCGTTGTTCTCTCTACCATACCACAGAATAGCCATCTTGAAATATTTGAAAGACTGTCCCATGGAATGAGACATGTTCCACTTCTCCACAGAGGGCAGAATTTGAAGCAATGGGTAGAAATTGTTAAGATAAGGCAAAACTTCTGACAATTAGAGCTATCTCAAAATGGAATGGACTGCCTTGGAAAATGAAGAACTCCTTCTCACTAAGGGTCTTCAAGTAAAGAGTGGATGGCCACTTGTCATATACAGATTTTAGAGGTCTCTTCCAAATCTGAAACTCTGATAAACATCTTTCATCTGGTATGTTTAGGATTAAGAGCTGAAATGGATCTTAGAGATTATACATGAAGAAACATAGGCCCAGACATGTACTCGTTCAAGGTCATACAAGTAGTAAACCACAGAACTAGAATTTGAATCCATATCTCTTGACTCCAAATTCAGTGCTCTTACCCACATAGCACACTGAGGTGCCCATTACACCGTACTTCGCTTAGCCCAACAGATAATCAAAGCACAAACTAAAATTTAGGTCTCAAAGTTCTCTGATGTCCCGTGGTTGTGTTTGGGTAGAGGGAAGTAGGGTGGGATGGAGCTCCCAACTGAAGAGCAGAACCCAGCTATTCCCAAAGTAGTGTTGCCTATCTTCCAGAGACAGTTATACTGTTTTCCAGGAGTGATCAACTTTCCAAATTCACACCTGGAACTTAAAAATAGCTGACGCCAGCTGACAAGACCCTGAGGGCCTTACCATGCTGTGGGTTTCCCTTCTCCATTGCTGGAGAGTTGAAATCAGAGGAGTTACTGACATCTGGTGGTTGCTGGGCATAGTGTAACATTGGACTTGGAACAACATTGGCCTGGGATTTCAAGCAACCTATTCAAAGTCTCTCATTCCCCAAAGCCTGCACTAAATTGGGTGAATTCCAGAACCCAACTGGGTACCAGGCCAAGCAGAGATTCACAGGTGACAATTTCCCTCAGTAGAGAAGATGGGCTTGAGAATTTTCAGCCTCTCCTGGATGTATTCAATAGCCTTCGTGCATCTGACTGTTCATTATTTCATCAGACTAGAACCTTTGAATGGAGATCAGCTCTAAAGATAAGAGATATCATAATTCATGAAGAAAAACGTTTTACTCCCTTCAAGAAATAATTTTCAACACAAGAAATACCAGTTTCATAAGCCTGAAGATGCCCTCCAAAGCATTCTTGGATTAGGAGATGGCACTTCAGCTGCGTTTACTCAACACAATGTGCTTGGAGGAGGAGGAGACCCCAAGCATACAAGAACTCAATAACTCCCTAACTTATACTCAAAGAAAGGAGAGGACTCTAATCCTTGAGACATGCCAGACAACCCTAGTTTACGGAAGATTTTCAGAAACTTCTCAGGAAATGTATAGGCTGCAGGGGTTGTGTATCTCCACAGTATCCCTGCCACTCTTATCCCAGGAAAAACAATGCAGAGTCCCTTATTCATGCCTTCCAACACCAGAGATCCCAATGGGTTTTACTGTCCACAGATGCTGGGGACTCCACCAAGGTGGGCTCCCTACAAAGATCATGTATTAGATGTCTATCCCAGCCCAGTGCCCCATAAATGCTGTCCTGTTTCATCTCAACATTTTCCAGAGGGAATAATACAGGTACTTAGAAGGGCTGCCAGTGGGGGAGTGGAGAGAATAGACTGAATTGAGCCAGAAAAAAATGTGGATGTCTCTGGGTTTTGAGGCATAAACTTCGTGGATTGCTACAATATGCTCTTGGTAGTATGTGCTATCTGGACGCACATGCCTCGGTGGGGCCTGGGGAAGTGTGTTGGAAAACTTTCCCTCTGTCTCCAGCTAAATGGTTTCCTGAGGAAATGAGAAAGAAGGAGGAAAAAGAATGAAAAAATTCCAGTAGAAAAAAAAGTGTCCCTGCTCTTCAACACAGGGAAGGCTATTGACAGAGTTGAAACTCCCCCATCCCTTTGCAATTCTAAGAGACAAAAATAAGAAGGTAAGGAGTATGGGATGATGATATAAACAGAGACTGCTTTGGGGTTTACAGTGACCAGGACTGAACCCAGTTCATAGAGCAGTCCAAACCTGCCACAGCCCATATCAACAGAGCTCAACAGAGCACAACAAAGCCTTTCTGGTCTTCCATTAGCAACGGTACAAGTCCAAATCCAGGACCCCAAACTATAGTTTCACAAAGGTTAAGTCTTACGCCTTTCTGATGCCCTTCTAATTATGAAAGCAATGTCTCCAGAAGCAAGAGAGCCCCTTCTTTCCTGAAGCCTGTGCCTCATGAGAACTACCTAGCTAATAAATGAATAGGGGAATTTAAGTGATGGAATATTCCATTCCATTTATCAATCATCCATCTCTGTAGTGGAAATGAAAACGAGAAAGAGGTAAACAGAAAGATGGAAAATAATCTGACCTCATTTTAATATAACAAAATAAACACCTTGGTTTTGATGTTCTTGACAAAATGAATAAAGCAAAATGAAATTACAAGTCAGTACAAAATAAAGAAGGATTTAGAAACATCAAGGTTTCAGAAAAGGAACGATATCCCACATCACAATCATTATCACAGAAATGAGTATTTATTGACTGTTGCCAGAGTATACCTGATCATTCTGTTATAACTAATATTTATATACCTCTTTTAGGTTTGCAAGGCACTTTAAACATCTTATCATTTGTTCCTCAAAACAATCCCTTGAGGTAGGTACTATTATTATCCCCATTTTACAGATGAGGATAGTGAGGCTGACATCATTCATGTCTGAGGCAGGATTTGAATTCCTGACTTCAAGCCTAACACTCTCTCCAATGTGCCAGCTAACTCAGGTGTGTTAGGATTCTGGGCTTTATCAGGAGAGACAAATATCTCACCTTGCTAATCTCATCATCATCTCAGCCATTTGAAGGCAGGCTGGTTTAAGTAAGCACTGGTCTGTACATGGTAATGGCGTAGACTTTGTACTTAGAGAACTGTAGATACAAACTTTCTTCCCTATCTAAGAATGACACTAACTTTCCCTGGGCTGGGGATGGGGGGCGGAGGGCATGGCTGGAATTATGTACAGTAAAGGATACAAGGTTCATTCTTTTCTTATGTTTGCTTCCAGGCAGTCTCAGAAAAAGAAGAAAGAGCCCTCTGTAGAGAACTAAGGAACAGAGAGCTCGTTGCACACCCCCCAGAGTGGAAGGTACATTGGATTGGAAATCAGGAAACCTGGATTCTAATCCAAGGACTGACATGAACCAGTTGTGTGACCTTAGGGATTTCGTTTAATTCTTTTGTGTTTCATTTTCCTTTGTAAGACAAGATAGAAGACAGGAAGGGGAGTTGGACCAGAAGGTCTCTAAGGTTCCTTTCGGTTCTAACATCCTAGGATTCTAAGTCATAGAGGCAGCTCAGGGTACTGAATAGAAAACTGGCCTTCAAATCAAGACTCTGATTCATGCTGATCGTGTGACCCTGGGCAAGTCACAACCTCTCAGGACCCTGGGCAATTCTCCAGACTACTAAATCACCAAGCAGGTGTCCATCTGCATTGGTAAAGGAAGTTCCCCACTGGGAGTTCCCTACAGTGGACCTGTGAAATCGCAGGTCAAATTTTTTAAAATGCTATATAAGGAAGCTGTCATTTCTCCTAGAAAACAAGTACGGGATCTCTCTACATCAGCTCCATTTGCTGCTGCTTGCAGATAACAAAGGGCGTCTGCCCAGGCTCTTAGATAAACCTGCCTCAGTAAAACATCTCCTTCTAGGTCAGGGAGGAGGAGGGGAAGAAGAGAAGGGCTGATCTGAGAAGCAACGATATTGTTTGTTTGTTGGTTTTTAAATCAACAATACATCAAAAAAAGGGATCTTCCCAGTTCTGGCCCCAGATCTGAGTAGAAAAGGAGAAAGCCACAGCAACAGCTGGGGATCAGTTATATAATGTGACGCTGACCTATTCTCCCCCTACTGAAATTGAAGGTGTGTCCCACACTGCTCTGTGACGATCTGGAGACAGAGGCAGGTCAGCTACTTGGTCTTGTGAAGAGTGCTTGAAGGGAGGCAGGACTGATAGGAGCTCACACTGAACCTTTTAAATCATTTCCTGAGCCTCAGAAATGAGGACTCCCCTAGATGTAAATCGCATGTACCTGGCCCCCATACATAAGAAAGAAAAGAAGGAAGGAAAGGAGGAAAGAAGGAAGGGGGGAGGGAGGAAGGAAGGGAGGGAGGAAGGAAGGAAGGAAGGAGGCTATTTCAAAAATTAATAATAATAACAACAAGGCTGACAAATCAGCTGAATTATTCCATTTTTACTATACAGGGAGATGGAGGGAAAAATCCAGGCACAGATGAAGTATCTGAATTACAGACTATTTTAAAGAAATAGTTTTATTATTTTCAAATGCAGGCAGAAACATAAATAACCAAGCAAGTATTAGCAACTGAGGTGCTGAAGAGCTACTTTTAATAAATAAGAGCCAATTGTGATTAGTATATTAAGAATTTATATGCAAACAGTTTGCTAAAATACTAGACAAGTTTATTTTAACTTTGGTTGGGCCTGTGAGATTTTATTGGGGTATGAAGCTCAGGTTGAAGAAATTCATTTTAGTAGTCATAGGTATACATGAGTACATGTGGTCCAAGTGTAACCATCACCCATGATCACACCTGTGGCATTGGCCCTTGTTCTAAGAGCCACCCACAGGGCCTATGCCTGTCCTCTATGTTTTATAAACATCTATGTTACCAATGCAGATTAGCAACTATTATCAGTGATCTTATAGTTTTAGAGAGGGGCACTCTCTAAACTAAAACTCTCAAGTGATTTGCCTAGAGTCACACAGCCAGTATATAAGGCAGAACTGAAACTTGAACCCATATATTCCTGAAACCAAGGCTGGTTCTCTGTGGGGTACTCCATGATCTCTCCTCTTAATTGCCTTAGCAAGCATTCATTTTGGACAGTGTTGACTTCCACTTCAAACCTTCCCCTAGCTAAATTGTCATAAGTTCCAATTAGTGGGCTCTGAATAAAGAAATCTTGTGGTACCCCTTCACAAAGTTGGTTTATTCACTTTGAAAGAAAGAATACTATCTATATATCCATATATGTGTATATAAGCACATATATGTATATATATATTGATAGATAGATAGATAGATAAATAGATAGATAGATAGATAGATAGATAGATATGGATTGTGCAAAGAGCGAGAGTCCACCACTAAAATAAAGATCCATTATCTTTCTGAGGGCCATTACAAAAAGGAAAAAATAACTGAGACACATCCTGAAATATTTATGTTTATTTAAATTTCATGAAAGTAAATTCTATCTCTAATCATCGATGAATTTGTGGCCTATTCCTTTGAGTTAGCATGGGGTTGATGGAAACTGGGGGAAGTCCAAGCCTAGAAAGTTATAGAAGGTAGAGGAGTCTAGGACTTAGAATCAGGAATCTTGAATTCAAATCCTCTCCTCAAACATTTACTAGCTGTATGATCCTGGTCAAGTTGTTACTTCTCTCATAATCTTAAGTAATCTTCCCATAGTTAAGGGTTTTGTGGGAATGGGTGAGGAGGAAGAGAGAGAGAAAACAAATGAAGAGACATCTTGTTAGTGAGAGGTCAAAGAGGAGGAGACACAAAGGGATCATAGAAATCAACCGATTTGGAGCCATCCATATCCAAAGCAGAAAATCCAGTTACTATCCAGTACTCTCAAGCTGGGAAGGGGGTGGGGGAGTGTCATCAGATACCCAATTCTAGCACCTCCCATTTTAATTTCCTAGAAGGTTGAAACCAAGATGAATCCCTTCTCCTTGAATGAGACAGGACACATTTCCAAGACTCCAGGTTGCTAGGCTGAGCATCTGGGTCATTATTCCCAACTGCTGCCCTACCCCCTCAAGGTCCCAATGGAAAAGCATTGGTTTCTTTTGTTACCCCATTTCCTCCCCTATTCATGCCCCATTGAGTGGCCTGTAAGGAAGTCTGTCCCATTAGGTGGCATTCCAATGGCTCCTTCCACAAAGGGAAAGTAGTTTGGAGTTATAGTATAGTAACAGTATAGCTGTTCCAGAACTACAAACCTGCAGAGAGGGTATTGAGCAGTGTAAGGCTCTTAAACCAAAGCAGGAGAGATTATACTCAACTACTGAAGCTGAGCAGAGTCACAAAAATCTAGAATCACAGAATTCTGGAATCTTAGCATTAGAAGGCTCCTCAAGAGGTCATCTGAGAGAGGTCCTGGCCATCCAACTTCAATTGTGGCAGCTGTCTTGAAGGAGAGGATATGTCAGACTACTCCCAGATCAATTAATTAAACCAGAATCACAACAGGATTAATAAAATGGTACCATAAAGTATTGCCTTAACCTTTCTCTTTTCTACCTTGATCATAAGAAATCCAAGTGGCCTTAATTCATCATCTTTCAGATCTTATGGTAGAAAGCTCCACAAGCTTGACCTATCTCCCAATTCCATACATTCATAAACGCCTTCAATATCCTCCCTCCTCTCAGTCTCTCTAAATCCTTGTGTAACAAGCGTTTGAGAAAGTCTTCACCAGCCTTGTCCCCACCACTATATACCCCTTGCCCCTTTCCACCTCACTTTCCAACTTTAGCTCCTTCATATATGTTTTCTACCTGCATTGGATTGTAAGCTCCTTGAGGGCAGGGATTGTCTCATTTGCTTGTAATTGTATCCCTAGTTCTTAAGACCATGCCTGGCATATAGTAAGTGCTTAATAAATACTCTGTCATTGTCAATACTGGGAGAATAAAACCTCCTCAATGCTGCAGCTGCTCAATTTACATAATTTTAGCTACTTCCTCTCAGTCTGTTCTCTCACAGACTCTGTGTGTGTGTGTGTGTGTGTGTTTTTAAAAACTCTATTCTGTCATTTAAGTCTGCCTTGTGCTCAAGGATCCCAGGTCCAAAACCATTTGGATGGCTGTAAAAGTAAATGCTTTTCCTTTGAAACTACAAATCCCAGTATGATAATAGTCATTTTCCTAACCTTTATTACACTCGTATTTTAAGGATCAGTTCAGGTGCCACCCATTTTGTGAAGCTTTTTCTGATCCCTCCAGCTATTTATGTTCACTTTACCTCCTCAATTTACCTCCTATTATCCTTCTTTAACTGTGTTGTATCTCTCCCTCTTCCCGCCCCCTCCAGTAGAATGCAAGAGTCTTGAGGGTAATGATCATTTTATTATTACCCTTTGCATCTCCAGCTCCAAGCACAAGTTCTTTGCACATAGTAGACACTTCATAAATGTCGGGTTGTTAAACTGAATGTGTCAGCACCTAGCTCCAGATCTACCACTCTTTTCCCTCCCTTGACCCAACCCTCCCACCCAACTGCTGAGCCAGCTGCCAAGGCTAGCTTGCTATTTCTGAGTGAATGTAATCAAGCATATGGATGGCTCTGGGTCCAGATCGTCAGTACAATGGCAGACAGCCCTCTGCCAAGCACCTCAATTATTCAAAGAGAATCTGCTTGTAGAAAGATCAGTGTGGGTCAGAGTTGACTCGCATACTCAAGGACAGAGATATTAAATGTGGTTAGCTCTAGGAAGGTAAAGACTCTGTTCTTTAAGGAATATAACATCTATGCTCTCCCCTCCCCCATCACACAACACAAACTCAAGTGGGCTGTAGCATTTACCTGTTCTCTAAAAGTAGTAGAATATTACTCTATATGCCACATTGGTGTTACTGCTCCTAGGATGTCCTTATGAGCCTCTCTCCAACCATCTAAAATCCCTCCTCACAAAATCAGAGCCTCAGAGATTTGAACAAGGACCTCAAATGTCCCAACCACACCCTCCTCTGGTATCCCTGAAAGTGGTCATCCAACCTCTAGTGACAAGGCACCCAATACCTTCTGAAGTAGCCCATCCTACAGTGGGGTAACTAATTGTTAGAAAGTTTCCCTTATATACAGTTAAAATCTCACCCTACAGATTCCACTAATTGTTCTTAGTCCTACTCTCTAGAGCTGATGAGAACAACTCTAACCCCTATTCTACATGTAATCTGAAGAAAAGAGAGAAGAAAGGAAAGAAGGAAAGAAGGAAGGAAGGAAGGAAGGAAGGAAGGAAGGAAGGAAGGAAGGAAGGAAGGAAGGAAGGAAGGAAGGAAGGAAGGAAGGAAGAAGGAATTTATTAAGCCTTTACTAATGAAGACAATCCCTGCCCTCAAGGAGCTCATATTTTAATAAGGGAAGACAACCCATAGTCGGCAATAAGTATTTATTAAATGCTTAAGCCAAGCTAGGGGAGCTAGAGTTGGAATATGGTTTATGGAGTCTTCTCAGATAGATTTCTGGGAGCTTCCCTTCAGTCCAACATGGACAGGGAGCTCCCGTGGCTACTTTCTCAATCTCCCCTCAACATCCCACTCATGCTTATACCTGGCAATGAGGTTAAATACCATGTTGTTCCCTTCCCTCTGGGCTAAGAGCTTCATCCTGCCATTTGTCCATACTTTACATACGTGTCTACATCTGTGAGTCTGTCAAACTATGTGTTGCTAGAGTACAGTGCTAGGTACAGTGGTAATTCTGATGCTATATTGTGCACAGCATGATACCATATATGATTGGCAGGTTAATGAAGGAATGACGATGACCCGGAAGCAAGTCTGGTTTGCTGAGATAATCTGCCACCTTGATCATCTTTGTGTATATGTGGATTATATTTGGCAGAGTAGCTGGGGAGGAGAGTGGCAGGAGAGGGAGGGATGACACATGGAGTGGGGAATCAAGCCAAATTTCTGTGGCAACATCCACACCATTACAAATGGCCAGAAGAATCCTGAAAAATCTTGATGAGGATCTTCAGGAAGTCATTCAGGTGCATCCAAGTATCCAGGTGCCTACCATCAGGCAGAACAAATGTCCAGAAACTTGGCTGAATGCTTCTTTATTCATCCAGATGTTTGGCATGATGAAGTTGTTGATAATTTCACTGGTTGGTTGTTTTTGTTTTCTTTTTCCAACTGTGATGAGAGGGAGTGAGAAGTATTGGGAAATGTACTGACTGAACCAGGAATCAGAGAAACTTCAGTTCTAGTCCCAAGGGTGACATGAATTAGCTACTTGGCCTTAATAAGTGGATTCACTGCTCTGGATTTCAATGTCCTCATCTTAAAACACTTTTGCACTACGTGATCTCTAAAACCCATTTCTACTTCGACATTCTATGGTTTCTTATAGTGGCATTTCCCCCTTAAGTATCTTTTCTTTTCCATTTACAATTCTTCCTATTCTTTCCCCACCTCTGCCCCACCCCCATATATTCTTACACTTTTGAGTCCTGGGCAAATAAGCACATTGACTCAAGTTTTTAGTAATCAAACTCTCATATGGGGAATGGAAGGTGAATCATTTTTAGGGTTTTTTTAATGTTTACTTGAGATAGAATTATTCCAAAATGTGAAGGCATTAACAATAAGACGACTGGAGATGGGTAAATTGAGAAAAGGGTTTTCCAAAGGGGGGACCAAATAACTGAAGCTTATGAAGGGGAAAAAGCAGCAGCAAAAATTTAGTGTCTTGCCCAGAACAGAGATCTCACCATCAGCATTCTCATAATATGAAGTCAATTCACATTAACAAACATTTATTAAGTGCCCACTATGGATGAAGTCCTGGAGATGCAAAGAAAAAAACCAAACTGGCCCTGCCCTCCAGGAGTTTACATTTTAATATTTTAGTGGTGTTGGTAGTGGTGGTGATAGTGGTATTCCTACCTGTCATTTCACAACTCACTAAGGTGGAAACTCCCTAAAATTTACAGTCTTGAACAATTGCATGAGACACTGAAGAGCTAAATGATTTGACCACAGTCAGATATTTATGTGTAAGAGGCCAGAAGAACCCAGGTCTTCCTGACCCATTATCCACTACAACATGCTACCTTAACACCTACCAATATGGGAAAGAAAACATGCACCGAGGTAAGAGGGGGGAAACACTGCTATCCACCAAGTGGGCCATCCACTACATAATAGACATCACCAGATGGGGTAGCATAACAAATAGTGAAACTTCATTAAGGGTGAGCCCTCACACCACCCCTACTTACATCTCTACCACTATTCATCTCTCTGTCTCTCTCTCTCTTTCTGTGTCTCTCTCTGTCTCTCTGTCTTTCTCTCTCTCTCTCTCTCTCTCTCTCTCTCTCTCTCTCTCTCTCTCTCTCTCAAAGTCAATTCTAATAGATGAATCAACTGGTATGTGCTTAATAAGCTACTCTAGGCAGGTCTCAATGAACATGTGCATCCCCCAGCATGAGCAATTTAGGTGGAAATTCAACGGAATCCCAATGAATAAGCTTGTCTATCAGGCTGCAGAGCCACTGGGAGGTTGAAACCCTTTATCAAGTAGCATTAAATGTATGCCCCAATTAATGTGATGATATTAATGGATGACTTTATTCCCAAATGACAAAACAATTCATATTGTTTCGCATTAAATATATGAAAGACATGGAGTGTGGATGATTTGGAGCCTCAGCAGTAGCAAATGTAGCAATTAAGGTTGCAAAGAGGTTTTCATTATTCCCCACTGTTTGCAGTAACTTCAAGTCTGAAACACCCTCCATTTCAACAGACATGGCCAGGCAGTGGTTTTTACTTCAGGTTTGTTGTGGTTGCTGTTGAAGACTTTCTGGGAAATCTACTTCACTGTTTGGTTTGGATTTTTTTAATGGGAAAGGAAAGGAAGATGTTAAATAAAAATCGATTAAATAGAGAGCAGGTCAGGTTCCTAAAACAATAGAGTCACAATCAGAAATTTTGGCATGTGGGGCAATTCCATTAGTGGAACAGGATACCAGGAGTCTTGTGCCCAAAAGTTCATTTGGTACTAGTGGAGTGACTGGAGGAATTCACCTGGGGTGTGGGAGAGGCAGAGACTGTAAGTCACCTGGTAACTTTCTATCTTAACCAATTATTCTTGCTGTCTGAGACAGGTATAATATGGTGCATAGAGAACTAGGTGCAAGTCTTGCCTCTGTCATACACTAACAGTATGACCTCAGGCAAATCACTTAACCTCATAATACCCCCAGGCAGATCTCTAAGACTATAAACTAGAGAGAGAGATTGTTAGAGGAAGCTTTACACTAAGAGCTACAATGATAAAATTACATACAGGTCCAGTGGGGGAAAAGCAATCACATTAGCTATGGGCTAAACTCAGTTTAAGGGCAGCTAGGTGGTACAGTGGATCGAATATCAGGCCTGAAATCAGGAAGACTCATCTTCCTGAGTTCAATCTGGCCTCGGACACTTCCTAGCTGTGTGACCTGGGTGACTCACTTCACCCTGTTGGCCTCAGTTTCCTCATCTATAAAATGAGCTGGAGAAGGAAATGGCAAATCACTCCAAACTTGCCAGGAAAACCCCAAAGGGCCACAAAGAGTTAAAAACGACTGAATAGCAACAACAAAAAATTCCCAGCTAACCCCCAGCTAACCCCCAGCTAACAAGTTTTATCAGTGAAGTGTTATCAGTACCCTCTAATATTTGGTGCCCTTGTACAAAACCCCAGCTGCCCTGTTATAGTTACAACTTTGCACATCAGCATCTAGAAAAGGAAAGCCCTCAATTCCCTGAGTCATACAAAGTATCAATAAGATTCTAAGTAGGAGAAGTCAGATTATTTTTTTATGGACTGCACAGTAGCGAAATGGGAAAAGCTCTGGGCTAGAAGCTAGAAAGCCTAACTGCCACTTACTTGCTATGTGACCTCCAAATGTCTATTATTAACCTCTCCTGGACAGTTCCCTCATTTGTAAAGTGGAGAAATTAACACCTGCCCTGCCCACCTTATAGCATTTGTACAAGAATCAAATGAGATTATGTCATGAAAGCTCAAAGCCTATGCGAAAATCAAATTATTATCCATGACCTCTTCATAGAATCACAGAATCTCAGAACTGGCAGGGAACTCACAGGCCATCTAGTGTAACCTAAGCCCGAGTAGAAATTCCTTCTGTGTTTTACCACAAGCTCTCATCTATGTTGTGACTGAAGACCTTACATTGGTCTCCATTACAATTTAACCTTGCATGTGAGTATGCCTGTCCCCCTAGAGAGAGCTCCTTGAGTACAGAAGAAGAGCTAGGAGCTCAGTGGAATGGCAGAGCACTACCTCAAAGGCAGCCCCAAACTCAGTTCGTTCTGATGGAAACAACTTTGAGCGCTTTGGGTGCTTTCTGTATCTATTAATGGGTTCTGCTAAATCTTTCGTGTATCCTATGTTTTCTGAGGTGAAATAAAGACTGTTCTCTACCCATATGTGATTATTACCTTGAGTGCTTTTATGGGAACTGAGGAACCCTCACCCACAACAGTAGAAACCTAGGTATATTGTATCTGGAAACTTTGGGGATACCCAAAGTTTAATTACACTAGTAATTACTCACTCAAGTAATATCTTCAGGATACTTTGATCATAACCTTGGGATGATGCCAGTTCCTACTTGAACCAAAAGCTCCTATTCTCCCCTGAAGGATAGGGTGAATTTCTTCACATTGAGATACACTTATCTGCCTTTGCATTAAAGTACACCCATAACAGGGCAGCTAGCTGGTGCACTGGGCCCAGAGTCAGAAAGACCAGAGTTCAAGTCTGACCTCAGACACTTACTAGCTGTATGACTCTGGGCAAGTCACTTAACCCCTGCCTGCATAAAACTGAAGAAATGGTAAACCACTCCAATATCTTTGCCAAGCAATCCCATGGGGTCCGTGGTCCATGGGGTCACAAAGGGTCAGATAGAAGTGAACAACAACTAACATCAAAATTATCCTTTATTTCTTTCCCTGGACTCCTCTGACCCCTCTAATTGCTTGGGAGATTCTAAGACTTCAATTGTGGTGTTTGACTAGGGAATGCTAATTTTAATTTATGGTTTCTCTCCTTACCTCTAATTGTGGGTTTCATTAAGACTTTTGGGATACATGTGTGTGTATTTATATGTGTATATATATATATATGTGTGTGTGTGTATATACATATGCATATATGCATATATATGTATATATATATATATATGTATACACATATAAATACACACACATATAGGAGGTATAACAAGTCAAAAGACAAATCGACCCTGTTTGGTGGTAGTCTACAATCCATGTAAGCCTAAAGTTTAGGCTTTGCAAATTCTTATGAATTTACAAATCCTTAATAAAAGGATTTGTTCTGTGAAGTTTGGATTCAGTCAAAGGGCCGCACGCACTTCAGGATCTAGAGGCCACATGTGTACTCGAGGCCGCAGGTTCCCCACCCCCGGCCTAAACCCACAGAGGGGCAGAGTGGGAACAGGCCCATGGGTGACATGTTTTTTACAATTCTCTTCAACTGCCCATATATAACTTTGTCTTTATTAACTTTTGGAATTTTTAGCCCCATTCGAGACTCAACTCAAGTACCACCTATACAAGGCCTTTAAAATTTTCAGTACTTTCTCCTATATCCGATTTACTTTGTATGAGTCTTGCCTGGGTAAAGGTCATTTCTCCTCAGCAGAATTTAAGCCCCTTGAGGGCAAGGGATGTTTCACTTTCATCTTTGTGTTCCCACCACTTAGCTCAGAGTCTATATTAATAAGTGCTTGTTGAATTAAATTGATGGCCATGTCCTCAGGGATGTTGGGCCTTACTGGCCTAAGCTAAGCTAAATATTTATCACCAACTACCCTTGTGACAGTGGGCAAGTTATCTCATAATTTGACTTTTGCATCGGCTTTGAGCTTTTACAACATAACCTCATTTGATTCTTGTACACAAGCTATAAGGTAGGCAGGGCAGGTGTTATTATCTTCATTCTACAAATGAGGGAACTGTCCAGGAGAGGTTAATAATAGACATTCGGAGGTCACACAGCAAGTCATTTCACAATTTCCTACCATAGATACTAGGCCAGGGGTGGGGAACCTAAAGCCTTCAGGCCACATGTGGCCTTCTAGGTCCTTGGGTGAGGCCTTTCAACTGAGTCTAAATTTTACAGAACAAATCCTTTAATTAAAGAAATTTGTTCTTTGAATTTGGACTCAGTCAAAGGGCCGTGCTCGAGGACCTAGAGGCCACACATGGCCTCAAGGCCACAGATTCCTCACCTCTGGTCTAGAGGCTTGCTAAATTCTCTTCCAGTTCAGAGATTCCACATGATGGATAAAATGGCTCCACCATTAGATTGTAAGGTCCTTGAAGGCAGGAACTATATTTTCTCTCCTTTGTATCTCTGGTACTTAGCACAGTGCCTGGCACATAGTAGACATTTAATAAATGTTTATTAAATGAATGAATATACAGCTAATAACTGCAAGTGAGTGAGACAAGCTTGGGAGGGCTAAGGAACCTGCTACAGGTTTTAAAATACCTAGGTGTATGTGTGCCCAGACATAAGGGATCCAACTCTCTCTCAGTCTTGAGCCTTGCTGATCCCATCAGCTTCCCAGTGACTCTACTTCCTCCTTAGGCCCCATCCCAGACAACTTTCCCCATGGCCCTATGGCTTTCACTTTTTACTACTTTTCTAAACCTTCCCCATCAAGGAGTCCCAAAGGCTGAGTAATCCAACACTGGAAACTTCCTGATCTCTAAGTTTATGTATCTCCCTAGATATAAAAATCTGTGTTATACCCAGCCCCTAATAACCATATCACCTTCTTCTGAAACGCTATTCTATCTACAGACTATAGACTGGCACCCTGTTCCCGATCTTTGCCTGATACATTTCTGGTTTTGTAGAGCTTAAGAGTATAAAAGTTCAGAAATAATTAGCCAGGGTAAGACTAGAAGTGGTGTAGTGGGAAGAGTACTTTGGCTGAGGGTCAGGAGGCCTCATCTGAATCTTGGCTCCAACCTTTTCCAGCTCTGTACTCCCTTCAGTGATACAGATCACAACCCATCCATGCCCTCTCATCCTATATAACACTTGTCCTTGTCTTCCTATAAGTCCTCCATGGGGAATTCATTGACATTCTGGGGACCTTCATCCGGTTCTCCAGGAATGATAAATGTAAGAAAGAGAAGAATTATTCAGAGGCTTCTCTATAATCTGTTATCCCACAGGGAGGAGGAAGGGACAAGCTCAGTAGGGAATCAGACATATTTCTGGTCTTGGGGAGAAGGGAAGGAGGAGGAGAATCTGCTTTGTTTACCCTTTCAAGATAGAAGATGGAAGCAGTAGTGGTCTGAATCCTTCCTTCCCACCATGGTTACCCCATGGGTCTGACGTCCTCAGAGCGCGTCTATCACTGTGTTAAGAGCATCACCACTCTGCTAGGGGAGATAGGGATCTTGGTGAAAAGAAAAGGAAAAAGAGAAAGGAGTCCCATAATTTACCCGGTTCTTTCCCCCCCTCCACTCCTCCCCTCGACGCCCCCACCTCCGATTAAATGTCCTCAGGGATCCCAGTAGGGAGTTTAAGAAGCTTATGCAAACCCCCAGTGACCAGTCCCACTGCTTCAGCCAGGAGCTTCTCTCCCAAACAGCCCTGAAAGACCACACAAATCAATTGATTAATCAGGACTCCAGGAAGTTCAGGTGGGGATGGGGGGAGGGGAGAGGAATGCAGCAGCTGGGCTGAGGAAAAGAAAGATCATTATTTTTAATTCCAGCAAATCAATGTGTTAATAGAGAAGAGAAGAAGGCAAACACAGTCCGATATGCCATGGGAGTGTGGGGGAGGTTGGGAAGGGGTAAGAGAAAAGCCTACTTTCTAAATTTGCAACCAGAAATGCAGCCTAGTCTTTGAAGTCAGAGTGGAGAACACTTAAGGTCTGGTATTAGCAAACATAGCTAACACAGCTCTATGTGCCCTTCCATGGCTGGTGGTTACAGACATTTTTTTTTTGGCTAAACAATAGAAAAGATGGGAAAGAAAAGGCCAGCTTCTGCCCTTGGGGGTTTTACCAGTGCTTTTTCCGCTCTATCCCACATCTAAGAGGAAGGGAAACTATCTTTTGTTATCACTCAATCTCCCTTAAATTTAAGAACAGCTGGGGATATTTTTCATGATTCATTAAATTCACCTTATTCCAAAGAAATCTTCCTGCCAATTTATCTTTGCCCCAGCAGTTGGGTCTCCAGGAGTGTGCAGTTTCCTGAATGCAGTCAACCCAGGTCCACTGTTTGGGGCTGAGTCTGTGATCTTTCATGCCGGAATACCTTTTTTGAGGGTGAAAGAGAACAGGAAAGGAACCAGGGTATTGAAATGAATCTTTCCAGTCAAGTTTTCCCTTTCGGAAGATAAAGAGAAAGTCCTCTCTCTATCACAGCTAAAGACCAACTCCAGCTTCCAGCTTCAGTAGAGAAGAACAATTAGTAAATCCCCTAATTGGAGTCCTGTTTATCTTTCTGTTGTACAGGCTGAGTGTGTAGAAGATGGCCCCCCTTGATTAAAGCCATTAAGCCCTGGAGTAATGACGAAGGTGTTTGGATTACACATTTTTGGTTTTGTTTTGTTTTGTTTTTTAATTTAACTCCCTCACACTTCAAAGCAGGTATCTAGGCTTAGTAAAGTGCTGGTATACTTACTCATCTTTCAAAAGGCCTTCATTATTAAGTTAACAAATGATTACTCTTTAAAATAGACCCTGAAATGTGCAGGTCATTGGATAGAGTGCTAGACCTACAGTCAGGAAGTTCAAACCTGGGTTCAAACCTGTCCTCAGATATTTACCAGGTGTGTAATTCTGGACGAGTCATTTAACCTCTCTCTCTGTCTCAGTTTCTTCATCTGTAAAATCAGGGAGAATATGAATATCTATCTCCCAGGGTTGTTTTGAGGCTAAAATGAGGTAATATTTGTCAAATGCTTTACAAACTTTGTCATTTCCTTCTCCAGCTCATTTTACAGATGAGGAACTGATACAAACAGGGTTAAGTGACTTGCCCAGAGTCTCCCAGCTAGTAAAGTGTCTGAGGTCTGCTGTGCACTCAGGTCCTCCTGACTCCACCTCCTGTGTTCTTCTATCCATTGTGCCACCTAACTGCCCTTAAAGCACTACAGAAATGCTAGCTAACATTATTAAAAGCAAGTAGCATGCTCGTTTTGTGAATTACCTCCTTTCTAATGCTGTCGAAACATTTACTATTTAGTTGAAATATAGGAAGTGAATTCTTTATCTTGTTTCCTACACACCACCCCAATCTTTGGCTTCTCCTCACCAACATAATTGCCTCAAAATAGGGGGCAAGGCTTTCATTTTGTACGTTTAGAGTTAACACTTACAACCTCTCCGAAGGCCCTTCTATAAAAGCGAGGCTCATCCACAACCTGCCTCCAATGGAGTGGTTCATGGTAAGCTTGTATTTCAACAAGCTTTCGAGGAACCGAATGATGACATATTAACTGATAAACAAAGGGTTGCAGCACAGCTAATATCCTTGAATAAGCACTAGATGAAAAGCTCAAAGGACATTGTGGACATCTTTTCACACTGACGCAAACAATGGAATATCTTGTTTCCCTCCACATCGTGTCCCTCATACCCAATACATATGCTCCTGTCAATCCATCATCGACATCTGTGGCATTCCCACTATGTGTAAAGTCCTATCGTAGGTAATGAGCATACCAGAGAACTTGCTGTGTGACCTTGAGCAAATCAATTAACCTACCTGAGCATCAGTTTCCTCATATGAAAAATAAGAGAACAAGCCAGAAAATCTAGCTATTCTGAACCAGCCTTAATGTTCTGTGACATGTGATCTATAAATGGAAGAGACGGTCCTTGACAGAGAAGCATTAAATTGGAACACAGAAGCGAAAAATAATGGACTACATTTGCAAAGGAAGAGATCAACCCCTGTTTTATTTAAAGTAGTATGTAGTGTGGCAGCTAGGTGGTAAAGCAAATAGAGTTCCAAGCCTGGAGTTAGGAAGATTTCATCTTCCTGAGTTCAAATCCAGCTTCAGATACTTCCTAGCTGTGTGATCCTGGGCAAGTCACTCAACCCTGTTTGCCTCAATTTTCTCATCTGTAAAATGAGTCAGAGAAGGAAATGGTAAAGCACTCTGGTATATTTGCCAAGAAAACCCTAAATGGGGTCATAAAGAGTCGGACACAACTGAAAATGACCAAACAACATATCTAATGCATCATTTTATGCAGGTGGGTCCAGATAGCCTGAAACAGCTAAGGCCAGATTTGAACTCAGAGAGATACTCAGAGTATCCACTGCACCACCTAACTGCCTCCCATACATTATATACATGACATTATTTCCTTCAGTAGCCTCACTTTTTTAGGCCCTAGGCTACTGGATCCTCTTTTCCTGACTGCGCCTTGACCTAGCATCTAACACCTGGAAAGGATCTGACAAACCCAATCACATTCAGGTGTTATAGATCTGGAAGTAAAGGGGACAGGGCAAATTTAACACAAAGGGATAAATCACTAAGTGTAGACATTCAGAGATCTTTGGAGGAGAGAGTTTTAGTCAGGAAGGAGACCCTGAAATAACATCTTATTGGTGAGGGCCTGATGTGCCCGCTGTTCACATCCTTAACAGGCCTCTTATTCTCAACAAAAGACGAGCATGTAAGTTTCCTGAGTTGATAAGATGCTCATAGAATCACAGAATCATAGAAGATTATCACAAGAAAGAACCTTAGATACTATCTAGTCTGGCCCCTTCATTTTGCGCTTGAGAAAACTAAGGGTTTTTTTTCCCCAATGCATTCAGATTTACAAAGGGATTTCTTAGCTAGATGCTCCGCACTTTTGCTTAAGAAGTCTACACTCTCACCAAAGGACAGCTGTGGAAAGTAATTCATTTGGTATCCAATCATGACAAACCACCCTGGGCATCTGCTTCCTTCATTCCACAGCCATTGAAATCACCCTGGTTCACATCCCTGCATCTTCTTGCCTATGTTACTGGGAGCTGTGTGGCATAGGGGACAGAGCACTGGATCTTAAGTCAGAAAGTTCAAATCAAGACTCAGATACTTACTAGTTGTATGACCCTGGGTAACTAACTTAACTTCTGTTTCCTCATCTATAAAATCCGGATGATAATAACACCTCCCTCCCAGGTTGGCTGTGAAGATAAGACAATATTTGTAAAGTACTTTACAAACCTTAAAATGCTACTGAAATGCTAGCTATTATTATTAAAGGCCTCCTCCCTGGAAGAATGGACAGCAGATGGAGCACTGGGCCTTGAGTCAGGAGGATTCCTTTTTTGTGAGTTCAAATCTGGCTTTAGACACTTACTAGCTGTGTGACCCTGGGCAAATCACTTCGCCCTGTTTGCCTCATTTTCCTTATCTGTAAACTGAGCTGGAGAAGGAAATAGCAAACCACTCCAGCATCTTTGCCAATAAATCACCCTAAATGGGGTCGAGTCAGACACAACTGAAAAATGACCCAATGACAAAAAACTAGTGACATGGTGATATAGTACAAAAAAAGGACTGTCTCAGGCCAGTTAGAACCCAAGGACAGAAGGTCTTGAATGCCAGGATTACAAGTTTATATATTATTTGGTAAGTAAGAAAGTGCCATTGAATGTTTTTGACCAGAGGGGAAATATGATCACAGGAGGGTACTTCGAAATGCATTAGGCAGGCAGCAGTATGGTTAATGGATAGTACTAAGGATAGAACTGGGGAGGGAGGCTAAAGGCCATATTCTCCAACCCCCTTGTTCACAAATGAGAAACTGAGGTCCAGAGAAGTTATACGACTTGCCTAAGGTCACACAATAAGTAGAAGAATCAGGTTTTAAACACAGATTTCGTGACTATATACAGAGCTCTTTCCCCTGGAACTTTGCCTTCAAGGTCTTCCCTATAGGGATCTCTCTTCTCAAATTTCTCATGATACTCTAACTGGAACTCTCTTTTGCATGTCTGTTAGTCCCCTTTATGCCATAGTTATTTGTGTTCCTATCGCTATCCCGGTTAGATTATAACCCCCTGGAGGGAAAGGAGTATTTTATTTTCATCTCTGTCTTCCCAGCCCCTAGCACAAAGTGCATGCTCAATAAATGTTTGTTGAGTTGAACAGAACTTGAATCCATGGCTATTTTCTTCTTGCCTCAGAGTCTACTCAAACCTTTGTAAGCCTTCATCCTACTTAACAATTAAATGGTCAATGACAATACATAATTTAAGAACTCAACAGCTTAGGATCATAAAATTTATATACAATAGAGAATTTAGAGATCCTGTTGTTGTTGTTCAATCCTGTCTGACTCTTCATGACCTCACTTGGGGTTTTCTTCAAAGATACAGCAGTGGTTTGCCTTTTCCTTCTTCAGCTCATTTTACAGATGAGGAAACTGAGGCAAACAGGGTTAAGTGACTTGTCCAAGGTCACATAACTAGCAAGTGACTGAGTATGGACTTAAACCCAGTTCTGTCCTGACTCCAGGTCCAGCTCTCTATCCACTGAGCCACATAGTTGCCCCATTGATTCCTAACCCCTGATTTTGCAAACTGAGGCCCATGAGGTCAATTTGGTGACTTATTTAAGACCATGCTGATAATAAATAGTATAGTTGGGAATAAAAGACAGATCCTCTCACACCAAATCCAGGGAACTTTCTATCATACCATAAGCATCTTCCAGAATCACAGAATAACAGATATACAGCTGGAAAGAACCCTAGAGGGTATATAGCCCAATTGCATCATTTTACACATGAAAAAGTGCAGAGTGACCTCAGACCTTATGAGATTAATTATCCTAAGGTCACACAGGTAGCAAATAGCAGTACTGGGACTTGAACCCAGGTCCTTTAACTCCAAATCAATATTCTTTCCACTGAACCATGATGTTCTAAGGCTTAATATTGCTAAAAGGGATTAGCAGCCCTCAATCAAAAATGTAATAAATTATGAACCCTAGAAATGGAAATGTTATGTTGTCTTAACAGATATTTAATAAGACTAAAACAGCACATGGTTTCAACACATTATAACATCCCTTTAATATATGTTCAATATCTCTATGGTTAAACAGACAATTAAACAGTAGGCATCAGACATTCTTTACGTATAAAGGTAAGTTTTGCAAATTGAACCCCAATTATTGGTGATAAAAATCACTTGCTGTTTAATAGCCTATTAAGTAAAACCCACATATGTATATAAAGTGTTGCCTGCATGCATCAATCCTCATTATATGGGGGAAAAAATCCACACAGTGAAATCTCTCTGCCAACAGGAAGACTCCAGCTTAAGCCTTAAGAATGGTGATAAATCTATAAGATCAGTTTCATCCTGAAGTACTAATCCCAATCTCCATCTAAAATTGCCTGACCCTAAAATATATTGGTCCCTTGTTCTAATCACAGGAGATGTGTTCTGAATAGCACAGCTCCCTCTCTCATTGGCTAAGTCTTTGGTTTCACTGTAGCTGAAAAATTAATTCCTTTTCAGAAATATTCTCATCTTCTCCTAAAAGAAGGGGGGAGGAAGCTTTTTGATGTAGAGTGACAGGATTATGAAGTGACCCTCTGGGTCAGAAGGAGACTTTTTCCTTTTCTCATCAAGGAAATCAATTTCTAAGTCCAAGTCTCTTAAAATAATATATTCTTGTGGCACGCATGCAGCTTTTTTGATCTGCTATGAAAAGAATAAGAGGTAAAGAGGATCAGGGGTGGCGGTGAAATATTATAATCGGCCCGCACTCACACATCAGCCTTTCACTAAGTAATTCCAGATAAATTGAGGATTTACATATTTAAGATTAAATGGGGGAAAGAGTAGCTGAGGCATAAATAGAGGAATACAAAGATCCGGCACAGGCAAGTTAACTCTTAAAACTTAAAGTTACGAGATGTTTATTTTATTTCTCCTGCTTCAAAGTTTCATGTTTATTAGTGAACAGCCCAGATAATCTTGCTGGAATCAATTGAACCCACCAACCCCCTCAGGGGACTCTTTTTCTCTTTTTTTTTCCACCAGTCCTCAGAAAATACCAATTATACTGACAAGCAACAGTTAAATGCATACAAAGACACATAAATGCAGCAGATGGAAAACAGGAGGAAACCAGCTGGAAGTGTGTTTCCCTTAGAACTGTTTTTAACAGCCTGTGCACAAATAATGTCTCACTAATACAGAGATAAAAATAAAACATAAATATTTAAAAGGTGACTGGTCAAAGCAACAAGATGGCATAGGATGCCATTATCTTTCCAGCTCTATTACCCTTGGAGTCCGTGCTCTAAATACTTTCCAGCCATGGACTTCAGAGAAATTCTGAAATAAGTGTGAACTTCAGGGTCCCTGTGACTGTGTCTGGGAGCTTGGTTACCATTTTAACCTTTCACCTTTCAATGGTGTGGTTCCCCCTGCCCCAGAAGAATCAGAGGCTTGCTTGGTACTTGTCACACCTGTTGGCGCCCGGCTGCCAGCTCCTCTCTGCCAAAATGCCAGCCCTCAAACTGCAAAGTGGAGGAAAGGGTCGTCTCCTTCTCTGGGCTCTGGGTTCAAAGTGCTGGATACTCTATAATCTAATGATGCTTTTTAAACCCCTGTATGGGTCGAATGAGCTGCCCTCCATGTATGAAAATGACATTCTGAGCCACTTCTAGGAGGGTGACCCGGCCTTAGGTTTGGGTTTTATTGTTGTTTTTGTTCCCCAGTGGTGGAACTAATCCATCTAACATTCCCTCAAGTGATCCTTCTTTGTTCACTCATGGAACAAATATTTACTGAGCCCCACCAGGTACCAGGCCCAGTGCTAGGGACTTTAGCGGATGCAAAGATCATAGAGCTCGAACGGACCTCAAAGGACATCTAGTGTCTGGTACAAATATAAAATAAATAAAATAACCCCCTTATTTTACAGATGAGGAAACTGAGACCCTGTGACTTGACCAAGGATACACAGGTAATAATGTCAGAAGCAGAATTAAATCTCAGGTCTCCAGAGCCAGAGTTCTTTGAGACCTTTGTCCCTGCTTTCAAATTGTTTATAATCAGGAGAAGGGATAAGAAATATGTAGAAATCATTAGAATACAAAGTATTGCTATATTATACCAAAATAACAAAAAAGACCAAAGTGCCAGAGTTCAGAAACATTACCTCTAGGCAAGATCATCATGGAGGAAATGGTATTTCACTGAGGCTTGAAGGATGGGTAACCTTTTCCTCCACAGGAGCGAGAGGTGGAGAGGAGATTCTAGGTAGAGGGAACAGCATGAACAAAGGCAATAAAGCAAGGAATTCGTTTAGGAAATCAGGAGACTCCAATTTAACTTAGGGAGATAAATAGGAAAAATATAGAGGAAAGTCAATTGGGGCCAGATCCCAAGAGGACCCTGAATGCCAGGCTTCAGTTGGATTTGAGGAACTATTAAATTTCTGGTATGACAAATAAGAGCCAGGTGCTATTAAAATGAACCCATCGGGAGTGTAAAGATGGGTGGGAGGAGGGGAATAGAGGTTTTATATATGCTAGAGGCAGGGAGGCCAGTTAGGAAGACCTCTATGAGAGACAATGAAGGGATGGTATAAGTGTCCATGGAAAGAACAAATAGGCAGTTACTCTTCAAAGGAAGAATTGACAGGATTGGATGACATTAGCTGTGTGACCCCGAGCAAAATACTTAACCTCTGTCGCCTCAGTTTCTTCATCTGTAAAATGAGGAAAATAATAGCACCTATCTTCCAAGGATGGTGTGAGGCTAAAATAAGATCCCATTTATAAAGTGCTTTGTAAACCTTAAGGCCATATAGAAATGCTAGTTGTTATTATGATAATTTTAACTCTTGAGGGTTGGTTATTCAAAATATGATGCTCCCACTCAATCAATTTTTAACAATAATATTAACATTGGTATGCGTTATAACATGTAATATGACAATAATATTAACAATAATAATAATAATATACATACCAAATGTTAAGGTTTGCAAAGTATTTTCTATATGTTATCTAATTTAATCTTCGCAACAACCTTGTGAAGTAGGCGCTTTTATTATAACCATTTTACAGATTAGGAAACCTAGAGGTTAAATCACTTGCCCAGGGTCATGTATCTAGTAAGTATCTAGGGTAGGATCTACCTAGCTCTAAAGCTAGCATTCTATCGAGCTCTTCTCTCCATGCTAAATGTGAGATCCTAAGTCATTTCACAAGGTTTGAACCCTGGTATCACTTCTCCATTTCCATTTTGATTCAGTGTTTTGTGACAGAAAAGCTGCAAGTGCAATAGAGAGAACAGGAACCTAAAGTACATAGACACCGTTTAGGAACTCTGGATCTGTGTATGGTACAGCTAGGTGGCACAGTGGATAGAGTGGTGGGTCAGAGTCAGAAAGATTCATCTTCCTGAGTTCAAATATGGCCTCAGACACTTACTAGCTATGTGACCGTGGGTAAGTTACTCAACCTGTTTGCCTCAGTTTCCTCATCTGTAAAATGAGCTGGAGAGGGAAATATCAAACCACTCCAGTAACTTTGCCAAGAAAACCCCAAATGGGGTCACAAAAAAGTCAAACCAAGCTGAACAACAACAGACTAGTTTCAGAAACCCAATTAGCTGGTTCCAAAACTAAGTGGGATCCTTGCCTGTTGAAGTTTTCCAAAGTACTATAAGGCTCACCCTTGAGCATTCACATCTACAGATGTGTTCAGTGTCCAGGTGGGGATTGTAACAGCTGAGTAATGCTTACTGTTCACGAGGGACTCATTAAAGGAAAAGCCAGCATTAGAGAGTAGCATCGCCATACTTGGTTTATTATTTTTTAAGGAACCTTTATTTCTCTTAAGGACCCTTCTTTAGCAAGACTTCCAGGTGAGAAATCATTTTACTAATGTAGCTTCATGCTCCATTGGCACTTTGTCTGCTTATCTTCTTTGTACCTTTGAGAAAGCTATTTAACTCTTCTTTAGTATTTCTAGTGAAGCAGAGAAAAGATTTCTGGCCACCTAAAGGCAGCCATTGAGTAGACTTTAGTAGATAAATGATTCTATTTGTGCCTGATACTCTGTTCCCCTACCCCCAGACCATCACCGAGTCCTTTCTCATCCCTGGAGATGAGCCTGAGCCTACATGGAGCGAGTTGGTCTGGTCCAGTAGCTTCAGGAGATCCTTCTTAGCCTAAATTATCACCAGCAACAGTGTCCAGAGGTGGTTCAGGAGCTTATCTGAGGGCTCCTAGTCACTCAGAATGGTCCCTAGATCTAGTCTGGCCTTGGAGCCTAGTCCTGTTGATTTTTTCATTCATCCCAACCTGTCCTCAACATTTTATGCAATGATTCCTTATAGTCGTATTGGTTTACCCTTGTTAACATCTTCCTTAGATGGAAAATGCTCCAACTCTTGGCTCTGAGCATTTTCTCTGACTATCTTCCATGCCTAGAATGATGCTCTCTCTTCTCATCTTCTCCCCCAGTTTACCTGGCTGCCTTCAAGTTGCATGTCAAATCTCACTTACTACAACCCTTTTTTCAACCCTTCTTAACTCTAGTGCCTTGCTTCTGTTGACTATTTCCTATTTATTTGTGTAATTGTGTGTAATTGTTTGCATATTGTCTCCCCTATTAGAGTATGAACTTTTTGAGGGTAGGGACTGTCTTTTGCATCTCTTTGTATGCCCAATACTTAACACAGTATCTGGCACATAGCAGGCAATTAACAAAAGCTTATTGATTGATTGATTAATTGAGATGGATTCCTTGGACTTTGTGTGTTTTCTTATCCTACCTCCTCCTTTAGCTTGAAAGAGATCCGAGCACAAGGATGACCTTCACTTTGTCACATGACCTTCTATGAGGTTAATTTAGAGTAGGGCTCTATGCATGCAGTAGATGCTCAATCTGTCTCACTGTCCAACAGAACAATGGCTCTCTAGAGCTGTGTGACCATGGGCAAGTCGCTTGCTCTCTTCGTGGACCCAAGCAATTCTATCAGTCTGCAAATTGTAGATGAGATGAAATCACTAGTGCAGACCAAAAAAAAATAATCCCAAGAAAACAAAACCTCCCAGGGCTATTGTAAGGATCAAATGAGATGTGTGTGGAAGCACTTTGTACGCTACAGAGAACTAAATAAATGCTAGGCATTATCATGATTAATAAAAATATTTTATATTAGTAACTTATAAATGAGAAACAGAATTACATAACAGATAAAGAGCTGGTCTCGGAGCCAGGAAGTTCTAGATTCAAATCCTACCACAGACATATACAGGCTGTGTATCCCTGGGCAAGTCACAACTTCCAAGCAATTCTCTAAAACTCTAAGTTGCAGAAGAATGTGCCAGCCTGCATTGGTGAGGGAGTTTTATCACCAGGGAGTTCCCTTTGCCTGTAAGGTCTAGTCCCTATCCCTAATTTCTAAATAACAATATTCAATAGCATACAATAAGATCCAGAGGAATTATATAGGTATTAAGTGAGATAGATGAGGGCTATATAGAAAGCATTCATAAAATTATTATAAAGACAAATACTGTACTATTAAAAAAAACAAGAAATTTAGACTAAAGGCTGAATGCCCCAACGTTCCTAGTCATTTAATACAAGATAAGTTGAGGTAAGTGAGTTAACTACCACTGTGAAGCACCGGGGCACCATTAACTGATTGCTCTGTGATTCACAACTCCTACAAGAAAATTTATGAAGGAACATCATTCACACGTCTTTCAGGGAACCTGGCAAGAGAAAATATGGCCTGGCATTTATCAGGAGGAAAATGAAGAGGGGGGAGGGTCAGCTCCTTGAGCTATGGCCTTACTTCCTCTTCTCACTGTGATCTTCCTTGTTTGCCCTGAGCTCCTATGAGTTTCAAAGGCAATGACCCTGTGGACTCCAGGGTAAGTGGACAGAAATAGAGATGATGGCCTGATGTTGGGGGTTAGGAGGTTTTAGAAGGGAAGCAATGACTCTATTGGAACAGGGACAGAAAGAACCCGCGTTCAGAATGCTGATAACTCAGACTGTGCCGTATTTACTGCAGGGAGTTAGTTCCTGAGACTAGAATATTTTTATAATTAGGGAGTTTTGTTCATTATTCAGTCTTTTTTCACCTCCTAATCAGTTTCAGAGAAGACCAAGCAACACTGCTACTAAATAAAATTCCGGGGTTCATGACTAAACACACACACACACACACACACACACATTGAAATTTGAGGTAAACAGCAGTCTGATTTAAATCTCCCTACAATACTTCAATTACCTGGATATTTCCAAAGAAGAGATGAAGTATCTAAATGGTGCTTGAATTCTCCACTTTGTTTTTTGCCCAAGTAAGCACAACTTAAAAGTCCCTCCTCTATTTTATGTGCATGCCCAGTTATTTAATCAACTGCTTAGCCAATATTTTTTTCTTTAACTTATTTTCGTGCAATCAGATGGATGCCACATTTGCGCCATCAGCTGAAAACACCAGCGCAGCCATTTTGATCCATTGGGTAGGATTTTGTTTGCTTGTTTGTTTTTGTTTGTCTGTTTTCCGAAATATAGACACAACAAAACAAAATGAAGAACTGAATGATTATCCAAGATTCTGATTCATATCCACAATCAGTCTAGAAAATAAAGGACTAAGGCCCAGTTTTTCTTCCCAGTGGATAGGCTTTTGAACTGAATTTATTTGGATACTTATCTCAACTCTCCACTCTCCCTTTACTGATATGGTTTAGAGCCTTTTATGTCTGGGAGTCAGGGAGGAGGGGGTTCCTCCCTTTGCCCCCAGCTCTCTTCCCTCTATTCTCTGCAGTCTTGTGCAGTTTCAGCCCAGCTCTCTTGGGAACTGCCATGGATTAAAAGCAGTGCAATGTCATGCTCTTCTCTGGAACCATTCTTCTGAGCATTACATGTTACTACTGTGCCTTTTTCTTCCTCCGTGCCCATCAAGCTAGACCAGGAAACCTGAACAATACGTAAAAGGCTGTAGGGTGTGTTTACCCTCCTTAATTATGGATGAACCTGGGCATACAAAAGTGAATAAGACCAGATGAAGGAATCACCTCTGTTATTGGTTAACCCACATCAAGGAGTTTTCAGAGTGCTGGGAATTGGCACTTTCTGGAAGCTTCACATCTGTCGTTATTGCTTTTCTTACTGGAGCATTTATCCCCTATCTCATTCTGAGGCGTGTTGTTTTAGACAGCTGATGCTTATCGGACATTGTTGCTTGTTTTCTTCGGCTTCTCAAATCTTGCCTTTATCAAAGGAGTACAGTTTGGGAAGGGTCAAGGTTCAAATGGACTTGATGCCAATAGGGAAGTAAGGCTTCTCCCTGCTGGTGCATGGACTTACTCCCGTCCCACAGCTGGGTCAGGTTTATGGCCTGAGGGGAAGCTTATCATTGCTGGCTGACTAGGAAGTTAACAGTCTATTTGCACATATACCTGTCACCATCCCCTAGTTTGTTTCCCCTGTAACTCGTTTATTTAAGGTGCTATAGCAACAGATCTGCAGTGAGGGATGATGAATTTAAGTTCCTATTGCAGGAGGCTTTCAAAGGACTTCCTTACTATTCAGGGTCTCTTTTTACAAATCTGCTCAGTGACCCAGAGCAGTTCCCCCACCCCCATCCTCTCTGCTTGCCCTTCCCCTCAAAGAGGGAATTTTCCATGAGGACTCAGTGGGGTCTTATGGGCTTCAAGCACAAAAGAAAATGTCATGTCCTGGAGAAAAGCACATACTGAACCAAAGGTCAGGAGTCATAGTCACTGTTTTGTTACTTAAGTAGAAGCATTCCCCACATGACAGTATTGCCTAAGGGACTACATGCTGGCCCTGGGTTCAAATTCTACCTCTAACATCCTCTATGACCATAATAAATCATTTAACCTCAGTTGGTTCATCTGTCAAATGAAGAATAATACCTAGATGATAGTGTTTGGCTCCATAAGGATATTACCAGACAAGAATAATGAGTCAAATTAAATAAGGTGAAATTTAAGACCATAGATCTAGACATAGAAGGGGCCTCAGAGGCTGTCTAGGCCAACCTTCTTATTTTAAGGATAAAAAGCTGAAGACTACAAAGCTTTAGTGGCTTGCCAAAGGTTATAGATAGTAAAAGTGAGAGGCAGGATTTGAATCCAGGTCATTTGACTCCATCACCTAACGTGATATAGACAACTGTAAAGTTCTATGCTATAAAATTAAATTTACAAATACAGGATAGAGGAGGAATGATCAGACAAGGATTCTTGTTTAAAAAGATGTGGGGGAGGATAAAGGAGAGAAGGGGAGAGAGAGAGAAAGAGAAGAGAGAGACAGAGAGGAGAGAAGAGGAGAGGAGAGGAGAGAAGAGGAGAAAAGAGAAGAGAAGAGAAGAAAAGAGAAGAGAAGAGAGACAGAGGGAAAGAAAAGAGGGAAGAAAAGAAAGAAAAAGAAGAAAGAGAGAAATAATAATAACCAACATTTATATAGGGCCTGCTATGTTCCAGGGACTGTGCCAAGTGCTTTACAAATATTATCTCCTTTGATTCTCACAATAACCCTAGGAGGTAGGAGCTATTATTATCCTCCTTTTACAGATGAGGAAACTAGGCAAAAAGAAGTTACTTCACTTGCCCAGGGTCACACTATTAGTAAGTGTCTAAGTTCAGATCTTCCTGAGTCCAGGCCTGGCATTCTACCCACTATGCCAGCTAGCTTCCTATGAGAAAGAAAGAAAGAAAGAAAGAAAGAAAGAAAGAAAGAAAGAAAGAAAGAAAGAAAGAAAGAAAGAAAGAAAGAAAGAAAGAAGAGAAGAAAGAAAGAGGAGAAGAAAGAAAGAGGAGAAGAAAGAAAGAGGAGGGGAAAATAGAAAGAGGGGGGGAGAAAGAAAGGGGGAAAGAAAGAAAGAGAGGGGGGAAGAAAAAAGGAGGGAAGAAAAGGGGAAGGGAGGAGAGGGAAGGAAAGGAAAATCTTTTTTTCCTTCTGGTTATTAGTTCTTGAAATTTGCTGGTACTTTGTACACCTACAGGGCTTTACCATCTGCCCCGCCACCATGCCCTCCGGCCCACCAAGCCCTACCATCTCCCCTGCCATGGTGGCCCCCAGAGCCTTGGACATCACCCCCTGCTCTACCAGTACTTTCTTACTGATGCCTCATTTTAAATATCATATTTATTTCCAAATATATCCTTCCTCCCTCCCCTACCCCACAAACCATCCCTTATAAATAAATGTATGTTTAAAAAGAAGAAAAAAGCAAAATTAGCAAAGACCTTGACCATTACTGACAGTAAATGCAATGTTCTTCCCTGCCCCCCCGCACCCCCATAGTCCACTACCTCTACAATGATAGGGCAGAGGCATGTTACTTACTCTCCTTAATGCTACTTTGAGATCAAATTCAATTTAATCTTTTTATATCTTGGCCGTGCATAGTTGTTGGCAACTATCTCCCCCATCAGACTGTGAGTTCCTTGAGAGCAGGGGTTGTTTTGTTCCTCTCTTTGTATTCCCAGCATTTAACATTGTGCCTGGCACATACTAGTCACTTATTAAATGCTAGTTGTCTTGGGAAGCTCCACAGTAGACTAGATAGAGTGCCATCTCAGACCCTACTGGCTTTACCATTTAACTTTTCTGAGCTTCAGTTTCTTCATCAGGAAAATGCAGATGTTGCTAATACCTGTAGCATTTACTTAACAAGGTTGTAAGAATTAAATGAAATAATATAGGAAAAGTGCTTTGTAATCCTTGAAAGGATAGGAACTGATCTTATTGTCTTACTGGTATAGGGAACTCCCTAGTAAGGGAACTCCCTCTACCAAGTTGGTATTTTCTCTCCAGCATTCAGCTTTAGAGAGTATCTACTAAGAGATTAAGTGATTTGCCAAGGAGGCACCTAAGTAGCTCAATGAATAGAGCCTTGGGCCTGGAATCAGGAAGACCTGTGTTCAAATCCAGCCTCAGACACTTACAAGCTGTGTAACCCTGGGCAAGTCATTTAACCTCTGTTTGCTTTAATCCACTAGAGAAGGAAATGGCAAACCACTCAAGTATCTTTGCAAAGAAAACCCCATGGGCATTACAGTATGTGAGGTCATGAGGTCATGAAGAGTCAGACATGACTTAATAACAATAACCAGGGTCGCACAGCCAGTTTGTGTCAGAAGTAGAATTTGAGCCCAGCTCTTCCTGATTCTGAGTCAGCTTCCTATCCTCTACTCCATTCTGCCTCTCATTCCTGAGAGTACTATATAAATAGCAGCTATTATTATTATCTACATTATCTAGCTTCTGGGCAGCTTCAGCCTCAGACACTGTATCAGTGAGGCAAGTGTCACAATATCGATGGTGACCATGATTATATATGCCTGTATAGTTCTGTATTGCAGAATATAAGAGACACTCCATATAGAAGGCAGAAGAAGTAAAACATTTATTCAGACACCAGAGGATCAAATCCCAAAACCAATAATTCCAATTCAACATAGCAGCAATTGTATCCCAAAACTAGTAAGTCCACTTCATCATAACAGCAAAGAACTTAAAACATAGTATCACAGCAGGGAGTCAAGCCATCCTGTAACCTTCCCCTCTGCTGGAACCTTCCCATAAACACTCACTCACAAATCCCATCGAGTGGCTGGTTGCCTGTGTCCTCTGTCCCCAAAGGTCTAAGAGTTCTGGCATAACGGCTACCCTCAGAGTATATATACCCTTTTTCAGAACCTGAGAACTTCACACCTCTTGTGACCTAAGTAGCAAAAGGGTGTGGGCCTTCCTACAAACAAGCCTCCCCTAATCAAGCTTCCCTTAACTAGCTCCACCTGAGACCTATTAATGGGATTAATAGTTGAGGAAGATCTTTAATCACATTAACATATTAACTAACTGTGTGACCCTGGGCAAGTCACTTAACCCTGTTAGCCTCCCCTGGAGAAAGAAATGGTGAACCACTCCAGTAACTTTGCCAAGAAAATCCCAAAAGGGATCATGAAAAGTCTGACATAACTGAAAAACAACTCAACCACAAAAACATAATCATAGCAAACGATCCAAGTCCCAAACAGCTCAAAACTCATCACGATAAATGTCAACAAAATGAAATTTTCCTACAAAAAAGATTTCTAAACCCCCACCACCACAGCCCATTTATTTAAAACTATTTTAATATTACCGATGTAATTCAATGTAGAATTTATTATACTCCATCAAATATAGACAAAACACTGATGATTCAATTCAACTATTAGGTATCAATCACTTATTACTATGTAGCACTTTACTAGGCACTGAGAGAGATACAGAGATCAGAGGCAGTCACAGCCCATAAGGAGTTAGTGGTCTAGAAATGGAATTAAGAAACAGACACAAATTGCTATAACATAAAACAGGCTCTGAGAGATCTATGTATGTATAAAAGATTAGCACAATGTGATGCTCTGTGACACTCAGATGGATCTGTCACCTTATTGATTTTGATGTTGCCTCCATATTGCATGCCTGCTCATCCTGTGAGACTCTTGTCCATATTTTCTCATAAGTTCACCATAGAAAGTCTATCCAACATGCTTGAGGCCTTCTTTCCTTTCTCCTGACATCTCAAGGATACCAGTGGAGCCCTCAGGCTGTCCACCTGCTCTCCCTCAACTTCCCCACATGAAAAACCCATCTTCTTTTCCTCCCTTGCATTTCCCTGATAATAGCTCTCACTCCTATTTTTTTCAAAGTTATTCATTGTTTATATGTTGCTTCTTGTTCACATCCACCATGTGTTTTGTGATACTATGATTGAATTGAGGGTATCTGGTGAATTGCAGGAAGTGAGTTAATTGAATATGATATTGGATTAATATTGAATAAACAGCCTGCTAAGTGGCATAGAATAGAAAATGTTGGACTTAGAGTCAGAAACACCTAAATTTGAATCCTGGCTCTGCTCCTAATGACCTAGGGGACCTTTCTGGGCCTCAGTTTTCTCATTCGTCAAATGAAGAGGTTAGACTCAATGACTCTGAGGTCTTTCCAGCTCTATGATCCAATGGTATTTTGGGATGATTGGGAAAATGTATTAATCCTGATTTTGTTGTTGTTGGTCAGTCATTTTCAGTCACATTAGACTCTTCATGATCCCATGTGGGGTTTTCTTGGCAAAGACACTACAGCAGTTTGCCATTTCCTTCTCCAGCTCATTTTACAGATGAGGAAACTGAGGCAAACAGGGTTAAGTGACTTGCCTAGGGTCACACAGCTAGTAAGTATCTGAAGCCAGATTTGAATTCAGGTCCTTCCGACACCAGGACCAGTTCTTTGTCTACTGTACCACCTAGCTGCCCTACTTTTAAATTTCATCTGCATTATTAACATCTTATCCACCATTTTATTAAGTCTAGACAATGAATAAAATAAAATATCAAGCTCTGATTTGTAGCTTTTGCTAATTTCTTTAACTATTGGCTCTTTCTAGCAGGTTCAAGTCGGCTCCGGTACACCCCTGGAATTTTCTACCTGAGGAGGGAACCAATTTCATTTTTAGAGAAGAGAAAGAAGCAGATATCATTAACACTCAATGCGTAAGTATTGCCATCTCCATTTTACAGATAAAGAAACTGAGGGTCAGATAATTGAAATGACTTCACTTAAGGTCAATATACCTACTAACATTTAGATCTGGAACTCAAACCTGGGGATTCTGACTTCAGGATGTGTCTGTTTCACACTACAAAACACTTGACATCTCCTACCAAAAATCCTGGCACACATGGATTTATTTCTTCAATGAAAGCTCCAGACAAAAGAAATATGGTCTCTGTTCCTGTTTCCTACACCCTCCCACTTCTCCCTTCTCCCAAAAAGACAATAAAACATCTTCTTTTAAGTAAACACTATCAGTGGACAATAAGGGGAAACTATACAATGTCTTTTAGCTATTTTCTCTAAAGGGTAAGGCCTGGACCTTTGGTATAGGGAGGTCCCAGATGAACAACATCCTTCTACCAGTGCATAACAGCATCTCCTTTGAAATACATAGTTTTAGGTCAAGGGTTTTTAACATGAGGGCAGCTAGGTGGCACAGTAGGTAGAGTACTAAGCCTGGAGTCAAGAAGACTTCTCTTCCTGAGTTCAAATCCAGCCTCAGATAGCTTACTAGCTATGTGACTCTAGGCAAGTCACTTAACCTTTTTTGCCTCAGTTTCCTCATCTGGAAAATAAGCTGGAGAAGAAAATGGAAAACTCCTCCAGTGTCCCTGTGAAGAAAACTCCATATCGAGTCACAGAGAATTGAATGTGACTGAAAATGACTGACCAACAACAAATCTTAACCTAGGGTCCCTGGATATTTCAAGGGAGCGTGAATTTGGATAGGAAAAAAATTTTTGGACTGGGCTTAACCAGTCTATGGTCTATAGGGTCTATGACATAAAAATGTTAAGAACTCCTATTTTAAAGAGTTGCCCAAAACATGGAGAGTTTAAGTGATTTGCCCAGGAGACATTCCAGCAGTAAGGGTCAGAGGCTGTACCTGAGTGCAGGATGTTCTGGGTCTGAAGTCAGCATTCCATCTACTGTCTCACAATCTCTCACTCTCTAAGAATTCCCCCAAATCCCCATTGCTTTCAGGTTTACTTCACCTTCTTCAATAAAAATGCTTTGTAAAGTTAAATGGCACCAGAGTAGAAATTGGTACACGTGGGTTCTAATTCCATTTCCAACACAAACTAAGTCTGTGACCATGGACAGGCTTCTCCCTAGTTTTCTCATCTGCAAAATGATAAGATTAGACTAGCAGATGATCTCTGAGGTCGCAGCTGCCTCTGGGACTACCTTCTTGCCAATTAACTTAAAATTTAAGATTTAAAATTCATCTTCCAATCCACTTGTTAAGTACGTTCCAATTCACGCTGAAGTTGGAATTGCTACAACAGCAACAATAACAATGATGAATTTATAGAACAATTTTAGTTTTACAAATTGCTTTCCTCATAGAAATCCTGCAAGATCGCTCCTCCTGCCATTTCACTGAGGAAACTGAGGCATGATCACACAGTTAGCCGCTGTCTGAGCAACAAATGGAATTCCGGTCTCTCCTAGAAAGTCCAGCCCTTTCCCTCCTGTATGTAGTACACTGACCTCTGAGGCATGCCCCACTCTGGGATTCTCTGTTTCTGTGGCCTTTTACAAATCTTCCATCCTATCTTCAACCATCCCAATTGCAAATTCAGAAGTTACATTCCTTACCTCCTCTAAGTGAGGAGCAATTCATGTGAAGTGTAAATTTCCATCTGGAGCCCCCAGATGAAGAGACCAAGTCCAGGGACACTTTGCCATCTGGGGGCAAAGTGATCCAGGGCCTAGTTTCTATTCCTTGTTTCCATTACTGTCACAGAAACAACAGTTCCAGCTTTTTGTTTCTACCCCCTCCAAGTACCATGCTCCCCTCCCCTCCCTCCAACCCACAAGGGACTCATCATATCCAAAAAGATCTTGCTTTTTCCTGAAAATCTCCATATAAGCACAAAATGAAATGATGATTTTTTTTCACTATCATCGAGCAGTTCTTCACGTCTTTGGCATGGTGTTGGCATTTTCAAATGAGAAGGCAGACGTGTGACCCATTTGAATTGATGCATTCCAGCCTGCCAAGCTTCAATTTTGACCTAGTCAGGGTATTCCCCACCAGCTAAAGCACAGCTGTTAGGACAGAGAGAAGGTCATTTAACTCCCTAGATGCATAGTCAGTTTGGGGTTTTGAGTATTAGGAAAAACAAACCAGAAAATTGTCATTTTTCCCCTTTTCTATCTACAAGGCAAACATGGGGGTGAGGGGGTTGCCATTTCCTTGCCTTCTTGGATTGGGTAAATTGGCAAAATAGGACTGCAGTGCAATGAAATGGAAAGAGGACTGGAGGACCAGATGGGACTATGTCAGGTAACTTGGGTTCTACTCTAGTCTCAGCTACTAACTAGTTGTGTAAGCTTGATCGAACAAGACTTACCTTTTGGGGTCTCAATTTACATCTATAAAACAAAGGGGTGAGATTAGGTGATCATTAAGTTCATTTAATCACCAAGCTCTCTTCCAGCTCTAAAATTCTTTGATTCTGTAATTTCACAATGAATATAATTCAAGAAGTAGGACTTAACGTATTAGATAGCACAAATGGGGTAGTCAACCTGGGCACAGCCCTGAAGATGGAAGAAAGGGTTAAAGGAATGAGACAGGAGGGACAAAAAAACTGTCATTCCTTTCACTTGACTTATTCCCCCAACAATAAGACCCTCCTTTTCTCCACACCATTCACCTTTTCAAAGCTAAAATGTTTGCTGTCCCGTGTCACAAGGCCATGCACATTGAGTATACATTATCACTTTCCAATTAGTATGGTGAGAGGAGGGAAGGTCACTTTCATGCTAAGACCTTTTCATGAGCTTCTTATCTTACTCTTCTATAAAATGAGGATAATGATAATGCCTGCCTAACTCCAGGATTCATGGAGCTAGAAGAGACCTCAGAGGCCATTTACTCCTTCTCTCTCATTCAATCAATCAGTGAACAACCATTTATTAAGTGCTTACTATGTGCCAGGCACTGTGCTAAGCCTTTGTGATACAAACTGTGCTAAGCCTTTACGATACAAAGACCAAAACACAGTTTGTGCCCTCAAGAAGCTCTAATCTTAATGCAGAAAACAACATGCAAACAACTATGTACAAGCAAGATATATGGTGTAAAATGGACAGTAGCTTCAGAGGGATGGCAGAAGTAGTTGGGAACTGGAGTTAGGAGTGTTCATGGAGTAAGAAAGGCCTCTTACAGAAGGTGGCATTTGAGCTGAGGTTTCAAGGAAGCCGGGGAAGCCAGGAGGCAGAGGCAAGGAAGAAGGGCATTCTAGGCATAGGGGCGGGCAAGTAAAAAGGCCTGGAGATGGAAAATGGATTATGGTGATGGAGGAACAGCAGGGAGGCCTGTTTTATGAGATCGTAGAGTATGTGGAGGGAAGAAAAATATAAGGAGACTAGAAAGGGGCTTGGATTTGAGGGGCTTTAAATGCCAAACAGAGGATTTTATATTTGATCCTAGAGCCAGTGGAGTTTATTAAGTAAGGGAGTGACACATTCAGGCCTGCATTTTTATGATTATTTGGTTTGGGGGGGTTTTGTTTTTGTAAGGGGGAAGGTAAGGCAACTCGGGTTAAGTGACTTGCCCAAAGTCACACAGCAATACATGTCAAGTGTCTGAGGCTGGATTTGAACTCAGGTCCTCCTGACTCCAAGGCCAGTGCTCTATTCACTGCACCACCTATCTGCCCCAAAAAGATTACTTTGACAACTAAGTGGAAGATACATTGGAGTGGGAAGAGACTTGAGTCAGGGAGACCAATCAGAAGGTTTTTATAATAGTCTAATTACTAGGTGATCAGAGCCCGTATTAGGGTGGTCACTATGTAAATGTATAGAAGGGGAGGCACATGCATGAGAAATGTTGAAACAATAAGAACTGGCAGATGATTGGTTATGTAGAGTGAGTGGGAGTGAGGAGGTAGAATGGCATGGAATTTGGACACTTAGATAACTATGAGACTGTTGGTGCCTTTGACAATAAAAAGCAAGTTAGGAAGACAGGAGAACTGGGGGTAAAAATAATGAATTTTGGCTTTGACCTATTGAGTTTGAGAGGTCTACAGGACTTCCAGATTGAGATGTTCAGGAGGAGGTTGGTAATGCAAGACTGGAGAAAGGGTAGGACTAGATATATAGATACACAAATCATTTCCATAGAAATTATCATTGAATCCATGTAAACTGATGAAATTACCAAGTGAGATAGTATAGAGCATTGGTTTTCATTTAGTAGTTCTTGAACCTCCTTGGAATTCAAGACAATGGCCCAAGGGGTAAGCTAAAAATTCTTTAATGGAAACCTAGGCAGTAAATAATTACACAATTATGTTACATATATGTATATATTCTTTGTGACAAGCATATGCATGTTTTGAGCATTGTAGGTTTGTTTCTGTGGCTATTTGGAACATTTTTTGGGCAAAATTTATTATTGTCATTGTAAGGCCTTAACGAACAAATCTAAAAGTCATTATTAGTAGTATTTTAAATAACCTTGGGGGTCCACAACACATGTTTTGTTGTTATTAAAGGGAGCAGAAAAATAACAGTTGGGAAACACTGATATAGAAAGTCAAGGGCTTGAGGACAGAGCCATAGGGATACCCAGGACTACTAGACATGACCTGAATGAAGATCCACCAAAGGAGACTAAAAAGGAATGTCCAGATAGAAGGAGAACCAGAAGGGAGTGGTATCATAAAATTCTAGAGAGAGAGGGCATCCAGGAAATAAAGATAATAGACAATGTCATTAGAAATAGAATAGACAGTGTCAATAGAAAGCATCAACAGAGGTCAAAGAAGGATGAGGATTGCAAAAAAATAAAAGATCATTAGATTTGGTAACTAAGCGATCACTAGGACCTTTGGATAGAGCAATTTCAGTTGAATAATGAGGTTGAAAGACAGATTGCATAGGATTTAAAATCAACTGAGAAGAGAGGAAACAGAGGTACCAATCATAAGCAGCTCTCTCAAGTTGTTTAGCCACGAAGGAGACAAGAGATATAGAATGATAACTAACAAGGATGGTCAGATGAAGTGAGGTTGTTTTAAGGATGGGGAAGACATGGGTATATTTGTAGGCAGCAGGGACAGATGAGGAAACTGCGGCTCAGAGAGGTAATACAGGCAGCCGGTAGTAGAGCCAGGATTAAAAGTCAGATCATGAAATTCCAAATCCAGTACTTTTCCTGCTATGCTATCCCAAGTTGTGAGGATGACACAAGA
This sequence comes from Phalanger gymnotis, assembly GCA_028646595.1. Classification (NCBI taxonomy): domain Eukaryota; kingdom Metazoa; phylum Chordata; class Mammalia; order Diprotodontia; family Phalangeridae; genus Phalanger; species Phalanger gymnotis. Next base: position 244,381,253 of record CM053626.1, on the reverse strand, counting down.
GAATGATATGAGATAAATACCATATAATTTACATTATTATCAGGACAGACTCCTATTTTTTTCCAGTCCCAACATGTCTGGTCAGTCCGCACTTCTTTCGCTAAAACTCTCTCGTGGGAATACAACTTGAAGACAAACTCAATCCATCATGACCTGATGTGCTATCACAGCTCACAGCTGGAATGTGCTGGGAATCACTTCTGGTACTGAAAAGGTTAATTGTCTCCTGTTGTGCAGTAGAAGCTGAGAGAAGGATCCTGTGTTGGGGAGGAATTAGAGTAAATGAGGTTTTCTTTATAGTGCTGCTCATTCTCAACATGTTGAAAGGGCATTAGTTCACAGTCACTTTCTCTGGAATTACCAAATCTGCTCAGGAAGCCTTCATTAGGATATTAAACAAGACTTAATAAGTGAAAGTGATTTGCATCGCTGATAATCATGTGCATTAATCAAGGCAGCTTCTGTCTCTCCCCATGCAATATGTTTCATGTTCCATTGTAAAGCCCCTTTAATTCTAGAGGGCTTCTTAAAAGGGAAATGTTACATTTAGAAAGCCATTTTTAAAATGATTTACTTAGCAAAGATCACTATAAATAATGTTCTCCTCACTTCTCGGCTTTAACCATCAGGATAATTAATACTGTGAGGTTTGTGTCAGGGATACCGACCAGATGTGTTCCCATTTATCAGCCCTGGATTGCACTTACTCTAATAAATGTTTTGGCCTTTAAAAAAATATTCAAAATAAGTTGCAAAACCAAAAAACTTCATCTTACACTTTAATCCAAAGTCACAATTTGCGGTTAAGGCAGTGATGCTTTTCTCCTGTGTGGTCGTACATGTTAGCTTTCACACAGTAGTAAGACGCTTGGCTGTGAGCCTTACCCCTGCCTCCTCAGGGTGGTCAAATACAAGCTAAAGTAAATAAAGAACGTTGTTTATTGCTTTATAATGCAACCATTTTTGTTAAGGCCAATGGCCTTGGAGGTAAGAGATTTTGATTCACTGAAGGCTAATTGTGCAAGTGTTAGAAAAAGGACTACATTTGAAGCATTTATTCATGTAAGACAAACACTAAGTGTTGTTAGGGTAACTTAAAATTTTTTTTCAAATAACTTGATTTTCATCCTCACACAAAGACCAAGGTCCTTACCCTTTTTTGTCACAGATCCCTTTGGCAGTCTGGCAAAGCTTATGGACCCCTTCTCAGAATAATGTTTTTAAATACTTAAAGTAAAATATGTGAGATTTAAAAGAAGACCAATTACATTGAAATATAGTTATTAAAATATCAATATTTTAGTGACTTTTTAAATTTCAAGGACAGCTAGGTGGCACATTGGATAGTGTATCAGGCCTGGGGTCAGGAGGACCTGAGTTCAAATCCAGCCTCAGACACTTACTAGCTGTGTGACCATAGGCAAGTAATTTAATCTGTTTACCTCAGTTTCCTCATCTGTAAAAGGAATAAAAATGATACCTACCTCCCAAGGTTATTGTGAGGATTAAACGAAATAATAATTAGAAAGCCCTTAGCATAGTGCCTGGCATATAGTTAGCACTACAGGAATGTTAACTATTATTACTAACATTAATAATAATAATGTTTTCAATCTTACAATAACCCTGCACTTACAGGAATGTCCAAACAAAAGTATTTTGGATTAAAAATAATAATATAGCAGTATGAGTTTTCTGTGCCTGGGACAAGGGCAGACTAGGGGGTCTCCACCCCAAACCTGAGACTTCATCTCTTCACCAATGTGATCCTTTCTACACACACACACACACACACACACACACACACACCCTCTCCCCTACTTAAAGGCACAGTGTGTTATATGTGTCATAGTGTTGGCTTTACAGTTAAGAAGATCTGGTTTCATATCCTATCTCTGACGCTCACTGACTGGATAACCAAGGGCAAGGCATTCACCTTTCAGTGCTTTAGATTCATCTTTAAGACGGGAATAATTACCTCAGAGAGTTACCATGAGATTGAAAAGATAATGTATGCAAACTGTTTTGCAAACTTGAAAGCACTATAATAGATGTCAGTTATTATTAGTTATACACCTGGTAAAGAATCCTGCAAAAGGAGATATACGCATACATACATATATATAAGAAGGAAAAAAAGAAGGAAGGAGGGAGGGAAGGAAGAATGGAGAGAAGGAAGGAAGGAAGGAAGGAAGGAAGGAAGGAAGGAAGGAAGGAAGGAAGGAAGGAAGGAAGGAAGGAAAGAAGGAAGGAAGGAAGGAAGGGAGGGATGGAAAGAGGGAAGTAGAGAGGGAGAGAGGGAGAAAAGACTCTTACTATATGTTAAGTTCTATGGATACGAATAGAAAAGCAAAACCAAACCTACTCTCAAGGAGTTCACATTCTAATAGTAGAACGCCCACACACGTATAGAGGAAGGAATACAGATATATCTCTGTATTCAGTATGGAGTGCATGCATAAATACAGATATCCTTATAACAAACTTCGGCAGGCTATCCTAAGCTTGCCAATTCCCTTGCCATCTTTAATTCTTGCTATTGTCCTACTTCTGTGGCAACATTTATAGTCCCCTTCTCCCTTCAACCAAAGCAGCCTCATTTATTATGTCTCTGCTAAAATTAACTCCACGTTAATTCTGGAGCCTTTAGAGTTTATTGCTGGAAAAAAAGGTTATTTGCTGGCTGTAACTTGGGATATTATTGTTTGCATGCACTAGGGCTCCACATACTATTTAAATGGTGCTCAGGAGATGAAGTTTCCATAAAGCTAGAGAGACTTGATTCATCCTAATGGCCTGCAACATGAATTATGTGCCCTACTTCACTACCTTACTGGTTCAGTAATCTGGGATAGCTCCTTTAGACTCATTTATCCAGAGGGGAGAAGATGTAATTCCCAGCTGATGACTAGGGCTTATTTTTTTTCTTTCCTAGATACCCCAACTGGTGCTTTGTAGTGTTCCCTTCTGCTAGCGGTAAGTCCATCATCCTGTTGGATCATCTCCTTGTAGCTTGTCCAATGCCGTAGTTTGGATAGTCTGACTTTAGGTATCTCTCAGATGGGTATGTTCTGGGGGTGCCCTTCATTTGACTCATTTCGATGGCAGCTCATATGAGAATAGCAGGATTTTTTGTTGCTTCCTCTAAATATAACTATTTGTTCTTCTGGTTGGAGGTAGCCGGGCAGGGGGAGAACCAACATACATCCACAGACATTTCCTATCTGGCCCCCAGGGACTCATGCTTGTTTGGGCTCAGCACCAATGACTAAGCCTGAGAATTTTAAATGCTCCTTGCCTTCTGGTTGGATTCCCTCTGTTTCTCATGGCACTGGCAGAAACCAGCCCAACTTTTACCCATTTATAGGATGGCAGCACTCCAGAACTGGAGGGACCCTTCAAAATCATCCAGTACCAACCTGGCATTTTACAGATGGGAAAACCAAGCAGCCTACTCTCTGCCCTGCCCCCACCCTGCTGGGAGATAGTTATGAAGTGCTTTGCTCAAGCTCATAATGATTATAAATTGCAAAGCCAGACAACTTTGGCGATTACTCTGGACATCAATTTCCTAAGCTCTGAACAACTATTAGATCTACACAGACTTGTGGCAGACTTGTGCTCCTTCTTACATAATACATAATACTTAGAAGAATCACATTCAATTAGGACAGATTAAATTTCTTTATTATAAACTGAACAGCCCATCAACAAATAAATCATTCAAAATACAAAATAAGGCATTGAATCTTAAATAAACTTGTCTTTTAATCAGGTAGAAACAAATGAATTAATTTGAAAAAGCAGTAATCTTGTATGTACCAATTCATGTTTATCTCTCCTATAGAGTATAAGCTCCTTTCTAGGCGGGGGCTCTGTGCCTCTTCTTCATCTCCCTCCACTGCAGTACTTAGCCTGGCACATAATAAATGTATTTTTTTAAATGCTTGTTGATTGATTGATTAATTTTGACTAAAGCAAGACTGGGGGAGGGGGAAGGAGGTGATGGAATAGAGAATGATCAAGGAGAACCCAGAGAAATTAATGTGATTATTGAATAAATTTTTTAAAAGATAATCCCATAATACAAGATAAAAGATAGAAGGAGGGGGGTGGAGGGAGGATAATGCTAAGAAGTTTTGAGGCGAGTAGGGGAATTGGGGGGAGTGGAGGAGCAAGCTAGGTGGAACAATGTATAGAATGCTAGCTGAGAATCAGGAAGACCCATCTTCCTGAGTTCAAATCTGGCCTCAGACACTTACTGTGTGACCCTGGACAAGTCACTTAACCCTATATGCCTCAGTTTCCTCATCTGTAAAATGAGCTGGAGAAGGAAATGGCAAATCACTCTAGTATCTTTTCCAAGAAAACCCCAGATGGGGCAATGAAGAGTCAGACACAGCTGAAATGGCTGAACAACAAGGCGAATTGGAGAGAGCATCCACTTAAAGTCTTAAATCTTATCAGTAAGCTAAGTCGTTTAGGGAGGGGGCTAGTTCAGGGATAGTGCACAGGGATTTGGATTTGAAGCTAGAGGAAAAGAACAGACAAGAACAGTTGAAATAATTGGCCAAACAGTGAGACAGGTTGTCAGAATGAGTTGATTAGGATTTTTGAGCAGCAACAGGAGGTCAGCTAAGGTTATGAACAATCATTTTTTAATGGGTAATGTCACATTCCATGATTCTAAAAGTCATTTTAACTTGTGTGATATTCAGATTATTCATCTGTAAAATGAGTAGGTTGGACTGTTGGAATTCTCTACCATGGACCACTAAGGTGCTATAGCATGCTAAATATTTCTTTATAATTAATCGCCACCTGCTAATAAGTGACTAATTATAAACAGGCCCAAGAGCGATCACTTCCATCTAAATGTCCTCTTTATATCTCCATATTGAACCCCAAGCTTCCTCCAAAGATCAGATATGTTCTCTTCGACAGAAGTCCTTCCTGATTCCCACTACTTATTAGTATTCTCCCTTCCAAAATTATTTTGTGTTTGTTTTGAATTTGCTTATATGTGTTCATGTTGTTTATTTTCAGTAGAATATAAGCTCTTTTTGAGGACAGGACTGTTTCATTTTTGTCTTTTTATCTCCAGCACTAAACATAGTTTCTTGGCATACAGTTAGAATATAATAAATGCTTGTTTAATTGAATCGAAAGATATTTATTCTCAAGTATTGGAAGGAGCATGGTGTGGATGAGGGATTAAACTTGCCCTACTTGACCCCTGAGGGAAAAATTAGAAGCAATGTAGGGTAATGACAAAGAAGCACATTCAACTTCTAGAGAAAAACTTCCTCACAATTTGAGCTATGCCCAGGTAGGATGAGCTCCCTCAGGAGAGGTGGGTCTTCTTTACCCTAGAAGATTGTCAGGAAAATTTTACAGGTTACAAAGGTGTCAAACACAAGGACTGTGGGCCCCGGGCTGCCCACAACACTCAGTGCATTCTGAACCAGATTAAAATGTAATTGGGAAATATTTAACAAAACGCAATAGAACACAGATAACATTACAGTTTAAAGCTGAGTAAATGTATGGCCTGTAGAGATCCTCATGGACAGTTTAGTGGCCCCTGTTTCTACTTGAATTTGACACCCCTCTTGAAGAAGGGATTCCTGTTGGGGTGTATGTTGCACTAGACATCTGCTGGGGTGGCTCCCAGTTCTGAGAGTCTGTCACCAGAGCAACCTACAATCAAATAAATCAAGTGAGTGCTAGAGTGGGTTCACATCAAATGTTTTGTACCACAAGCAGGCACAGAATATTGCATGCTTTACAGTTGGGACAAGGCCCTTCCGTTAAGCCTACCAAGAAGCAAGCCCACCCCAAACATCCATGTATTTTCTTGGAATGCCAGCCAAGCATTCCACAAAAGGGGGAGAGAAGACCAAGGGGATACTACATACACATGGCACCTACCAGTATACTAAGACTGACTCCCCACTTGCAAGCACTTAGGTCACAACAGGACAGAATAACATGTTACAAAAAGAAGAAAAATAAAGCAATTGAGAAAGAGGCCACTAGACCAAATAAGGTATGCTTCTTTATTCCCAGTGGTTAGCACACTGCTTCGAAAAGTGCTAAGTGTTTAATTAACGTTTTTCATTCATTCATACAAATTCTCAGAGTCAACTGCGGTCCCGATATGAGGACTCCTCTGGCAGAGTTCCCTATCTATTAGACCTAACTTAGTTCATTGTTCTCTGTCCATCAAAAGGAGGAATGGCTCTCATTCTCTCTTCCCAACTTCCTGGCAGCAGACACAACTCCTCCCACTTTAGAGTATAGCCACTTAGTCCACCAAAATCTCAGACAAGGCACACATATGTTCCCCAATCTTCCTTTGTCATTTTCCCCAATTTAAAATGTCGATAAACATTAACTAAGTTCCTGCCATGTGCCAGGTATTCTGCTAAGCACTAGGGATACAAATATGAAAAAAGAAAGATAGCCCTGCATTCAAGGAACTTATGTTCTGGTAAAGGAAGACAACATACAAAAGGAAATTGTAAATTCTGGTAGGGCAAAGAAGGTACCCCAAACAGGAGCTTGGAGGAAAAGTCAGTCTACTCTCCTCTCTCCAACTCTCCTTCTCTTTTTCTTCTCCCAGGTCTACCAACTACCAGCTTCAATTAAGAGCCCCCATTCCTTCCAAAAATTATCATTTATTCTCTCCAGACACTCAAGAAGGAGGAAGGTGACAATACACAAATGTTTAATATATGAGTTCTGTTATCCCCATTTATAACTAAGGAAACCAAGGCTCAAAGGTGTTAATTAACTTGTCTTCAGTTGTGCAGCTAGTAAGCAGCATCAGAACTAGAACAGGAACTCATTTCTCCCGACACCAAGTCCAATATTCTTTCTACCCCATGAAGATTCATGGGATCATAGCTTTAGGGCTAGAAAGAAACTCTCTCAGGGGCGGAGCCAAGATGGCAGCTGGAAAGTAGGGACTGGCACGAGCTTCCTGCCAAGTCCCTCCAAAAACCTATAAAAAATCGTTCTGAACCAATTCTAGAAATGCAGAACCCACAAAATAGCATAGGAAAGCAGGGCTCTAGCCCAGGACAGCCTGGATGGTCTCTGGGTAAAATCTATCCTGCACAGACCTGGGAGCAGAGGAGAGTGGAGCTGAGCAGAGCAGAGCCTAGCATGGGCAGCACAGACCGACCAGACGGGGAGCCGGGAGGAGCGGGACCTAGCTCCCTGAATCAGTGAGCTGCGGCAGTCACCAGACTTCTCAACCCACAAACACCAAGGACAACAGAGTAGGTTAGTGGGAGAAGCTGCTAGGGACTGGGATAGAGTTTGCAGTTTGGCCACTGCCCCAGGAGGCAGCGGAGGTGGGGCAACTTTAGAACTACAGCTGCAGTTGCTTCTGGCCCCAGGTCCACCTGGTGGAAGGAATTAAGTGGCTGATCAGAGCAGGAATAAAGAGCCTGCTGAAGATCTAAATCCAGTCCAGGTTGGGGGTTCTTGAGGAAGGAGCAGCGCTGGTGTGGCAGAGCTGGCACATCCCCCCCAGGCTTGAAACGTAGCACTCGTTAGTCTACAAGCAGTCATACCCCAATGAAAAACTCAAGGGTCAAGTGAGTTGGCTGGAAACATGGCCAGGCAGCGAAAACGCACCCAGATTCAGTCTCAGACTTTGGAATCTTTCTTTGGTGACAAAGAAGACCAAAACATACAGCCAGAAGAAGTCAACAAAGTCAAAGAGCC
>CM053626.1:244344082-244373016 GCA_028646595.1 Phalanger gymnotis | reverse complement strand
TGGGAAGGGAAGAGGGGAGAGAATTTGGAACTCAAAGTTTTAAAAAATAGATGTTCAAAAACAAAAACATAAAAGTTTTTGCATGCAACTAGAAAATAAGATACACGGGCAATGGGGCGTAGAAATTTATCTTGCCCTACAAGAAAGAAAGGGAAAAGGGGATGGGAGGGGAGTGGGGTGACAGAAGGGAGGGCTGACTGGGGAACAGGACAACCAGAATATATGCCATCTTGGAGTGGGGGGGAGGGTAGAAATGGGGAGAAAATTTGTAATTCAAACTCCTGTGAAAATCAACGCTGAAAACTAAATATATTAAATAAAATAAATATAATAAATATAATATAAATAATAAAAATAAAATAAAATAAAATTTTTTTTTAATTTTTAAAAACTCTCCTTATGTAATAATAGAAATTACATTTGTTGTATATGCAGTTCTAGATTTGGGATCACAGAAAGACTTTGGAAGATAGTCTCAGGATTATAAAGACTTTGGATGACTTTCCTGGGATGACAGAGGGCTGAGCTGTTTACAAGAATTCAGGACAGCTCAATTTGTTAGGGGATTCTAGAGGTCTTGAAAAGGAAACTTCTAATAAAATCTGGAAGTACCAAATAGGAAAGGCAGAAAAGTAAGCATGCAAGTGGATGACTGGGGAATGGTAGGAGAGAAGGCATGTCAATTACAAAGTAGAGCTGAGATTAGACCAATTCAATAGCTGTGGCAGTTGGTGAAAGTGAAGTACCATCAACCAGTCCTGTCTATCTCTCTGTTTTTCACATACCTTAAATCTCAATTTCTTTCTTTAACATCGCCTCAGACCAGATAGGGAAATGATTTATAAGACAACACAGCAAGTGGTCCTACCTACAAGCTTCTTATACTTTGAATGTTTTAATTATTTGGTGTTACTTTATAGTATTAATAAATTACATGGCCATTAACAGTGATTCTTGTCTAAATCATAAATTTATAGTTTGCAGCTAAGAGAGGTGAAGCTAGCCGATGGGAAAAGAGATTTCCCTAATTTACTCCAAGGTGGGGACCAAGTCAATTAGAGAGTGTTTGCAATTGTGTTGAACTGTTGAGAATACTTTGAAGCATACCCATTAGACAGGCTCTGAACCTACAGAGAGAGAAAATAAGGAAAAAGGACAGCAACCTATAAGGGGGGAGTTGATGTGGTTGTTTCCAAGTACAACTGCATTTATACCCATCCCCCAAATTGCTATATACGAGGAAACTGTGGTCCCAGGAAGTAAAATTATTTGTGCAAGGTCATGCAGAGAGTAAATAGCAGAGCTGAGATTCAAACCCAGATCTTCTAGCTTCAAATCCAGGACTCTTTCCACTAAAGCAAACTGTGTCCTATAAAAGTGGCCATTTGTGACCCTTCCCCTCTGTCAGGCTCCTAACCCATCTCCTGGTGTTATTACTCTTAATGAAATATTACCAGTGTTCATAAAACCTGCTTTTGGGTGCTCTGTGCAAAAGACATGCTAGTCTTCTGAGCAAAAATAATCTGACTTTCCAAAGAAATAATCTACTGGTCTTAAAGATCTGAATTAGAACAGATGTGATTTCAAAGAGAAGGTAGGCCAGTGGGTGAGAAATCCTAGCTCTGCTACTCATTTCACACATTTGGTCACATTCCCTATCTACAAAAGAGACACAAGATTAGCTCCCATTTCTCAACTCAGAAAAGAAAAAGAAACCACATACGTGAAATACGTTGAGAAATAAATGTGCCACGGATGGCCAAGGAATTGTTCATATACACCTGGCAACAAGAGTTCACAACATGAGAGGGTCTTATCAGTCAAGAACTTTTTTAGCTCCACCAGATTCTTTTAAGAGGTCTCAAATTGAGATGGGGAAATTACAATGGGTATAATCCACAGGTATTTGGTTTTCAGAGTATTGTAGCTCCATGGACAGCATCCTGCCTTAGGAGAAAAGGAATCAAAGCACTTGAGGGCGACTAAGATCAAAAAGGGTGGGAGGATATGGGCCCAGAGAGTGGATTTCATGGCAAATAGGAAAGAAAATTATCATGAGGAAGACAGGGGACAGAAATGGACCATACAATCAACAATACAAAATAATTTCTACTACACAAAAATATTTCTATTGCCTATATCTCATGTAGGAATGGATACTTCTAAGAATAAAGTGCAACAGAAAAAAAGAGGAAAAGATCTACAAAGCAACATCACAGAAATTGCTTAGAAAAGGGAACTCAAAATAGGTATTTTGAAAGCTTAAATTCCATAAAGAACACAGAGACTAAAGAAGGAATAAATAAGCATAAGGACCACAGATCAATGAATAAAAATTTAGAATAAACAGAAAAAAATAACCTATGAAAGAACTAGAGAGAGAAATTCTTTTTAGAAAAAGGCACAGAAAATGAAGGAAAAACTAATAATCAAAAAGTTGGACAGGAAAGGAGATTTTACTTAGCTAAGAGAGAAATGGGGGAGGAATTATATAACAAAGTAAAATGAAGAAAGAAAAGGAAATTAAGAAATTAAATAAAACTCAAAAACCAGGGAAAGGGGTCATAAACCAGAGGGGTTGGGTTGAGGGTGACTAGAAAGTCAATGGGTTGCCTTAAGGTAAATTAACATGAAATAACTAAAGAGAAAAAGTACTCTTTAAAGTCGTCTTTAAAGAGGAAGTGAGCCAAACAAATCCTAATTCTAGGCGGGGGGGGGAAAAAACAATATTAGAGATGGAGGAAAACATAAACCTAATTCCCATAATTTTAAATGTGAATGGGTTAAACAATCCACCAAAATGAAATAGTGACAAATTGGATATGAAAATAAAACCCCATAATCTGCTCCTTACAAGAAACACATTTAAAAAGCAAATACTTATGCAGATAAAGAATGAGGGGCTAGAACTCAATTTACCACGCATCAAATGAATTCACAAAAAGCAAAATTTGCAATAACATTATCAGACAAAACAAAAATAAAAATTCACAACAAAAATAGAAGAAAGCAAAGAAATTACATTAGGCTAAAAGGAATCAGACAATAAGTCAATATCAATATTAAATTTATATGTTCCAAATGCCTTAGGACCTAAATTCATAAAGGAAAAATTAAGAATTACAAGACATAGACATAATATAATAAAATCAAGAGACCTTAACGTCCCTCTCTCAATTTTAAAAATTTTAAAAGGAAAATGAAGATAAACAAAAGAGAAAATAAATAGAATAGAATAAATTTCATTAAAAAGCTAAAGACTTACGCTATCTTCTTTTCATTTTTTTAGAGGCAATTAGAGTCAAGTGACTTGTCCAGGGTCACACAGCTAGTAAGTATGTGAAGCCACATTTGAACTCAGGTCCTCCTGACTCCAGGGCCAGTGCCCTATCCACAGCTCCACCTGGCTGCCCTTATTCCATCTTCTAAATGGGACTTCTAAAGAATGTGTGTGTATGTATATGTGCATGTATGCATATACATATATTTTTTTTCTCAGCACCATGTGGAATTTTTACAAAAACTGACCATGCCCTAAGGCACAGAGATATAGCAAATAAATATAAAAAGGCTATATTAGTAAACACAGCTTTTATAAACCATAAAACAATAAAAATAGCCATCAGTTTAGGGAGCACCAACAAAAAAATATGTACCCAAATGGAGATAAAACAATGAAATCATAAATGAGTGAGTCAAAGAACTAATCATAAAAATGATTAATAATTATGTTAAACAACTGTAATGATGAAACAACATAATGAAATTTCTGAGATAGAGCAAAAGCAGTCCTCTGGAGTAGAAAGGGAGGGAAATATATAGATAGATATAGATATAGATACAAACACAGAGATAGAGATAGATTTTATATATATATATATATATATGCATATATATATACATATATACATACATATGTACATATATATATATCATATATCCCTAAAAATTACCAAAATAAAAAAGGAAAGGATTAATGAATTAAATATGCCATTATAACAATTAGAAACCCAACCAATAAACAAACCCAAAAGAAGCACAAAAGAGAAACAGATAAATTGGAAAGAATCTCCAACTAATATATTCAGCCCTAAACTTTCTCCTGAACTTCATTCTCCCATTACAGATTACCTATCATTTCTATATCTTGTAGGCATTTCAAACTAAACATGTCCAAAACAGAATTTCTTATATTTTCCCCAAATTCATCCCACTTCCAAACATTCCTATGTCTACTGAAAATATTACCAACCTTGAAGTCACCCAGGTTTTCAACCACAGAAAAATGCCCCATATCCAATCAATTATCTACCTTGTTGTAGAGGTAGAATCAATACCTCTCATATTTCCCCCATTCTCTCCACACATTTACTACTTCAGGCATTCATTACCTCTCATATGCACTATCAAAATGGTCCACTAATTGTTCTTGCTTCTTCAAGTTTCTACCCTCCTCAGTCTATCCTCCACTTAGAAACCAAATTGATATTCCTAATACAACGAATCTTACTGTGTTAGCGCCATACAGAAGTGTGCTGTTAACAACTACTCTCTGAAAAAAAAATGTAAGCACAATACACTTTTAAGTTTAATCTGCATTATTGCCATTATTTCCATCACTTACTTAAAACCAGACAATCAAAACAATAAACCAAACCCTGATTTGTAGTTTTGCTGATTTCCAAAGTTAGATGCTCACATTGAAAATTTAACAACAGGCTCTCCCAAGCTAGTACAAGTTGGCTGCTGAATCTCTTTCTCTCCATACTAAAAAAAATCTTCATTGGTTCTTTATTGCCTCTAGTTTAAAATATGAATTCCTCCGTCTGACATTTGAAGTCCTGCACTGCCTGGTTCCCAACTAGCTTTCTAGTCACTTCACAATCTTCCCCTTTACACACCTTCCCTTCTTCAGTCAAAGTGGCTTGCTATCTGCTCTCAGCCATAAAATTCTATCTTCAGCTTCCATGCCCTCACATATTATGGTCCCTCATATCTGGAATGCACTCTTTCCTCCTCTGCCTCAGAAAATCTATAGTTGCCCCAAAACACAATTCAGGTGCCTTTTCCTATAGAAGGCCTTTCCTAATATGCCCAACTAATGGCGCTCTCTCTCTCTCTCTCTCTCTCTCTCTCTCTCCCTCTCCCTCTCCCTCTCCCTCTCCCTCCCTCTTATTTATTTTTACTCAGTTGTATGGGTTTTAGTATCCCATCCCACCCACTCCCCAACCACCACCGACTGCCAGTTTCATCTTTGTAATGCCTTGCAAATAGTAGGTGCTTAATAAATGTTTGCTGACTTGAATTGTTATCAAATTCAAGAACTAGATTTATAAGCGCCCACAAAAATGTTAGAGTGGCCAGGCCAAACATGAATTGATTATTCCAGAGACATCTGTTTGAGCAAGGGGGGAGGTATATTCAGGCACAGAGATGAGAAAGAAAGGTCTTTCATGAACAATGTCATGTAATTATCTGTGCTCTCAAAGTAGCAGCTTTGCTTTGTTACTTATTCTATTATTCCCTCTTGAGGTCAACCGGGATAGCAAATCCATTCCTCTCTAGAGGACCCTTCCCTAAAGAAACCTCCCTCTGGCTTCAAGATGGGCCAGAAGCCACAAGCTCAGAGCCGGAGGAGGTACACCAACAGCAGCTGCTGCCCCTACCCCTCCTTCTTCTGTGCTCTCATCTGCTACTGCAGTCATTACTCCCCTTGAGCCTTCCCCCAGGCCTTCCACAATGGCAACTTCCCACCCCCCAGCCACTCCTGCCAAACAGAGACACATCCTTGCCCCCTGAGAGGGCAGGGAGCAAGAAGCTGACCTAGCCCTCTTGGATGGGCCAGGTCAACTGGGATGCCGGCCTGGGGATGAGGAATGAAAGACAAGAAGAGGATACTGCTGTTTCTCTTAGAGGTCAGGGCACAGAACAATATCCACCATTGGCTATTGGCTCTGAGATGCCTAGTCCTGCCCTTGCTCTGGGGGTAACTTTGGCAACAATGCCTCTATACTTACATCCTCATTATTATTATCTTGTGGCTAGAAGTGTTTATATAGCTTGTCAGCATGTGTTATGTCACTATGTCAGATCATATTTCCTCTGACACCTCCCTCAAGGTCTATGCATCTAGAGGTTCTGAGTTACCTTCCTGGTGGCTAAGAACAATACTTAAACTCATTTTACACCACTACATTTATTATAGAAGATATTGGCAAAAAAAATTATTGGAGAGGCAAGCACACTGAGTCTCAGTCAGAGAACCTGAGTTTGAATCCTAACTCGGACATTTCTTTCCCGTGTGACATTGGGCAAGTCTGAGTTTCCTCATCTGGAAAATGTGCTGATGGGCAGTAGTGATGGATAAGATCAAACTTAAGGCTCTTTGCAATTCTTCCAATTCAAGTTGCTCAGGATACAGCTTTATCTACCTACTTTCTCTCCATCTAATCATTCTAATGCATTATCTTGTGTTTCTTGATGTTGGATTTTTCCCCAGATACACGTTTTAACCCATTGAAGTCTATGTTGGACCAAACAAATCAACTTTGCAAATTCCCTGAAAGAGAAAAGCCTTAACTTCACCAGATTCAGAAAGTATGTGGCAGGGGAAAGAGGAGCGCTCGCCATTCTTCCATCTAAAAGGGACATGATGGTGTAATGGTCAAAACATTGCACTGAGTTTCACAACACCTGGGATCTAGCGCCAGCTATGTGACTCTAAGCAAGCCATTTAACTTCTTAGTCACAATTATTGCCTCCATAAAGTAAAGGAGTTAGACTATACGATCTCTAAAGTCCCAGTTCTAATATTCTAGGATACTGTGCCATCTTTGCACACTCAGGCAATGACAAAAAAAAATTTATCCTAATAGCTTTTTTTTAATTAATTTATTTTTAGTTTTAACATTCAGTTCCACAGAATTTTGAGTTCCAAATTTTCTCCCCATCTCTCTCCTCCCCCCACCCCAAGGCATTGTACATTCTGATTGCTCCTTTCCCCTATCTGCCCTCCCTTCTAATACCACCCCCTTCTCTTGCCCCTTTCCCTTCTTTTTTCCTGTAGGGCAAGATAGACTTCTATACGCCATAGGCAATGACAAAATTGATGAGGGGAACTATGCTTTTTAAGTTGTTGATCACTATTACAGACTCTAGTTCCAAAGCTTCTCTATCCATCTGAGAAATGGGTAGAAAAACCCATATGTTGGGTCTTTATTGAACACGGCTCCAAATCACGGACATGGAGACCTCAGTCAGACAATTAGTCTGCTTTTAAGCAGAGATAGGGAGAAAGAAATATTCTAACTCACCGCATAAATCCACAGCAGTCCTCCTTCCACTTATCCACCTGACCACAGACTCAGAATATCGGGCAGTTAGTCAATCAACAAGCTTTAATAGGTGCTGGTTATATATCAAGCACCACTCTAGGGGCCCGGGATACCAAGAAAGGCAAAAACACAGTTCTTGCCCTTAAAGAGCTTCCATTGTAATGAGGGAGACGACATGTAAATAACTAGGCAGATAGGAGATATTTCATACATATGCCCAGTAGATGGAAAGCATCCTTAGAGGAAGAGGAATTTGTAGCCTGGAGGGACTGAGAAAGGTCTCTTGAAGTAAGTGGGATTTGAGGTTGAGTCCTCATGGAAGTCAGAGAAACTAAGAGGCTGAGATGAGGGGTTACAGTCTGAACATGGGGAATGGTTAGTACAAGAAACAGAGTCAGGAGGTAGAGTGTCATGTTCAAGGAACTGCCACTAGGCTGGTATTACTGGAACAGAACGTTTGGCAGAGAGTAAGGTGTACCTGGAAAGGTAGCAAGTAGCTGGGTTATCAAAAGCTCTAACTGCCAAATAAGGAAGCTAGGTGGCTCAGTGGAAAGAATGCCAGCCTGGAGCTGGGAAGACTCATCTTCCTGAGTTCCAATCCGGCCTCACATACGTACTAGCTGCGTGACCCTGGACAAGTCACTTCACCCTGTTTGCCTCAGTTTCCTCATCTGTAAAATGAGCTGGAGAAGAAAATGGCAAACCACTCTAGTAATTGTCAAGAAAGCTCCAAACAGAGTCATGAAGAGCTGGACACAACTGAATATGATGGGACAACAACAACAAACTGCCTAACAAAGGTGTTTACATTGGATTCTGGAGGTAATGAGAAGCTACAGAAGCTGATTGATCAGAGGAGAAACATTATCAGATCTACACTTTGGAGAAACCACCTTAGAAGCCGTGTGGAAAGTAAAGTGGGAAGAAACTTGAGTCAGGAAAACCAGTTAGAACGTTAGTGTAACAGTCCAAATGAAAGGAGATAAAGTCCTGAACCTCATCACTGTCCTGTGGCTAGGTGAATCCAACAGAATGTTAGATCTAGAAGAAAACTTAGAAAATGACAAATCTGACCCCCTCATTTCACAGGTGAGGAAACTGAGGGTCCATAAGGATAAACGATTTGCTCAGTCTCACACCCTGGTTACTCAGAGCCAGAACTACAGCCCAAGATCACACAACCAGCCAATGGCAGGTTGAGGACTTGGATCAGGCCTCTGACTCCAAATGTGGCATTCTGTCCAGTATGCTTCCTCAGGTAAGGGAATCTGGCAAGAGAAAGAGGCCTCACAAAAGAGAATTTTTCACAAAGCTGAGTATTGTATAAGAAAAGCAAATATACTTCTCTTCCCTCTTTGTAGAGGTGAGGTATGGAACATTGCATATTCCGTCAGATCCAGTTAATGTCTTAGATTTTGCTGAACTGTCTTCCCCACTCCCCATCTTTTTATTCTCTGTTACAGGTGACAGCTCTCCAATGAGGGCAGGGGAGAGGGTCATATTTGAAAATGAAGGTGATTTAAAAAAACAAAAGACAATAACAAAAGAAAGTTTCAAGTGAGTTTTTAGAAATGGAAATTCAATGACATCCTGGAGTTGGTGTTCTTCCAGAGCAACTGAGAAAAGGCAAACAGAGTCAGGCCTTGGGTCACCTGTTAGACAGCAGCCAAACCTCACAGTTAGATAACGTAGGAGGCCGACATGGCAATGAGCTCAGTTGTGGCAATGTCTGCGGACTCCTCCACCGGCTTGCAAACTGCTTAGCCAAATCTCTTTTAAAGAATCTGACACTGCATCCGCAGTCAAGAGGTCTTTGGTTTTTCCCATCAGGGTGACCTCGAGGGCCCCTGGATCTCACCCACACCTGCCCTACTCAGAATAACAGAGGAGAGATGATAGAAGAGAGATGGGGGCAAATGGAGAGTAGGTAGAAAAATAGTGAACTTACAGAATTTAGATAAACAATTAAATATATTGACACCTCATTAATTCAAATTAATTGGGGTTGAATGACAATCTGAATTAGAGAAAAGTCAGAGATCGATTATTTTTAAAGGAACACAGTTGCCATCTTTTCTAACACCCAAGTAACTGGAAAACTAACTGCTAAAGAGCTATTTCTAAGTCCAGGGCCTATTTTAATGAATAGCTGAGGTTCTTCTGTGATTAACAGGCATATGCAAACAATTAAGGTGTTAAAATTTGGTGGTTAGCTTTTCATAGGCGGCAAAGATAAACTGCTTGCCACCCAGAACAGTAACTAGGAAAGAGCTTATCAGGCTTCTCCTGAGGGTGCCCACATCAAGAGGAAGGCACCCCTGGGGAAAGTCCCCGAGCTAAAAGGATTGGCTCACCTGTTTCCTACATTCTGACTCCCCATGCCTGTTACTCTTCTTTTCACTTTCAACTTCACAGCATGGGTATCTTGTTGCTAGCCTCATTCATCTCCTCCCCTTTAAAAGCTCTCATCTCGTTTCTCCATTAAAGTCCTTCTCCCGTGTCTCCACTATGTAGAAGTGCCCTCAGAATCTCAGGATCTCAAAGAACACTTGGCTCAGCCCACACTTGGGCAAGAATCCCCCTCCCCTCCACCACCCCAAAGTACAAGTGTTCATCCGGTCTTGACTAAAAAACTCCAATTACAAGAAACCTCTTACTTCTCAACATAGTTTATTCCATTTGGGGACAGCTCTAATGGTTAGGAAGTTCTTCCTTACCTCAAGCCTAAACCAGTCTCTCTGCAACTTCTCCCTGCTCCTAATTCTGCCCTTTGGTGCCAAGCAGAATGAGACCAATCACTCTTCCATGTGACAGCCTTTCAAATACTTCAAGACAATTATTACCTGGACTTTGCCACTTACTAGCTGTGTGACCTTGGGCATATTACTTCATCTTTTAATTTCCTCATCTGTAAAACAAAACAAAAAGATATGCTAGAGACCGAGGCAGAGTATTTGGGTTCAAATCCCAGCTCTGCTGCTGTATACTGTGATCTTGGACAAGTCATGACCACTCCATGACTACCTGCTAATATCTTAGGGCCACGTATAAATATTCCTAGTTAAACTCTGAGATCAGTGCCAAAGAACTAGTTGCAAATATTAAGGAACAGTCTATTTGAAATCAGAAGACCTGGGTTCAAAGCCTCAGTCTTGTGTGGCCTTGGGCAATAGCTTGTTATAGCTAAAAAACACAGGTATTTGGAGCTAGAGGACCTTTGTTCAAATTCCAGTTCTGTTGACTACAACCTTGTGAGCTTGGGTAAATCATTTCACCATGGTAGGTCTCCGCTTTATCACTTGTGAAATGAGGGAGTGGACTATATCTTTAAGGTCCCTTCTAGATTCTGTAGGGTTTGTGATCAATCAGTGAATAAACATGTATTAAGTGCCTACTATGTACCAGGCACTGTGCTAAGTGCAGATACAAATATTAAAAAAGAAAGACAGTCCCTGCCTTCAAAGAGCTTACGATCAAGTCGCTTCACAGGAATAGCCCTATAAAGAGAAGAACTTGTACTACAAGGACCTCTGCTATCTCTTTCACACCTATGAGTTTGAATTAATAAACTTTATCTGGAACTAAAAAATGTTGCTGGGATTTACTAATGAAGTATTTTGCACAAGGCATGTGCCAGGTTTTCCAAACATCATAGAGAATGCAACATACTGTTGTCATAGCAAGAAAACTATTCCTGAGCTTTAACCATCTCAGGATATTCTCTTCCTAAACATATGGTGATAATTGTCACCCATCTCCTATCTTTTTTTTAATACCTACCTAAACAAAACAAACCCCAAACATGCAGCTTTTCTTTGCTGGGACACATCTGGCTAGCTTTTGAAAAATTGGGCTAACTGAAGCTCCTATATTAACTGGCTAGATTTAAATATTGTATGTGGGGTGAGGAAAACCTGAGTTCAAATGCTACTTGGGGTGCTTACTGGCTGTGAGATCATGGGTTTGTCATGGAACCTTTCTGAGCCTCAGTTTCTCTGCCTGTAAAAAAAGTTTAAAAATAGCCCCTGTAGTAACTACCTATCAAAGTTTTTCTAAGACACAAATGAGAATTCTATTCAATTCTAAAGAATTTAGTAGGCACATACTATGTATAAGGTACTATGCTAGATCAACATAAAATACCCTCTAAAGTCAGCTGAGGATTGTGTGTATGATGTTGCTTTGTGTTACTCTTGACAACTGATTTCCTCAAACACCATATTCACATAATGATTTGTTCTGTAAATCTCAAATGCACTTAGGTACTGTTGTATTTCAACTGTGTTGGTACCTAATTGCCCAAGAAGGTCCTTGAGGTGAGGAATCGAGTTTTCTCTGTAACACCAATCCTACTGAGTCCTGCTCAGTCCCAAAATATACAACATCCCTTTGCCTCAGGAGATGAGCCCCAAACTCTAAATCTCAGAAGTTTGTGTGGGTCCAGGCCATTCTTTCCGCCTCCCTCACCCTTTTGAACAAGGCACTATACGTCCAAATGTATTTTCCCCCAGTGCTCAAAAGAAGGAAGGAAACAAGCATTTATCTACCATGTGGTAGGCACTGGGCTAAGTGCTTTACAATATTAGCTCATTTGATCCTCACATCACCCATTTTACAGTTGAGGACAATGAGGCAGCAGAGGTTAAGTGACTTGCCCAGGGTCACACACTTAGGAAGTATCTAAGGCAGAATTTAAATTCAGGTCGTCCTCACTCCAGGCCCCACACTCTATCCACTGGACTGCTTATCTACCTGTAACAGAGGAGGGCCTCTTATGTGTGGTACACTCAACTGTGTCTGCTGAGTTGAATTGCATTCACCACCTCCTCTCCTTGTTCAAAAATCTACAGATATTTCCTATGGATTAGGTTATCTAGTCCCACTCCTAGGCATAGACTTCAAAACTTTCCTTCAGTCTGTTGCACCATCCAGCTAGGTGGCACGGTGGATTCAGCACTGAACGGGGAATCAGGAAAACCAAAGTTTGAATCTTGCCACTAGACACTTAGAGCTGTGTGATGTTGAGGAAGTCATTTAATTTCTCTGGGCCTCATTTGCAAAATGAGGGGATATGACTCAAAGGTCTTTAAGGTCCCTTCCAGCTCAAAACCTATGATCTTTCTCTAAATCTCTCCTCTCATTAGCCTCCAACTTAAATCTCTACTCTATGACTAGAGATTATGTCTTTCTTATTCTGTCTCTCCACTCCCCTCCCGAAACAGTCCTATGGTAATTATTTGATAAATGCTTGTCGAATGAGTGAATTATCATTGGGCTATCCTTTTTAAAAAAACATTTGTGAGACACCAGCAATAGGCTCTGGACCATACAGTTCTTTGAACTGGCTGTAACTCTGGCAGGAGCTGTTAATGTAGTTAATAGGGATGGGCTATTCTCCAGATCCCTTGGTACCAGACAGGTGAGAATCTATCCTATTATTTAATGCCTCTAAGAGAAAAAATATCTACAGCCTCCCATTCTAGTCACTTATTGTAATATACAACAATCTTCTCTGTCAGAGAAACTTTAGAATCACTGAATCAATGAATTTTGGAGCTACAGGGGACCATAGCGATCATTTAGTTGCTATCGTTCCGTTGTTTCAATCGTGTTTGACTCTTTGTTGACCCCATTAGGGGGTTTTCTTGGCAAAGATACTAGAGTACTTTGCCATTTCCTTCTCCCAGCTCATTACAGATGAAGAAACTAAGGCATACAGGGTAAAGTGACTTGCCCTGGGTCACACAGCTACTAAGTGTCCGAGGCCAGATTTGTACTCAGAAAGATGATTCTTCCTGACTACAGGCCAACACTTTATCCACTGGGTCATCTTGCTGCCCTGGTCATTTAGTACGCCCCAATTTACTTTAAAGGTGAGAAAAACAAGGTTCAGAAAAGCTAAAATTTGAACCCAGGTCATTTGGCTTTCAAATTCAATGTTCTTTACCTTACTGTGGATTAAAATTCTTCACACAGTCTGTTTATTAATCTTTTCACTCTTGTTACACTTTACTCCCTTCCTTACACTCTCTGGTCCTGTGGTCTAACCATACTGGCCACCTTGCTATTCCCTACATACTCCCATCTCCCATACTCTTCATCTCCCATCTTTGTGCCTCTGCTCTGGCTGTCCTCTAAGCCTGGAAGACACTCCCTTTCACTTCTACCTCTTAAAACCTCTGGCTTCCTTCAAGATTCAGCTCACGAGGCCTTTTTAACCCCTCCTTCCCTTTTTCCCTCCCTCCCAGCTGCTAATATTTTCCCCTCTAGGTTACTTTCTCTCTATTTGGTATGCATCTAACACATTTCTATTTATGTACATACTGTCTCCCCTATTTAGATATAAGCTCCTTGAAAGAAAGATCTGTTTTTGCCTTTCTTTGTATCCCTAGCACTTGGCACAGTGCCTGGTACATTGTTAAGTGCTTAATAAATGCTTGCTAATGGATTGATTTCCTTCATGTAAAGTCTTTCACAGTCTGTGAAGAAAAAAAAATTACTTAAAGAGTGTCTATCTATATATACTTTGTTTTCTAAATCAATGAGGCAAGGGAAAGTAGTGTCCAAACATAACCTAGCAACTGCGATGGGATAATTAAGAAAGAACTGTGAAAACAGTATTGGAGAAAGACAGAAAAGCCAGTCCTAAATTGACATACACCTCAGATTTTTAGGAAAGCAGATTTCAAAGGATTCAGAGAAAGATTAGATGGGACCCTGTAGCCTAAAGTTTTATAGGGGAAGTCAATCAAAAAGAGATGGAAAGTTTTTCAAGAACAGAGTTCTAAAGGGAAAGATCGAAACAATTCTGATGAGGAAGAAAAGGCAAAGCTGTCTAAAGAGACAGATATGGATTGCAGGGAACTCATGGACCAACTTGGATTTCAAAGTAACACAAATAGAAGATGAAAGAAGGGCAGGTAACAGTGGGTGAATGAGCTGAAACTGGGAATAAATGCTAAGAACAATGAAAAGGATTTTTTTTAGCTATACTGGGTAAAAGAGGAGCATCAAAGAAGTGTGATAGACAGAGAAAGGACAATTACTAAATTCTTACTTTGCTTCCGTTTTCTCTGCCAAGGAGAATGATCCTTAGAATGAAAAGGATACAAAAAAAAATTTTAATAGGGAGCTGAAACACAGAACAAGGAAGAAAATAATGAGAGAGCATCTAGTTACACTTGATGAGTTCAAGGCAATAGGCCCAGACCAACTACATTCCGGGAATGGCCAATAGGATTGCTGAGACGCCATCAGCTATCATTAAAAGATCCTGGAGGAATGGGGGAGGTGCAGTAGGATTGAATGGAGACAGGCAAATGTCATGATTTGCAAAAAGGGAAGAGAGCTGAATCTTTATCCTATAAGTCAATAACCTTATTGGCAAAATTCTAGAAGGTGTTATTAAAGGGATGACTTGTGAACACGTTGAAACAGAAATAGTGATCATTAAGAGACGTTATTACTTCGTCAAGAATAGATCGTGCATCTCGCTAACCTCATTTCCTTTTCTGAAGGATTGTTGCTATAGATTAGTTTACCTAACATTGAAACAAAGTCTTTCCTGCTTCTCTATGAACAAAATGGAGAAATGCACAATAGTCTAGTCTGGACGATAGTTTGGCTAGGTAGGTTTAGACACAGTTGAAGGATTATACACAAAAAGAAGTTATTAGTAGATTAAAGCCAACTAAGGGAGTCTCTAGTAGAATGACCTAGGGATCTCTGTTTTGTTGCTTACATTTTTATCATGTACTTGGGTAAAGGCATAAATAGCATTCTTAATGTGCCAATTCTATATTTATCTACATTGAAAGGAATAGTATCAGGACTAGGGAGATTGTCATCCCACTGGACACTACCCTATCATATCATATCTGGAGTAGCAGGAGTCAGGAAACTGGGGTTCTAGTTCTGATGGCCTATAGCTACCTTATAGGTAAGTTATTTAACCACTTTTCTCAGCTCTTAAAAAGGGACTTGGGAGATAGATATAGATATATAGATATAGATATAGATATATGTGTGTATGTATATATATACATACATATGTACACATACACATACATATATATGTGTGTACATATAGTTTCTTTCAACTATGCAATCCTGCAAAATCAAACATTTGCTATTAATGCAATAGTTAGGCATTTTAAATATAAAAATGAGCCTGATGAAAGCTTGGCATGAGACCCAGCTAAGCCAGATCATCTCAAGAGCATTTATAGATGAAACTGGAAAGAGAATAACAAATGAAAACCAAATGGAATAGATTTGACAGAGTTTCTATAGTGATCTATTCTTATCATTAATGACAATGAAATCATCCCATTAGGAATATAACACTTTAGTACTAAATGTGCTACATGAAAAAAATGGAAATAGCCTTTAATATGGTGACTTTTAGAAGAGCAGCTCCACCTGACCAATCACTTTTTCACACAGCATAGGTATCCATCAACTCTGGAATCCTCACCATCTACAGGTTTAGTGTGGAGTGATTAAGGTAATTATAATGATGCAGACATGTCTTTCAAGGGCATACTCTATTACAGATGAAGTAGGACCCTTAAATCAAATTAGGCAAAATTTGAAATGGAATAGTAAAGGAAACAGCAACAGGAAGTCAAGTAATGGAACTATTCTCAGCTCCCATCCACATATAAATAACCTACTAATAACATCACCTCCCTAAAAACTAACACAAGGATGAAGATCCGTCTACCCCTGGAGCAGACAGGATAGAGGAAAGAGTCAGTTGCTCCAGGTCTCCTCTCATCTTCATTTCAGTTGCTATCATGGAGGTCTGATGCAGTCTCCTGAGTGCAAACAAATGCTACCTTCTGGTTCTGCAGCAATCTGGCATTCTTTTGCCAGAATGCCTGGGATTGGAGAATATATGGTAGACTCACCCACCCAGTCCTGCTTCCATCTTTTCTGCCAACTGTAGCCTTACTAGGTCCTCACAAACTCCAACAACTCCCATTCTCTCAAAACTCCAATGTTTTAAAACCTCCTGCTTCCCAAGAGATTCCCCAACAATCAGAGTCTTGGCCATGCTCTGCCTCCTCTTGTGAAATACAGTACAGGGAAATTCTCCCACTGGACAGTGTTCCCTCTTCTCAAGCATTGTGACAAATGAAGTCCTAGAAACTTTTCCTTGACCATACTCACCATATAAGTAGAAGAAACTTATGCAAAAAACACAGTAGTTTTTAAAGCACTGAGATATAAATTTCCAAGATCTCTCAAAGACATGACACCAAAAAATGTGAGTGGGAACACATCGGTAACTACTGACCTGTAAGTCTATCTTCTTAGGTGTATGAAAACTTCATGAAAATCATCTTCATGTGTCTCAATGATATCCTTTGTAAGCTTCCTGATTGCTGAAAAGGGATAGCAATGGGACCTGTGATTTTATCTGTCTACTGAACTCTTGCTTGAGGCTGCTACCTACCAATGCAAATAAGCTCCTTTTCTGCAATTTAGTCTTGAGAAGGGCCTGAGAAGTGAAATGATTCTCTTAACATTACATAGCCAATATGTGTCAGAGACCAACATTTCTAGCTTTGAGAACAGCTCTCTCTCTGCCATCCCTCGCTCCCTTTAGAAAATATGGGAAAGATCCCAAAATAGAATGGACTGCTTCATGTGGCAGTGGGTTCCTACCCCCAGGGTCTTCAAGTAAAGGTTGGATGATGAGTTATTGAGGATGCTGTAGAGAGAGTTCATAGTAGGATCAGGTTGAACTAAATAACTTGGAGTAAAATGCGAATAAAATAAAAGGAATACATGTGAATAAAATTCAAAAGGAAAGGGAAAGTTTTTCCAGATATCTTTCCACTATAGATCAAATATTAGCAATCCCACAATGAACTGAAAAACGTAGGGAATACAAGTCATACCATGTTTATTGTGATGGTTATAAAATTGCATTTGACTCAGACAAGCAAAATACAGCCTTAAAGACTAGGGGTCCTCCATACATATTATGATCACCCAAGATTCCTTGACAGACTTAAACATAGAGACAATATTGATGAGCAGAGAGAGCCAGGTGGTGTAGCAGATAGAGTGCTGGTCTAGAGTTGAGACCTCAGTTAAAATCCAGCTGCACTTACTAGCTTGTGTGAACCTGGGCAAGACACAAAGTCTCTGTCTGTTTCCCCATCTGTAAAATGGGAATGACAATAATAATACCACCTACTTTCCACAGTTGTCGTGATGTTAAAATGAGACATAAAGCACTTTGCAAACCTTAAAGCACTAAATAAATGTTTTCTGTTATTGTTGTGACTGTGGAATCAAATTATGTTAGCTATAAAACAATTATAGGTTATACTGACCAAAGGTGCTGGCCATTGCCAGAGAGAATAACCAGCCCAGAATACCAACGAAAGAGAGATTCCCCGCAGATGGGGCAGTTTTCCAGAGGCTCCTATTTGTATATAACAGCATCCTGGTTTTCTCAGGCCACAGAATACAAGAAAACCTCCTCAGTGAAATAAGCAGCCACTCAAAAAAGATCAATCCATATAGTAAAAACCCCAAATACCTATTGTTTAGATTAGGTGAAATTCAGTCGGAAGAACAGTCCCTTGGTTGTCCAGACACATACTTTGGACAGATCCTTCAGATAGACAATGTTTGGGGCCCAAAATTGAATTGGGGGAAAAAAACTGAGGAAAAGTACTGCATTTTCAATGATACCAGACAATTCTCTGTAATGAAAACCCATTTTAGCAACTCCATATTTTATTGATAATGCTACCTGGCTAAAAATCACAGAACACTGCAGTCTCCAAAGAATCAGAATTGTGCGGGTGACCAAAAGGGCAACGGAGGAAGCCATGGCGGGTGCCAGTGAACTCAGCATATTGTCGGCAATGCCTTTTTTTTTTGCAGGAAACACTATGTGAAAATTGTTATGAAGGAAAGTAAAAGATATTATCAAGGAAACAAGGGATCCGAAAAGGGGGCTACCAGTAATAATGGGAGTGAGGCAGAACTAGTCTGTGCCATCCTGAATGCTACACTGGTACCTCCAAAATGTTTAAAAGACCTAGAGGAACCTGTAGTCAAGCTCTTTAGAGCTATGCAATATTATGGGAACTGATGCAATTATATCAGCAAATAGGAGCATTTGGAGTACTTCAATATCTGTAGGTAATGACAGAGAGATCCTTCATGGAAAAATGTTTGGAAGACCTAGAAAAGAACTGCACAGGTCAAGAAGTCCTGGAGGGGTTGCAGTCTGCCTCACTGGATGGAGTAGCCAGAATCTCAAAGCCAATACATTACCACATGCATTCTCTACTTCTCCCCAAAAACATGATTTCATCAATACCAAGAGGTCTCGATGAAGAAGCTGCCTCTATCAATGCAGATCAGCAATTATTTTGCAACCTAAGTCTTGGAGACTATAGTCCCTCTTATATTTGTGGCAACAACACACATCTCGTATTATGAAATATAGAGTAGGATGAAATTTACTCAGGCAGGAAAGCCTTCTACCTATTTATAGAACTAGAAGAATGAGGTTCACCATTGTCATTCTTATCATCATCATTGATATTATTATTATTATTATTAACCCATTCATTGACAGCCTCAATTACCAAGGAGGCATCCATGTCCTGTACTAATACTCCAAGAAGAAGAGGGAAAATATTGGAAGTTGGAAAATTTTCCGAAAGCTCTTCAGAAGGAATTCTATGGGTAAAGCCTGCTGTGGGGTTTAAGAGATCATCTCCATATCTACCACCAATAATAAAAATGATATTGAACTTGGTCTTAATAAAAAGAAAATTTGCTCCGGATCCTTCAAAGCCAGTTGATTTTCAAAAATGCATTTTCAAATGGTCAATTTCACCACTTTCTTCCACACCTCTTCATTTTCTATGGAACACTTATATGATCCAGATGCTAAGCCAGAGAAGATATAAGTCCACCTGCAACATCTGGCTCTTTGGCAACCCAGACGGGAATCTTCAAAGATGCATCTATGCCTCATCCACGGTTAGACTGCTGGTTGGCGGCTTTAGCTTCTTAGATGTAATTTTCCTTTGATTCACCTATAATTCTGAAGAATTGATGCATTTGTATCCATTTTGAATAAGGTTCTATACAAATGCTTCATTTGATCTTTGAACAGATCCTTTTATTTCCTCTTATGTGGCCTTTCCTTTAATTCAGGCACTGTCCTTAGAGTGACTCAAAACTACCATATCTAATACCTGCACAAGCAGTTATGTTTGTTCCGAATGGGTCATGTTCTTGGGGTTGAGGGACAAGGGAAAAAATCCCTTTCTTGTTTTCAAGAAAGGGAAAACAAGAAAACTGAGTAAAATCTTTCTACCCTTTTCACACTCAGCCACAGCCTTCAAATCTTCAGTCCCCCTCCTTCTTGGCATGGGCTATTTTATAGGTATCATAGCCAATCCCCTTCCAAACTTCCAATAGATTGAGTTCTTTTCTAATTTCAAAATTATGTATTCTCATTATGAAATAAAACATATTCTCATTTTAAAATGGAAGGTAACTCAACCTACCATTATATATAGAATGTGATGATAAAATAGCATATGTTTTGTTAAAAAAAAAAACTTGTATTTTATTTGAGTCCCTTTCAAAGTAGTCTCCTTGGGAGATTATATGCTAATTCTAATGATATCATGATTATTCAAGACATTTCTGAAATGCCTCTTTGAGATCTGCCTTCAGAGCCTGTAACACATTCTTTTAAATGTGATCAGTGGTGGTAAATCTTCACCTTCTGAGGACCTACTTAGATTTTTTTGGTCATTGGTGTGCAGTCATTTTCAATCATTCTGACTTCCTTTCAATGTTGATATTCATCTTGACATAGATGAAATCACGTTTTTGGACAAATCGAGCATGTACATGATAATATATTGGCTTTGAGATTGTGGCTACTCCATCCAGTGAGGCAGATTGCAACTCATTCAGGCTTTCTTGTCCTGTGCAGTTCTTTTCCATGTCTTCCAAACTTTTTTCCATGAGGGATCTCTCCATCATTCCTATTCCCAGATACTGAAGTACTCCAAATGTTCCCATTTGTCGATGTAATTACATTAGTCCCCATGATACTGCAAAGCTCTAATGAAGAGTCCTTACCCTATTTGGCGTTTTCTTGGCAAAGACACTGGAGTGGTTTGACATTTCTTTCTCCAGGTCATTTGACAGATGAAGAAACTGAAGCACACAGAGTTAAGTGACTTGCCCAGGGTCACACAGCTAGCAAGTGTCTGAAGTCAGCTTTGAATTCATGAAGATGAGTCTTCCTGACTGCAGACCTGGCACTTTGTCCACTGTGCCACCCATCTGCCCCATTTAGTTTTTAGAAACAGTTAAAAGTCATTTGATGCTATGTTGGTGAGTGATCCAGATGGAGAATACAGTTTGTGATCAATGACAAGCTGTAATTATGAAGTAATGAGATCAGTTTTCTTACGTGGCCTGCAGATTGGGTATGAAGGCAGTTTCCAAAGAGGAGTCCCAAAAATGCTTGGAGTAATGGCAGCATCATTAGAAGGACAAGACTCATTAGGAAAGCTAAGTTCTCTCATATTCACCAAAAAATAATGTATCGCTTTGTAGTTACCCTTCACATGCTCCTGCATTGTTGATTCTTATTAGCACTCAGATTCTTCTTCTCCAAGCTTCTTTCTAGTTTTCTCAAAGGGCCAAGTGAAGGAGGAAACCATGAATACCACAGAGCTAGAATTGTGTAGTGAATAACAGCACCATCCTAGAATTCAGGAGACTTATTTTGCCCTGGTTCAAAGCGTATGACCTGGCTCAAGAAACTCTGTTACTTCATCTGGACAGCTGAAACCCAAAGATCTTGAAGATCCCTTCTAGCAATAAAATTCTATGAGTCTTCAAATGACCCTAGCAACAATCTGTTGTCGGGAGTGCTATAGAAAAGATTCATATATTGTATGGAAAGTTAGATTACATAATCTCTAAGGTCCCTTCCAATTCTATGAATGAATGATCCTGTGATCATCACCATTCATAAAATTTTATGTCTCTAGGGAGAGGAATATAAATCAGTGAACATTTATTAAGTTCCAGGGCCTGCCATATTTAATAAATGTTCTCTTCCTTCCTACCTCTCTTCCTCCTTCATTCTTCCCTTCCCTTTCTGCCTCCTTCCTCCCTTCCTTCACTCCTCCCTTTCTCCTTCTCTTTTCTTCCACCTTTCCTTTACTCCTTCTCTTCCTTCCCCACCTTCCTTTTTCCTTCTTTTCCATTCTTCCTTACTTCCCTCCCTCCTTCCTTTTCTTTTTCCTTCTTTTGTTCCTTTCCTCCCTCCTTATTTTTCTTTCCTTCCCTCTTTGCCTTCCTTCTAATCTTTCTTTCCTCCTTACTTCTCCCCAAGTTTCTTCCTTCCTCTTCTTCCTTCCTTCCTCCCTTCCTTCCTTGCTCCTTCCCTTCCTTCCTTTATACCTTTCTTCCTTCCCTCCTTCTTTCCTCTCTTGTTTCCTCTCTTTCTTTCCTTCCTTTCTTCATTTTTCCTTTTATCCCCTCCTTCCTTTCTTCCATTCTTCTTTTTCTCCTTCCTTTCCTCCTTCTTTCTTTCCTTCTCTTTTTTTCTCTTCCTCCCTCCCTCCCTTCCCATAGTAGAACTTAATAAATACTTATGTTAGATGTCTTTATATAGCAAGATAAGTATGAGATGGTAGACCTCAGGAAGACCTGAATTCTGTTCTTACCTCAGTCACTTAGTAGCTGTGCAACCACAGGCAAGCCACTTTCCCTCCCCCAGACTTACCTACTGTTTTAGATGGTTTGCAATCCATGTGGGTTGACTGCCATCTGGGTTGGTGAAAGCAGTTCCCACAGTGGTGAAATCACAGATCCTTTCTATATATAAAAAGCACTTTCAGACACGTTATCCTATTTGAGCCTCCCAACAACCCTGTGGCTTCAATAGTGCCATTATCATCATACTGATTTTAAGGATGATAAGGAAGTGAGGCTCAGAGTGAGACTTTTTAAGAAACTTGTCTTAAATCACACAGACCGAAACCTAGTTCTTCTGAATCCAAGTTTAGGGACTTAGATTTCAAGTCTAGACACTTCCTCTACATCAGATTTCCTCTAGTCAAAATACCTTTGAATAGAAAATAGAAAATCCATGCTATTTACACCACAGAGAGAAGGGCTCAAAAAGGAGAGAATACAGAAAACCATAGAGGAGAAAGAAAGCATCAGTGAAGTCTCTCCTGCACACTCTACACAGGTGCGAAAATGATTTTCCTAAAGCCTAGATATAGCCATGTCGCTCCCTGACTTAATAAAGTCCAGTGCTCCCCTATTATCTCTAGGGTCAAATACAACCTTCTCTGTTTATGGTGTAAAGTTCTTCACACCTCGGCCCCATCTCGCCTCTCCAACTCCATTATGTATTATTGTTTTCATTGGTCTTGTTATGCCTAATATCTGATATTCCATCCCCATGCTTTTGCAGAGCCTCTCTCCCATCCCTTTTCATGTCTTAGAATCCCTAGTTTTCTCAGAGTTCTGCTCCTGTGGTACCTTCTATATGAGATCATTCATAATCCCCCCTCCCTGTTGCTAATACCCTTCCTCCAAAAATTCCCTTGTATGCATACATGTGTGTGTGTGTGTGTCTATTCGTGCTGTTGCCTCGATGGAATGTAAGCTCATTGAGGGCGCAGAAGCTATTTTTTGTTTGCTTACAGCTACACAGCACAGTACCTGAAATGCTTGTTGGTTACCTGATCAGAAATAAAGATAGGACTACATTTACATGGTTTAATGATTACAGGCATACTTGTACAGGAAACCCGATGCCTTACCACTAGTAGAGGTAGCAAACAAAATCACACCACAGCACAACCAGGGGAGGCAAATGCTTACATCACACATGGTTCTCTGAGCTGCTTTCCTTTGGGTAGGGGAACAAGTGTTTATTAAGTTTATTAAGCACGTTACAAATATTATTTCATTTGATTTGTAAAGCTTTTGCTGGGTCAGAACAAGGAGGAAAATACATAAAGATACAAATCCATCAGGAAGGGTTCCTGGGAAGCCCAGACAATGGAATCATGACCTTCTCAAGGTCCAGAGACATACCTGGATATGAACCTTTTTCTGCAAACACCAAAATCTGCTTAAAGACAAGATTAAGACCAGCCTAATATCCCCAGCAACAGTCGCAATTCTTCCTTCTTTTTAAATCCCCGGCTATACCCAACCTTGAATGCCAGTAATGGAGAAGCAAATACAGTTTCATCTGCTGCTGGCCAACTGTTTCCCCTAGCCATTGTACTAACATGGTGACCTTCTGGAAACGATTCCTTAAGCTTAACACATCAGTGAATTGATAAAAAGGGACAGTTGTTGAACTACCTTTGCTCTCATTTTACAGTCTATTACTTAGAAAGACTCAAGCTACTAGACCTTGGAATAATGTAACGTGGACCCCAATGTTTCTGTTGATTGCAGGCGGGGGTGGCAGGGGTAGGGATGGGAGCAAAGGGAAGGAAGGTGAAGGGAGTTAGCAGAGAAGCAAAAGAAAAAAAAATTATGAATAAAAAAACACTACCTAAAATCTGGTAGATTGACACAGAACCTTGTGGGGGGAGGGAAAGAACAAGCATCTATTAAGTGCCTACTATATGCATTATAGCGAGAGCTTTATAAATATTACCTCATTTAATCCTCATAACAACTCTAGGAGATAGGTGCTATTATCATCCCCATTTTCATTTGGGGAAACTGAGACAGAGATTAAGTGAATTAGCCTGGGTCACACAGCTAAGAAATGTCTGAAGTTGGACTTGAACTCAGGGCTTCCTAACTCCAAGGCTAGAGCTCTAACTACTGTGACACCTAGTTGTCTCCCTTCAGTGGGGATCAATGGATAGCCAAAGGACATCACGAGGAAATTGTACCTTGGGTTGGAGTGTGCCTAACTAGAAAATAGAGCGGTTAGGCTCTAGAACCATCATTTTATGTTTTATTTATTACTTTATGGTTTTATCTGGAGATAGGACTAACAGCAGCCCCTTCTTTTTTAGTCTAATCATATCATGTGATGAGGCATTTGTGGTATGGTAGATAGAACCAGCATGACCTGGGTTCAAGTCCTGCATATAGCTATGAGATTCTAGGTATGCCACTTATCCCCAGGCAAGTGCCCAAGACTATAGATGGCAGAGAAGTTTCTGACCTGTATTGCTAGAGGGAATGTCCCCTATGCTAATAAAGGGGAAGGAAAAGGGAATAAACATTTATATGATACCTACTATGTGCCAGGCACTGTGCTAAGTGCTTTTTACAACCTTATCTCATTTAATCCTCACAACACCCTGAGAGGGAGTTGCTAGTGCTATCTCCTTTTAGCAGTTCAGGAAACTGAGGCAAACAGAGGTTAAGTGACTTGCTCAGGGTCACACAACTAGTAGCTGGTGCATGCTAGACTTCTTGACAACGTATGACATGCTGAATTTACACTCTGGTCTTTCTGACTCCAGGCCCAAGTCAGGAAGGCTGGAGTTCAAATCCAGACTCAAACACCTATTATCTGCATGACCCTGGGTGGGTTAACCACTCTCTATTTCGGTTTCCTCATCTGGATAATAATAGCACCTACCTCACAGTCTTATTGTGAGGATCAGATGAGATGATATTTGTGAAGCACTTTGCAAATCTTCAAGCATTCTATAAACGTTAGCTATTATTATTATTAAATCATAAACTTTTTTTAAAAGACCACATTTCATCATTTTTGTTGATTAGTTGTGCCCAACTCTTCATGACTCCATTTGGGGTTTTCTTGGCAAAGACACTGGACTGGTTTGTCATTTCCTTTCCCAGCTCATTTTACAGATGAGGAAACTGAGGTAAATAGGGTTAAATGACTTGCCCAGGATCACACAGATAGTAAGTGTGTGGGGCCAGATTAGAACTCAAGAAGATGAGTCTTCCCAACTCCAGGTCTGGCACTGTATCCACTGTACCACCTGGCTACCCTACTTTTTATCATACTTTTACCCTAAAGATACTTTCCACTTGCAATGAATGATGTGACCCACGATATAGCTAAATCCACACAATTAGGAGCCTTATAGCAAAGTTCAAATTTATTTATGACATCATCCGTCATTAATCTGTCCAAGATATCTAACCTAAGCCTCTTCTGTCCCATCCTCATCAGAAATAGAGAACAGCACAGTGTAATTTACCTAGTAGGCCCACCACACAGGTTCCCAAAATGGGAGATATTGCCCCCCGAGGGGGCACTAGAATGATCCAGGGGGGCAGTAGTAGCCTCGGGTACAATTGGGGGGGCTGCTGAATAAAAATAAGGGGGAGGTGGAAGCATAAGGAAAGAAGAGAAGGTAAGAAAATTTTGAAAAACTGTACTTACATGTTTCATCTCTTGTTTACATTTTCCAAATAAACACACAAAATGCAAGTTATAACCAATCAGTGGTCAGTTCCACTGACAGGTCTTACCAAGCAAGTGTTGGCAGGGGAACTTGTCGTGTATTTTCAGGAAGTCTAGCATGAACCAGCAGGAATATGTATGTGTAATGACTTGTTTATGGTTACATGTCATAATACTGTGGCATCAAAATTTCAATGCAGGAAAAAGACCACAAATGTACAATAAATTACTAAATTTAAGATGTGTCTTTTTTTAGAAAAAAAATTATATATTTTTGAAATTATGTAAATTTCAAAAAAAAAAAAAATTTTGTTAAAGGGTTAAAGAAAATAGATTCCCAGGGGAGCAATGAGTATGTTTTTGAAAGGGGGACAGTAGGCCAAATAAATTTGGGAATCTCTGGCCTAGCATATACCTTAGCTCATCACAGGTGATTAATAAGTGCCTATTGGCTGATTAATAAATGCATATTGAATATTGAACACAAATTGAACAGGTATGCACTCTTTTCTCACACGTTGGACTAGTTCCTGATAAACCCTCTGTGGTAAGAAATCGAAGCATTGGAGGCAGAGGGAAATGTGCCTTGGATTGGAAAATAGGAGGACTAGGTTCTAGTCCTGGTAGCCTTGAGGAAGCTCCATACCACTTGTGGGCCTCATTTTTCTCCTCTGTAAAACTCAGAAGGGACAGATGTGGCCCATATGCAAAAGGGCAAATTTGGGCTTCACCTAAGAAAAATCTTTCTAATCATTAGAATGATAGCAAAGTCGAACAGGCTCCCTCAAGAGACAGGGGGGCTCCCCCTCACTTGAGGCCTTCAAGCAAAGGCTAGAAGAACCCCCGTCGGGTACATTATAAAGAGGATTCTTGTTCTGGAATGGGTTGGACTGGGTGGCCTCTGAGGTCCTTTCCAATGTGGAGATTCTGTGATCGTGCACAAGTCTTGATCTCTCGGGTCCTTTTCAGCTCTAAAGCCTGTGGTCCTATGGAGTTCTGATGGAGGGCACACATGCTCCCTGTGAGTGACGTTAAGTGTTGCCAGATTCATAAGCCATGTGACCTTGAGCACACACAGAGATGTGCCTGAAAAGGGGATCTCTAGTTTATTCTCTGGAGTTCAAAGGTAGAGACCAACATGATAATCTTTCACTGATGTCCTCCTCTTTTCTGCTCTATGGTTGCCTTTTCTAATCACTCTGACCAAACTGTTGAAAGCAGAGCTTTAGTGTATCCAGAGGGATGTGCCTGGTAACTCTTGCATCTTCATTTCATCTGTTTATGAACTCAGTGCCTCAATAGTTAAATTGTTTGCAATCCACCCTGTGGGGTACATGGCTTAATTAACTGACATCTACTTGACTAAAGTCCTTTGAAATTCTTTGCTTGCAAAGACCTGTAAAACATGTCCATTCAGCAACACAGCAGGTATGTCCTACCTGATGGTCATGACATTCAACAAGGCTAGAGTAGTGGGAAGGGATAAGGAGCAGGGGGAAGTCTATCTCTGGACTGGCAGGCACTCTCCCACCTGTCTGATGCTGTCAGATGCAGCCACAGGAACAAAACCCTCCAAGTCAAGGGTGGCCTCCAGGAGTTCACTGTCACCTTCAGAAGAGCAGACTTCAGTCAGGGAAGGAAGGCCATCAGTGGCCAGGCTGCGCTGTAATCCAGGCAGATACTGGCTTCTCCAGGATGGATGGTGCACATGCACCAGACTAAAAACATCCCACTGATGTGGGCTAACTGCAGACCAATGAAGCCAATCTGATTTAGTAAAAAGTCTGAATTGGGGAATGTATTCTTTAGGCACTCAACTAGTCCCGGAAGCTCAATATTCATCACCGAGTCACCAACTACTTACAACAAGCCTCTCTAAATTTAGGGTTTTTAGATTTGGAAAGCACTTTAGGTACATTATCTCATTTGAACCTTGTAATGACCTTTGAGATAGGTACATTCAGGGAAACTGAGGCTCTGAGAACTCTGTGATTTCCTTAGGTTACACATCTCATATCAGAGATGGAATTTGAACTAAGGCCCTTCTGATCCTGCATAGCACTCTCTCCACTACACCATGTCCCTTTTAAGATATAGGAAATCACTACTTGTAGATAGCTATAGGAACATACTTAACTAATATGTTTTCAGTGCCTGATCCATTTTTTGATACTGTAACCTATCTGTAGTTTCATTAAGATAGGCACTCCCTCTTACCAAGAAAGTTACAGTCTATCCTTGCCTTCTCACTCTAGGTGGCTATTGTTCATTTCTTCCCATAAATCCTCTGCAGCAGAGCCAAGAAAAATATAATTCTTAAGGCAATATGTCTATTCATTGGTCATTGGACAAACTCATATTTAGAATACTGAGTAAAGTTAATGTTTATATACAATCTACAAACTATGTGATATTCAGCATCTTCTGTCTCTTTACTACCATCCTGCCACCATCACTGATGAAACAGAATGGAACCATACAAGATTGAGCACCATTTCACTTGATTTTTCTTCATTTCATGTGTTGCCATGATCAAAGAATTCATTTGTGAGTGGCCAGATTACTGGCAGTGAGCCTTTCTATACTTAGGTGGGCTGGCTCCCAGAAAGCTAACACAGTCTATTATTGGGACTGTACCCAAAGCCTCTCCAGCATGGTAGAACCTGTCAGAATTTGTGTTATAGTGGCATAGCCAATGAGAACCCATAGTCATCTACCTCCACATCTTACTGAGGCAACAGGTTAGGACTTTTGGGAGATTCCAATACATTAAAATATCAGAGAATTGTAATTGGTACATTTCACTAAAGGGT
The DNA here is from genome assembly GCA_028646595.1 of Phalanger gymnotis. Taxonomy (NCBI): domain Eukaryota; kingdom Metazoa; phylum Chordata; class Mammalia; order Diprotodontia; family Phalangeridae; genus Phalanger; species Phalanger gymnotis. The sequence continues at coordinate 244,344,418 of CM053626.1, read as the reverse complement.
TACTCTACTGCCTCATGGCATGGTAAGTTGTAAGTTCTAGAATGAAGAGTTTTCACTTAATTGGAATAGAAAGTTTGGAAGATTTTAAATTGAAGGTCTGTAAGGCCATAGGTGCTTATTGGGGTTTTTTTTGTTTTTTTTTATTTTTGTTTCTTTAATATATTTAGTTTTCAGCATTGATTTTCACAAGAGTTTGAATTACAAATTTTCTCCCCATTTCTACCCTCCCCCCCACTCCAAGATGGCATATATTCTGGTTGCCATGTTTCCCAGTCAGCCTTCCCTTCTGTCACCCCACTCCCCTCCAATCCCCTTTTCCCTTCCTTTCTTGTAGGG
>CM053626.1:244328235-244343582 GCA_028646595.1 Phalanger gymnotis | reverse complement strand
TGGCTGAACCTGAACTCCTTCTTTCACTCTGTCCCCAGCAGCTTTTCCCACTAACCTTCTCTGTTGTCTTTGGTGTTTGTGGGTTGAGAAGTCTTGTTACTGCTGCAGCTCACTGATTCAGGGTGCTAGGGCCCGCTGAGCCCGGCTCCTGGTTTGGTTGGTCCATGTGGCCCACACTGGGCTCTGCTCCTCTCCCAGCTCCATGCGGGATAGACCTTACCCAGAGACCATCCAGGCTGTCCTGGGCTAGAGCCCTGCTTCCCTCTGCTATTTTGTGGGTTCTGTAGTTCTAGAATTGGTTCAGAGCCATTTTTTATAGGTTTTTGATGGGACTTGGCAGGGAGCTCACGCTAATCCCTGCTTTCCAGCTGCCATCTTGGCTCTGCCTGTGCTTATTGGTTTTTAAACAATAATTAAACATTTAAGTGATATGACTTCATATCTCATGCTTCTTAATAAATTTATACTCTATAACTTAGTCTAACAATCAATCATTAAGCATCTACAGTGTGCCGTCCACTGTGCTAGGTAGTGGGGATACAAAGACATGTCCTCAGCTAGGAGCTTATCAGGTCTAGTTGGATAAGACAACACGTACACATATAGATATATATTATATATGTGTGTACACATATATATATGAGAAATAATCAGATTGATTCTGTCTTTTTTTAAAATTGATCCTACTTACAGTTAGTTGATTTCATAGTGTTACTGCCTAAGTCGTGATTTTTTTGTCTCTGAACTTAGTTCAGAAATTTAGCTGGCCTGTAATGAGTTAAGTTTAGAAATCCAGTTTTCCCATTAATCACTGTTCTGTTCTTGTGTCAAGGAAATCTGTTAGCCTTGAAGGAAGCAGGCAGAAACCAGGGAGTCTTGTCTAGTATCTTTACACCACCAAACTATCCTTGAAGTATGTCTGGTTTCTTATCCAAAGAAGTCTGGTTTGCTATCTCTGCCCTTGCAGGTGCAGTTAGACTTGAGCAATGAACATGTCATAGTCACAGGAGGGAAGCTAGCCCTCATTCCTAATTTCCATTCAATCATATTTTCTTCCATGTATGATGCTAGCTTTCCTACTTTCTGTATTCCCCAGAAGTGTAAAAGAGGCTGTCCCCCTTATTCGGGGTCTTAGCTCTGCTAGGGATGCTGAGATCCTATTTATTGGTAAATTCATGCTTTACTAATAAATTGATCATTCTTAGAACTTTGTGCCTCAATTTACCTTAATTTCAACTGTAACACATATATATGACATATATATAGACATATATACACATATACATACATATAGTGATTTTTGAGGGGAAAGCATAAACAGCTACAGGCATCAGGAAAGGCTACATAAGGAAAGTGGTGTTTGAGCTGAACCTTGAAGGAAAGCAAAGATTCTTAGAGACTGAGATAAGAAGGGAGTGCAGTCCAGTTAAGGAGAATAGCCAGTAAATCAATGGAGGGGAGTGCATGAGGAACAGTGAGAAGATGGCTTTGCCTGGGCCCCAGTATGCATGGAGGGAGTAGTACGCCACAAGGATGGAAATGTAAGTTGTGCCCAGGTTGTAAAGAACTTTACATTTCAAAGTGGATCATTAGAATTTCATCCTGGAGGCAGGTAATCAAGAGCTTCTCAAGGAAGGGAGTGCAATGGTCAGAATTGTGCTTTAGGAATCAATATGGAAGCTGTGTGAAGTATGGACTGGAGAGAGGTGTGGCTCCTGACCCTCTCATCCTATGCAAGAGGCTTTCCTGATTCTATCAAGTTAGTCCCCTGCCTGATTCAGAGGCCATCTATAGATTGTCTGACTGATCCCTATTTTACTCCAGGTTAGGCAAACCCCAAGAATTCTTTCCTTTATCTGAACTCAAACCCTAGCCTTTTCGAGGAAGGTCAATATCTGCAATGCTATTACTGCCTCCTCTTCTTCAGTGACTGCAAAAACTAACCATTTTGGCCCCCAGGACAACAGCACTCCCAGAGTAAGCAGCTAAGGATCACAAAAGCACCCTCAAATCAACTTTGTGAACCATCATTTAACCTCTGTGAATTTCAGTTTCTTCATGTGTAAAATGAGGAAATTGAACTAGATGACTATTAATGTCCTTCCAGCTCTAAATCTATTATGTGAAAATAATGCTACAAGTAATTAATACAGAGTCATTTGAGTGGGAGAGAGAATTAGTTACTACAGTTAACTATACTACCCTCTAATTTTGATGCCTTAGGGCAAAGCCCCAGTCACTTTACCTTAGTTATGACACTGGTGACCATTGCTATTAAGCTTGCAATAAAGAGACCAGAACTTCCCTAACCTTCTCTCACCCAGAAGTATTGTTTCCAAGTAATTTTCTCACTGACATAATAACCTCCCCTACCTACTTTCTCTTTAAATTATGCTTCCCACAAGTATCATTTGTCACCAGACTTCTTTGTATGATTCACACAACTGCCATTCTAATATCTGATTCACACACACACACACACACGCACGCACACACACACACACACACACACACACACACACACACATACACACAGTTTCTTAGAGTGATATGGCCACTTAGTTCTTCATAATGTATGATCCCATGCTTCTGGGATGGGGCTTTTTTTGGGGGGGAGGGCTGCCTACAGATAATGAGCAAAGGCCTATTTTGTAAGCTATGTTTAATTCAGTTAGCTTTTCCCCCTCCCTGTACTAGAATCCCTTCCTTTTCTCCCATTATCTCAGAATGCTACTCTGGTGGAACTTTGACATTTAATAACAAATCCTCTCCCCATATTGAAGGCCAAATGTATCAATAATAACTCTCACCAGCTGCATTGGGGATCCTTTATTACCTCTTTCTCCTCAAAGTTACCACTTGGTTTCCGTTTGATGAAAAAGAGCTGATTGGTCCCTCCAAATATTATCCCAAATCACGGGGCATTCATCTTTGAGCAAGCCACAATCTCCCATATAATCATCATTTACTTAATCCCCAGTAATCCCTTTGTTGTTCAGGCCTTTAGCTTCCTGCTTCATTTTGATCACATCCACTTAACCCAGAGTAAGTATCATTTCATCAGCCTGGTCTTCGGACGCTCATCTGTCCAGGCTAAACTCAAACTTGTATTTCATAGTCTTTGCTCTCTCAGACTCCTGGTCACAGGACCTTTCACCCTCTTTAGCTGGGCCAGGATACCTCCTGCTCTTCTCTGGGCTCTGACCACTTGGCATAGACACCAAAGTCGTTGTTGTTGTTCAGTCGTGTCCAACTCTTGTGACCCCATTGGAGGTTTTCTTGGCAGAGATACTGGAATGATTTGCCATTTCCTTCTCCCTCTCATTTTACCGATGAGGAACTGAGGCAAACAGGGTTAAATGACCTGCCCAGGGTCACATAGCTGGTAAGTTTCTGAGGCCAAATTTGAACTCAGGAAGCTGAGTCTTCCTGACTCCAGGCTCAACAGTTTATCCACTCTACCACCTAAATGCCCATGCCTCTAGTTAGGAGGTTTTTAATAACAATAGCTAGCATTTTGGTAGCCTTTTAAAATATTTGGACCCAGATCCACAGACTCCACGGGGAGCTAGGTGGCACAGTGGACTGAAGGCTAACCCTGGAGTCAGAAAGACCTGAGTTCAAATCCAATCTTAGACACTTACTAGCTTACACCCCAGAGCAGGTTCTATCCAGAAATGGAAACTCTCTTTCCACTCGATCTTAGCCAAGGTACAGTTCTTCCTATCAGTTATTCTCTACTTGCTTTCTCCTCTCCTTTAGCCTATCCTCTGCTGACTTCTGTTCCTTTTCTGGGTGCCCATTGGTGTTTTTCATAACCTGATATCACTGGAAAAATGTAGGGGAAGAAGAGGTGAAATAAGACACATCGTGACGTCTCTGAATTTTGTTTTCATTAGGGAGGTCCTTGGTCTTGAACTCCCGGAGGACTCCTCTACTCTCAAGAAAATTATCAGATGCTGCAGCCCAGCCTTGCAAACTGGGAAAAGTTTTTAGGATGCTTGGGATTACCAGGAGGAGACCTAGGCAGGATGTACATAGTGCTGGCAGGGAATAATCCATCGGTGAAAGTTCCAGAGAAACTGATTTCCTTCTGACCTAAGGAAGAACTTGATGACTCTCAAAGACAGAAGGGGTAAGCTCTCTATTACTGAAAAAAGAAGCTAAGTGACCACTTTGTCAGGGATACCATATCATCTTCATTGATAAAATAGTATCAGTTTCTGATGTTGAACCACTTGACGATGCCAAGGACTTTGGGGACAAGGACTTTCTCTTGGGGGTCTTCAGTAGCTCTGGCTGTATTCCCCATAGGAGCAGCTGCCAGGCTACATCTCCACAGTCTGATGCCTGATCTAATCTAGGAAACAGCGCCTAAGTAAAGGAGGAAATGCAGTGCAGGAGAGACGGCACTGGATTTGGAGTCAGATGAACTGGGTTTGGATCCCAGTATTGCCTCTTATTCCTGTGCAAGTCTCACCTCTCTGGGCCTCATTTTCCCCATCTGTCAAATAAGGAGTTCAGCTCTGATTGCCTCTAACTTCTCTTCCAGCTATAAAGAAAGTGTTAGATACAGACCTATTTGAGGAAACCAGGCATAAATGGACCTCAAGGCCCATTTTCCACAATGAAATGGACCCATTAAAGAAGTCCCTCCATCCAGTCATCAACCTCCATGTTTATTTCAACCGGAGGGAAGCAAGGAAATGTTCCCAAGCCACCTCCAGAAAGAGAAGCGCCCATCCAGTGGGAAAAATCACAAATCCTCAAAATTGTATGTTTAATTCATAAAGTAAATTACACGAGGTTAGTTGTACAAGTAGCTGCGATGTCCTTAAAAATTATTCTTTAACTGAGGAAAAGTTTTTTGACCTTTGGAGAAAATGCTTGCTTCTAGCTATGACTAAAAAGCGGTTTCCTTCTTTCTCTGTTGTGTTAAGAATCTTTTCTTCTTATAAAGAAGGCACCACAGTGATTTATAGCTGTCATGAAAGCCTGGAACCCTTTTGAGGTTAAGCTACTCAGCTATTCAACTTTCACTACAGAAACTTTGAAATTCAAAAAGAAAAAATAATGTAAGTTTTTGAAGGACATGTGTTGCTGTAGGTGATCCTGTTAATTAAAAGTGATTGCCTGCTAGGAAATCATACTTTAAAAAAGTTTCATGAATTTATTAGAACCCTGAAGGTATCTTTGTATGCACAGAGCTTTACATGCGATTTATGCAATTTTGTTTCAGATCTGTTTAAAGCCACCCTGACACTCCCAGAGCTGGGAACAGTACTGTGAGCATTTGTATGTATTTTGGCTAATTGAATTATGTGAAAATACATACTAATGAAGCGTTAGCAGAGGTGTTTGCTGAGTGGAGTGAAAGTCTCATTTTCCTCTAAATTAGGAGGCTTTTTTTTCCCAAGCAGATTAGTAGTCTGGGAAGAACTCCTTCCTTACAGGAAAAACAGCAAATGATTTAATAGCATTTTGTATCTTGCATGCTAAAGAGCTCTGTGCATTCCTGATGTGTACATTGTTGGAGAGGGAGTGTTGTCACCTAAAAAGGCCTATTTAACTAATTTTTGTTTTAACTCACTACCCTCTGAAGAGCAATGGAGTGTAATTACCCAATAAAATGAATGATCAAATTAACATTCACTTCTTGGAATCTTGAGCTTCACCCTTAATCCATTGGAAGGAATGGTTTCTTTTTTCCATAGGTGTTATTATTTAATAGCTCTATTTTGCATCCTTTGCATTATTCCATTTGGGAATAGGATGATAAAATATTTCTTCCTGAAATACCACTATCTGAGCTACCTTCAACCTGGTACTCTCTTCCCTGTCCCATTTGTTGAGAAATAAATGACAGAAATTTTACAGTTGGTTTTTACCTAAAACCAGGAAGCTATCCAAATCCACCCAGGTGAAGGTATTTGTAGTAGTCAAAGGCCATGGAATGAAATCTACCCTCACCCCCAACCCCAACCCAGTGCACCATTCTGAAGGCAGAACAACTTTATTGCTTCCTCCATAAGGAATAAGACCTGGCCTCAAAGCCGCAGGTTCCCCACCCCTGATAGTGTTGGTGATCTGCATTAGTAGAGAATAGCAGCCCACACTGATGAAATTTAAGTTTAAGTATATTTTTATAAAACTTTACCATTTACAGAAGCATTTTCTGGTTTATGCTGTTTGTATCTCACTGCAGAGAGAAATAAATTTTCCTTCTTATATGTCCCTAGTCAGATGTATGCCATTGTTTTGGGTCTGTTTTTTAAAATAAATATTTTGTTAAAATATTTCCATATTTCTTTGTGTTCCTCATTCTTATTATTCCAAATTGTATTCCTTTACATTAACCAACAACAACTCATTTAAATCATTCCCCTACTATTGAACATTTAGGCTGTTTCCAATTATTTGAAATTAAAATGTAAAGCTACTATGACAATCTTTGAAGACACTGCTATATTTTTGCTTTTAATAACACTTCCAGTGCACATTCCCAATGATGGAACTATTAGGTCAAAGGTTATGACTATATTTGTAACTTTTACTGTGTGGAGGCAAGATTGTTCTACAAAAAGATTCTGTAAGTTTGCAATTCTACCAGTAATGAATGTTTATATGCAACTTTAAGTACTATGCCTCTTTTGCAATTTCTGTGGTGGAAGAAAAAAATATTTTTTAAAAAATCTGTCCCATTCTTGATAAAAAAAAAATATTACATATCAAGTACCTTTGTAGGAGGGAAGCTATTGCCTATTCTGGAAAAAAAAACAACCCAGGTATGTCTAAATTTTGTTTTAGTGATTTTCCTGGTTTAAAACAGAGAGGGGCAATAATTCAGTGGGAAAAAAGATTGGCCTCCCCTGGTGCCAGGCCCCTGGGATCAGCCTGAGGTCCATGTGATTCCAGAGACCCTTGTTGGAGTCCCCCTGAGTTCCTCCATAATCCTGACAACATTGGGTTTCACTGTTTTTATTTTCTTTTTTGGCCAATTTGATGGGTGAGTTGGTAGCTCAGAGTTGGTTTAATGTGCACCTCTTTTATTATTTGTGAGGCTGAGCATTTCTTTATAGTGATATTTAAGAATTTGTGTTTTCTCATTTGAAAATTATCTCTGCGTATTCTTTGACCATTTATCCACAGTCTAAGGTTCTTTCTACTCTACTGCAATGCCTGATGCTAGACAAATGAATGATCAGAAATCATGAACAGGAAGATTGTGTTTGAGCATGCAACTCATTCTTTGATAGAATATTTGAGATTCTTTAATTCCATCCTAATGCAAATCCCTTGAGCGTAGGGACAGGCGGCTTGTAGAAGACAGAATGCTGGACTTGGAACCAGGAAGAACTGAATTCCAATCTTCCCTTGGTCTCTTACTAGCTGTATGACCCAAGCAAATCATTCATCTGCCTGAGTTTCCTCATCTGTAAAATAGGGATTCATTCCCACAGATTGTGTGTATAAAACAGCTAGGGGAAATAGCGGCAGCTATGTGGAGCAGTGGACAGAGCACTGAGCTTGGAGTCAGGAAGATCTGAATTCAAATCCAACCTCAGACTCTTACAACTTGGGTGACCCTGGGCAAGTCACTTAATCTCTGTCTGCTCAGCTTCCCCAACTATAAAATGAGGATTATAATAATACCCACCTTTCAAGGTTGTTGAAAGAATCAAATGAGATAACATTCGTAAATCACTTCGCAAACCTTTAAGCATTATATAAATATGCATGATTATTATTAATGCATTTTGAAAACCTTAAAGGTAGTTATCACTATTTTTTGCCTATTTATCTCCAACACTGAATATAATGATTGGCCCACCGTGAGCGCTTAATAAGTCATCATTAAATGAATAAAATAATGAGCAGTATCTTTTTGCTCAGTAAGAACCTCCCTCCCATGAACAGCTATGTTCCCAAGGGGTATCCCCATGACTGTTCCTTTCCTGATATTACACGTGTGTGCACAGTATCCGTAATTCGTCGTGACAAATGTCCTTACCTGCGGTCGCCCCCATTTCCACTCCCCATTCCGTCATTACTTTACCGCCCCGAACAAAGATCTAGATCCCCTCTCAATGTCAACACAGATCATGAAACCATCCCGACACCGTGGTTCATTCCTCTGTCTCTGAAAGGCACCTACTTCTTTATCACGTCAGTGTATAGTGAAATCACGGCATGGTGAAAAAGAGTCCTAGGCTTGGAGTCAGAAAACCTGGATGTGAGACCCATCTCTACCTCATGATTTCATAGAAGTTCCTTCACCCATCCGAGCCTTGCTTTCCTCAACTGTAAAATGGGGATCACAGATCTAGAGCTAAAAGGAAGCTCGGAGACCAGCTAACCCATTTTACAGAGACCTAGGAAGATCAAATCACTTGCCTGAAGTCACACCGTCAGTAAACATCACAGGCAAGATCTGAACTCAGGTCTCATGATCCCAGCATCTGTGCCCTTTCCACTGTACTACCTCATGTGGCCTGTTTCACAGCACTGTTTGGAACAAAGCATTTTAAAAACTATAAATATTTCAGTGCTTCAAAGACCTGGCATTTCACTAGTGTGTGTATATTGCCTCTGCTGACACATATCACAAACCTCTCTATAACTTAGTAGATAGTCTTCCAAAATTCCTTCCAAAACCCGTTTCCCCACCTGGTTTACGATGAGCCTCTCCAAACTTAGGTAGACTGGTTCATACAGAATGTCCCTTGTTTCGTGCTTGAAGCTTTTTCCACTTGAGGCCTGCGGTCAGGAACACCTGAGCTCCAATTCAGTCCCAGATACTGACTAGCTGTGTGACCCTAGCTAGGCAAGTAACTCGATCTCTACTTGCTTTAATCCCCTTACCTATAAAACGGAAATTATGACAGCCCCTACCTCTCGGGGTTGTTGTGAGGATCAAATGAGATAACATCTGTAAAAGTGCATAGCACAGTGCCTGGCACATAGTAGACATTATATAAATGCTTATTCCCTTTCCTTCTCCTTGGTGGGACTTGCCAGAGCTTGGATTCCATTGGCTTAGCCTTGAGAACCCAGGCTCCCTCTCCCCTTGCCATGGTGAACAATTAGTTGTATTAATTATATGACTACTGTTGCTATTAATCAACACAGTTAATTGTTGGCTATTAAGATAATTGATTTAATAATTTTTATAATTATTACCACTATCATTATCATCTGTCTTAGAATGTGTTTCCTCAGTAGCAGAACTTATTTGGCTATTCATACTAAAACACAAAGACCAGACTAAAAGTATGTACATATGTATGTAGAGAGAGAGAACACCTCTTCTACCGCTTACAGTCTTAAGAGAGTTGCCAGGGTCATTGAGAAGTTAAGTGACTTGCTCAGGGTCATAGCCACTATATGTCAGAAGTAATCCTTGAATCCAGGCCTTTCTAACTCTGAGTCTGACTGTTCCATAAATCAATAAAAATTATTGCTTGTTTGTAGGGACCCCCTTAGTGTCAACTGGTGCTCCAGTCTTCCCTCAGTCCTCATGGGTATGCTTTTTAATAGAAGGACCAGGTGCTATCAATTGGGTTAAAACTTTTATCATAATTTTACTTTGAAATAAAAATTTTCATCCTATCTCTATTTTCTTTTCCTTATTGATTAATATACATATGTGTACATATATATAAATATATATATAGAATCAATTGACACAGTTTAGTCTTTCCAAATATTCTTAAATTTTGGTTCATTGAATCACACTTCCAGACCTCAAACTATATTATAAAGAAGCAGTCATCAAAACAAGTTGGTATTGGTTGAAAAAGATGGAGAGATAGAGCAGTGGAACAGACTAGACAAGGGAGAATCAGAAACAATAGAATTTAATAACCCAGTGTTTGATAAAGTGGAGAACATAAATTACCTGGGTGGAAAAACCTCCTTATTTGATAAAAACTGCTAGTAAAAGTGCAAAGTGGTCTGGAAGAAATTGGGCTTAAAACAACACCTTAATGTCTACTCCACAACGCATTCTAAATGAACATATGACATTAATATTAAAGATCATATTATAAAAAAATTAGAAGAGAAACAGATCATTTGCTTTCATAGGTACAAGTAGGAAGTATATTCTTAACCAAACAAGAGATAGAGGAAATTACGAAAGATAAAATAGATAACTTTACATAAAACCGAAAAGTTTCTGCAGAGACAAAATTAATGCACCTAGGATAAGAGGAGGAGTTGGTTGGATGGAGGTAAAAAAATCCTTGTATCAAATTTCTTTGATGGAGCAACCAATAACATATGTGCATATATATGCACATATGCTGTTGCCTCCCAAAAAGTGCTAAAGTCAACCTTGTCCATTCCCTTCTTTGCACCTCCAAATAGTACTGTAAGCCCCCCTTCCATTTTACTGCAACTTCCATCTTTCTTCAAGTTTTATTAACAGAATAAAGGTCAAGATTGTTATAAGTCTGCTAATCCAGCACTATTTCTACTCGTTATTTAACAAACATCTCAAATGTAGAATATCAAGAGTTAAATTTATGTTTATAGACAGTGTACAAGCTGAGCACCTTCAACCTCTTTCTGCCACCCCGCCACTGCAAAAGCAGAACGGGGCCGCACAGGACTAAGTGACATTTTACATTTTTCTTCATTTCATGGGTTGCCATAATTAAAGAATCAGTCACTCTGTGGGTAGCTACTAGCAATGAGCCTCTCCATACCTAGATGGGCTGGCCTTCAGATAGTAGATGTAATCTATTGCCTCTAAACCAGAGATTTTCATAGCAAGTATTTGAGTCCTGCTTCTCCCCTCCCCCAATCTCAACTGCATGTTAACCCTTCCAAACAGACAGGAAACCTGTCGTGATATTTTGAGAGTTTTAGTCTCTTAGTTTATCCATAGCCTCTATTGCTATTTTAGGATATAATTTGGAAAAAGTGCCCATTTAGGACTCTGATGAACACAGTGACTAACCACCCTTCCAGAGGACTCATGATGAAAGACTCCATTGATAGATAGATAATGAACTCAGAGTAGAGATCAAGGCTCATATCTTTGTTTTTGTTTTGAACATGGCCAAGCAGAAATTTGTTTTGTTTGACTATGTATGTTTGTATCTGGATTTGTTTTTCTTGCTTCCTCACTCAGAGAGGGAAAAAGTGGGAGGGAAAGAATTCAGGCCTGAAAAGAAAAGAAAATTGAATTCTTTTTTTAAAAGGGAAAAGTGTCCAATTATACATTTCTTTGAGGATATAGATTATGTATCCAAAAAACAAGAGATAGACAGGTCAAGTAATACATCAGTCTGCCTCAGAAACAGCAAAAGAACAAGAAGAAGGTCTTTATCACAGGGAATGAATTTTTTATGTAGGTTTTATGGCAAGATATGGAAAAGAGTCCCAGAGAATGAGAAGAGGCGGAGGGCTTGTGATCTGCCTTAAATCACAGGTCCGTCGTGTATTGATTATGTATGTCTAATTTTGTGGAACTTCAGGATACGGTACAAAATCCACTTCTACAGATGGGCATGGCCTTTTTGAAGAAATTATTCTGCACTTACTGATGATTGCTAGGAGGTTATGAAATTAGTTCAATTTTTAAAAATGCATTCTTAGAGCAAAGTATTTTATACTACTATGGCTCTCGCTGGAGAGGTTTTCTCTAGATACATACAGAAAATAAGCTATCTTCAAATACGAGTTCTTGGAGAAACTAGACCTCAACAGGAAAACTATCTTTTGTGTGGACTCTGTGCAGGGCATTTCGGTCTAACACACAATGGAAAAATAAGTCCATGTAAAACACACATTATATATTATTACATGCAATTGCACACACAGTCTATTGAGTTTATTGACCAAATCTTGGACAAGTACTATAGATGGAAAGCATCCAGCATAGAGTAAAAGGAGAAGATAAGGTTGGATCACTTTTTTAAAACTGCCCAATCCTTTCACTTATTCCAAATTTCTCATTCTTGCAAAAGCCAATATCTAATATCTATATTCTGCTCACAGTGCTATGAATGGTAGAACACAATGATCTCAGGAGCATAAAAATTATAAGTAACCCAAAAGGCAATGGAAAGATGCATGCTACCTATAGATAGAATTATAACTAGCAATGTCTGTACCTGAGATAAGCAAAGTGAAGTTCTCCCTTGAATCGACTTTATAATTCATTATATAGGATCAAAGGAGCTTAGACTTGGAGCTGGAAGGCACCTTACAGGTCATAAAATCCAATGACCTCCTTTTGTAAATGAAGAGACACACAAGCCCACAAATGAAAAGTGAATTGTGCAAAGTCACACAGGTAGTAAGTGACAGTTCCAGGATTCAAATCTCAAGTACTCTAACTCTTAAAAAATATGACTACAGGGGCAGCTAGTGGCACAGTGAGTAGATTACCGGCCCTGGAGTCAGAAGGACCTGACTTCAAATCCGGCCTCAGACACTTGACACACTTACTAGCTGTGTGATCTTGGACAAGTCACTTAACCCTAATTGTCCTGTCTGCCCCCCTCAACCAAAAAAAATTTTAAAAATATAACTACTGCCACTAGTACTAATAGTAATAATCATAATCATAACAAAAACAAGCAGCATTTACATAGTGACTTAAGGTTTCAAAGCACTTTACATATGCTAACTCATTTGATCCTTACAACAACCCCGGAAAGTAGGTGCTATTATTATCATCCTCATTTTACACTTGAGGAAACTGAGACAAACAGAGGTTAAGTGACTTGCCCAGGGCCACACAGCTAGTAAGTAGATTTTAACTCGGATCTTCCTGACTCTAATTCCCAATCTCTATCCACTGTCACCTAGCTGCCTTGTACAACCTAATATTATTTTTACTATGCCATGTAACTGTAACATATTCAATTAAATGGCACAGAGAACTTGCTAAATGGAATCTCAGATAACTTCAGAGATCATCTAGTCCAATCCAAATGATCTAGGTCCATTCCTTTTCTACCTTAACAGGGAAACTTTAGGAAGGCTCCTTGCCATGCAGGTGGAGGACAAATGGGTAGTGCTAGAATTATTACTCATCCTCTTTTATGAGAAATGTTATTGCTTACAGAGAAAGGGTAAGTGAGTATCTGGTCCATCAAGTAAGGAGTGAAGGAAAGGAAAGTCCTAGGAAGAGAATGAAGTAGTGTAGATTGGGGATTTCTTGGAGTAAAATGAGGGAGAGAGTGAACAGGAGGCAATATGCTGTCCCAACAGACACTCGCGATCCAAACTTTCTCTTCCTTGTTCCTCAGCCAGCATCTGACTTCCTCTCATTTCTTCCCACTCTAGTAAAAGAGTACATCTGTTCAAAATAATTTTCCCTCTAAGTTTCCCACCATGGGGAAAAGCCCTGGTGGCCCTAAGCTAGTTATGACTCTAGATATAATTAGACTACATACAGCACGTTACTAGCAATGATTTACAGTTAGGAACTGGCATAAAGGACATTACCGAAGACATGTTCTGAGTAGAAAAGGAGGGGTCATGGAGCAAGAAGAAGAAACAAGAATTGGCATGCCAAGTGATACATCAATATACCCCAGAAATAGCAAAAGACCAATCACAGTGAATGAGCCCTTTATGGAGGATTTATGATGAGGCACGGACAAGAGTTGCAGAGAATGAGAAGGGGTGGAGGGGTTGTGATCTGCCTGAAATGACAGATGCATTAAAATGTCAAATGCATTTTTAGCTGTGTTTTTAGACTTTGTCCTATATCCTGAGGCTTCACATCAGAAGATGCTGTTTAACCAGCAGATAAATAAATGGGAAATGTATTGTTTTCCTTCCTCCTTCAGTCTCCTTGTCCTCTTTCTACCTACCAACAGCTTAAATTCCATGGAGACCTTATAGTAACTTTTCAACCTGCCTAATGAGGATATATTTTGAGCTGACAAGGAGTAGAAGAACCAAAATGGGCATTATTTTCATTCACTATGCCACATCCAGTTTACCAAATTTTAGAGATCCTTCCCTTGTTCCTTTATACAAGGTGAGAATTGAATGAAAGAACAGGGCTGTGAGGCAGCAAGAACAAACTGTAGGGCTATTGTGGCCAAGGGTGGAGAGCAGGAGAACATAGGAGAAACTAATCATAAGGACATAGAACTCAGAGTTGGAAGAAACCAAAAGACCATCTAACTCTACTCCTTAACTTTACAGATGAGGAAACTGAGATCTAGAGAGGAGAAGTGTTTTGTCCAAAGTGATCCCCTTCGTGTTTAAAGCTTATCTCATCTAAGAGGCTTCCTTGAAGAACTCCACCACTTCTCTATTCCCTCCTTCATTCTATATACCATTTTGGGTTTTTTGTGTGTTTTTTGCTAGAGTGGTGATTTTATTTCATTGGCATTGGGAAATCTCAACAATGAAATTCCCTTGAACAACCTAGATTTGCAGGTGCTTAAGCAATTTATGGTCTTAGAGAGTTGCCTAGAGCACTAAGAAGTAACCTATCTGGGGTCACATATCCAAGATGTGTCAGCAGCAAGACTTGAACTCATGTCTTCCTGACTGAGGTAAGCTCCCTAACTACTCTACCAGATCACCTCTCAAATATTCAGTTAGAATGAATGTAGCATTCGTGTTTATTAAATTTGAACTCTATCATTTGGCCCTTATTGCCACATTGATCTGTTATATTCTCACACATATAGATTCTATCCTCTCCTTCTTGACTATAGGGTCCTAACGAATAAGACTATGCCATCTTTCCTTCTTCCTTCTCTCTATAAGACCTTGAATATATTACACAGAGAAGGCCCTCCAACTTGCCTTGCTGACCAACAATAGTAGCTAACACTTATACAGCACTTGAATGTTTACAAAGAACTTTACATACCTTATTTCATTTAGTCCTCACAACAACCCTATGAGGTGGGTGCTTTCTTACAAAGGAAGAAACTGAGGGTCAGAGAAGTGTTGACTTTCCCAGATTGACAGAAGTAGCAAATGATCGTGGTAAGATTCAATCTTGGTTCTTCCTGACTCTGCATTCAGCACTCTACCCATAATCCAACACTGCCCCTACAGCTAACTAAACTCTCCCACTCCCAAACAGGAGAGACAGATGGTTGCTGCTGAGTAAGCCCTGATCCTGGAAACTTTCCTGGAAACTTCTGCTTCTGACTATGAGAATACAGAAAGTTTTCTGAGTTTTTCAAAGTATGATGTTTTATTTGTATTATTCTCACTAATGGCACTGTGGCTATTGGTGAGACTACAAAGTCCATGATAAATTCATTTTGATCAAGGTTCCCATTTTCTGTCAAAAGAAGGAAAGAAAGAAAGAAAGAAAGAAAGAAAGAAAGAAAGAAAGAAAGAAAGAAAGAAAG
>CM053626.1:244296990-244327735 GCA_028646595.1 Phalanger gymnotis | reverse complement strand
AAGGAAGGAAGGAAGGAAGGAAGGAAGGAAGGAAGGAAGGAAGGAAGGAAGGAAGGAAGGAAGGAAGGAAGGAAGGAAGACAAGAAAAGAAGGAGAGGAAGAAGGAGGGAGGGAAGGTTGGGAAGGAAAGGAAAGAGGGAAGGAAGAAAGGGAGGGAGGGAAGGAATGGAAGGAGGAAGAAAATTTATTAACACTCTTTGTTGAAATGAAAACTATATGCCAAGCACTATGCTAAGCACTGCATATAAAAATAAAAGCAAGTATGACAGTCCCTGACCTCCAGGAACTTACATTCTAATAGGAGAAGACAACATATAAAGGGAAAGTAGAGAGAGGGCAGGAGTATGGTTTGGCTTTGAAATGTCCAGGAAGTGGTATGATATCCTAGTTTTATGCAAGATAAGGCAAAAAAAACCTCATGTTTCAGAAGCCAGGGTCCAAGGCGGAAAACCCAAGTTCCAGTGGGAAGAGGAAGAAAATATGGCACCAGAGTATACATGGCAAAGCTTGGGAAGTTAGTGAAGCCTGATGGCTATAAGATGAATGCAGCAATTCATCAGCATTGGCAAGTTGGCCAGGTCTACCATTAATGCATTATCCACTTGCACCAGTGGGTTCTGTGGCCTTCCCCTGGAGAACTGAGCATGGGAGCAGGATTTTCTCAGTCAGGCAAAACAGCAACAGAATAAAAAGAAAATTTCAAGATAACCAATCAATAAAAGAGGTAATTTGCCTTTGGAATGCCATTTGATTCAAAGCCAAAAGAAAAAAGAAAGATCTGCCTCTATTGGGACTTTTCAGTCCATTGCGGGGATTTGTTTGGGGGTAGTTAAACGCTGGACTATGAGGGATTCTCTGAGGGACATAAATCACATGTGGACTGTGACAATCAGCACAAGAAATGTCCAAAATTCTCTGTCCCCTGCTGCTTCTCAGGTCTCAGAGCCCACACAGTTATCAGGGGCTTTGTCTGGGGATGGAGGAGTGGGGGGAGGGGAGGGGGAAAGATACAACCTGGTAGCTTTGTTACCAAATGCCAGGGTCCTTGTTGAGATGCAGACAATGTCTCCCTGCTTCCATTATGCTGCTTCAGCCCCAAGCTCTGAAGAGTATTGATAAGGGACACAGAATAAGCAAGGAAATCAAGGCTTTCTGAGTAATGGGCCTTGGAATCTTAGTTATTGTTAAATTTACAAATAACTTGAATAAACCTTTCAGTTAAAGAGGGAAAGAAGAAACAAGTTTTCAGCTCACCATCGGCATTGATCACACAATCATTCCTCACACAGAGGACAGCCTTTTGGAACAAGGACAGCCATCTTCTTACAATAAGGATGGATAAATCACAGTTTCCAAGTGAAAAGATCTGTCTCTCAGCAGTGTGTCCAGCGGCTCTCCACTTGACCTGAATCAAAGACACAAACAGTGTGAGACCTAGCTATTCAAGGACCTAGATCATTCCCTTGATTTGTGTCCCTTCAGAGCCGATGTCAAGTTAGGCCTACATTAACAATTCATTTCAATGCTGGCTGTGTATGTGGCTATATGTATGTGGGCATTCCTTTAGGCATTATCTTCTCTCTATATACCCTCTTTCCTTGGATGTTACATCCACTTCCCTGGTTTCAATCATCGTATCTTTATTCAGCCCCATCTGGCCTTCAGAGCTCCAGATCCAAATGCCTAGTAGATATTTGGGAGGCAGTGTGGTACAATAGGAAAAAAAAAACAAGGCATTTGGAGTCTATAGTTGTTCAGTCATTTTCAGTCATATCTGACTCTTTGTAACCCTATTTAGGTTTTTCTTGGCAAAGATACTGGAGTGCTTTGCCATTTCCTTCTCCAACTCAATTTTACAGATGGAGAAACTGGGGAAAACAGAGGATAAGTGACTTGCCCAGAGTCACACAGCCAGTAAGTATCTGAAGCCAGATTTGACTTTAGGTCTTCTTGACTCCAGGCTTGCTGCTCTGTCCACTGCACCACCTAATTGCCCCTAGAGTCTGTGAACCTGAGTTCAAATACTTTATCTGCCTCATACTACCTGTGTGACCTTGGGCAAGTCACTCAACCTCTCATGACCTCGATTTCCCCATCTGTAAAATGAAGGGAGTTGGACTAAATGCCTTCTAAAGTTCCTGACATCTCTAAATGTATTGTCCTGTGAGTTTGCATTTTGTCCTTCATTTCCAAAGAAGACCAGGGAAATGATGACATGATTTGCACTCGACTTTGATTTGAGTGAGGGAGGGCTGTGCAAGATCACCAGCTTCACTTTCTCCTCCACTGCCATTTGGGTCCAGTGGTCAGATATTCCTCAGGATGACTGGAGATGGCCCTGTCCTATGAGCCCTACCTAGCTGATCTGCTGATACCTGAAATTTAGTATGTCCTAAACAAAACTCATTATTTACCTCTCAAAACTCGTTCTTCCTTTACTGATTTCTTGACTCCTGTTAATGACACTTCTACCATCCTAGAGACACCCAGACTCAAAATCCAGGTGTCACCTTTGACTCCACCCACTTCATTGCACATACAGACAGACAGAGAGACATGTGCGAGCACACACATACACACATCCAATTAGGTATTACGTCCAGATAATCTCACCTCTTTTATATCTCTCACCTTTACCTTTTCCAATCCCACTTCCACCACACTTGTACAAACCCCCATTATCTCTTTTCTGTACTATAGTGGCCTCCTAACTGGACTCCCCATCTACAGTCTCTTTCTACTATGGTTGATTCTAAAACCTATGACTATATTCATCTTCCTAATGTACAGCTCTCTGATCATGTTACTCCTCTGCTCTGGAAGTCTTAATAACTTCCCACTCTCTGCTGAATTTATGTCCTTAACCTGACATTTAAGGACCTACACAATTTAGCTCCATCCTATCTGCCTGGTACAGCAGAATGAGAGTTATGACACTATGGCCATGGATATACCCCGTGATTTCCTGACCATATGTTTTTTATTTACATAGTTCCTCATTCCTTGAATACTACCCCCATCTCAACTTATTGAAATCTGATCCATCCTTGAAGCTCAAATGCTACCTCTTCAATGAAGCCCTCCTTCATTTTCCTATTCTGATATAACCTCAATGCCTGGGACTTTCCATACATTTATCACATTCGGTTCTCTATTTTAGTTATTTGCATAATTATCTTATCTCTCCTACTAGATGGGAAGCCCCTTGAAGGCAGCTAGATTGAATCTTATTCTCTTTGGATCTCTCTCAGTACTTAAAGTATCAAAGTTAGCAAGTCTTAGAAAAATATTTCTTGAATTGTTATGAGAAAGATTGCTTGATCAACGTAATGATCGTTATTAAGCATTTACTTTGTCACAGACTTTGTGGTAGGCCCTGGGGATAGAGACAAAATGGAACAGACCTTGTTCTCAAGGAGCTTGTTTACATATATGAGCATATACACATACATGTAAAGTATATGCCCACATAGGTTACATGTGTCCATGTGGCTTTGTCAAACTTGAGCTCACAGGGAAGTATGAATAGATGTGTCTGGAACTTTGACCACCCTTCTCCAAGGGATACTTTGATTTCTCCCAGAAGAATGAAAGATAGGGGATCACAAGGCTGGCCCACTTTGCTCTATTCAGAGAGGGAATATGTTTACCTGCCCTGCTAAATATTGCTAGTCTAGGGTAAATAATTTTTAGGTTCAAGTCACTTTTCCTGATCATTATCTCTTAATAGAGAAGGAGTATCCCAAGCTATATCCAAAAGCTTGACTCTCTCCTCATTAAATGACAGTGGTACAAAGGCCAACACACAGAGTGAAGGATGAAATAACCCATTTATTGAGGACAATAATAAACAGCAATCAGAGAAGTTGTACAGATTAGAATAGGGCAAGGAATACAAAGAAGGAATGAAATCTCCAACCAGGACAGAGATAATTCGACTCAATCCAACATCAAGTAAAGGGAAGTTCCCCAAAATATCTCATGAGGCAAGCCGGAAATAGAGACATCCTCTAGGCACCAGCTCCTCTACATCAGCTTCTTCACAGAGTTTTTTTCTCCCTCCAGGGACCCCAAAAGAACCTGGAATTGGGTATGTCCATTCTGGAGGCTGGAAGGCAGAATAAGACCTCTCCCAAAGTCTTTCTAATTCTGCCCCTCGCAGCCAGGGAGCACGAGGAATCATACTCTCCACCAGTGAGGAGAATCTTGCAAATGTGAATGCTTTGTCTTGAGCCCCAGGTTACCCACAGAATAATACAAAGTAGTTTAGAGAGAAAGGACACCAGCAGCTGGGAGGAGAGTGGAGAGTGGTCAGGAAAGGCTTCATCGAGAAGAGGTAACTTGAGCTGAATTTTGAAGTAGAGGACTCCACAAGGCAGAAGGGAAGAGAAGGTGCGTTCTAGGCATGGAGGACTTTCAACCTGAAGTCACAAAGAGAGGCGATGGAATGTGGTGCATGAGGAACAGTAGGAAGGCCAGCTTGGCTAGATTGTAAGGTGCAGAAAAAGGAATGATAGAACCGTGTATTGGGAGCTGAAAGGGATCTTAAAGGTCACTAGGTCATTGAGGCCAACCTTGTCACTACGGATGAAGAAACTGAGGCTCAATGAGGTCACGTGACTTGCTCCAGGTCATACAAATGACCTAATAAGGAGCAGAGCTAGAATTTGAACCCAAAACGTCGGACTCTACCCAATCCCCACTCATGGCTCCTGGCCTAAAAACCACATTGCTTCATCTTGGAATTTCTCTGAGCCTTTGGGGCCTCCTCACACGGAAATATCAAATTACCCCTGAGACTTTCTCAATGATGAATGCGCCTCTAAGGCTGGCTCTATTCTCCAGTGAGTTCCTTCTGTAGCCTCCATTTGTGGGGGACCCCAGCTGGTCTTCATTCCCTTCCTGGTCCCAGTCATAGCTTCTAGACTTTAAAAGTACATCCCCTTTCAGGTACCTCTGTGGCCTCCTCCCCATACCTCTCCACCATTAGCTTTTCCCACTCCTTTTTGTGTGTTATCATCCTCCATTAGATTGCAAGCTCATTGAGGGCAAATATTCTTTCTTTTTGCTTGTATCTGTATCTACAATTCCTGGCACATAGCAAGCAATTAATAGGCGTTTGTTTCCTTTCTTCCTTTCTCTACTGTTGTTGCTCTATTGTTTCGGTCATGTCCAATTCTTTGTGACCCCGTTTGAGGTCTTCTTGGAAAAGACGGTGAAACGGTTTAACACTTCCTTCTGCAGTTCATTTTACGGATGAGGAAACTGAGTCAAACAGGGTTAAGTGACTTGCCCAGGGTCACACAACTGTTAGGTGTCTAAGGCAAGATTCGAACTCAAGTGTTCCTGACTCCAGGCCCCAGCGATCTATCCACTGTGCCACCTAGTTGCCCCTTCCTCTAAATCCAAGACTTTTCCCCTTACACCATCCTTCTTCAATACAATAAAACTGGCAAGGTAGATCAGAACCAGGTTCTGAAGGGCTTTGGAAGCCTTAAACATTTATATTTGAGTCTATATGGAATAGAAAATGCCTGAGATTTATTGACTATGAAAACGACATGGTTAAACCGGTATTTAAGGAAAATCACTTTAGCAGCTGCCTAGCACATAGTAAGTGCTTATTGACTCACTAGAGGTTTGATTAGTTTGAGGGACTAAGAGATTAAGAAATGCAATCCAATTATTTGAGTCAAGTGACCAAAGTCTGTGAATCCTCCTCTCTGGGGCCTGTCCACACTCTTCCCATCCCAACTTTTTCCCTTTTGAAAACACTAAGAATAATGTCCTTACATTAATTTTTACCAGAGCAAATCACCTGCCATGCTTGGAACAGAGACTGTACTCAGATTGCCATTATCTCTAATAATCATAAAGTCCACATTTACAAGAAGAATGGGAACCAATGGGTGAAAGCCCATGAATTAAATGAACGCAATGGACATATCACAGGACTCCCAAACTCAGGTGAATTGTTACTTGTGGTGCAGACTGTAATGCCTATGTCTGGAGTAAGAAAGATGGCATCTGGAAACTAACCGTGGTGAACCTGAGGATTAATCATGCAATCACCTTTGTGAAAGATCTCCTCAGGAGAATAAATTTGCTATAGGTAGTAGAGCTCAACTGATATCCACGTGCTAATTTGAGTCTAAAAATGACTGGTAGGGGAGCAAGCACATAAAAAGCAAGCACATAAAAAGCCAATGCATTCTGCTGTCCTTAGTTTGGACCAGCACCCCAAGAATGTTTTTCTGGATCTTGTGACTTCAAATGCAGAGTTTTTTCTGCCTACATTAAAGAAGTTGATAAAAAGCCAGCCAGAACTCCATGGGCTACCAAGATGCCTTTTGGTCAACTGATGTCAGAGTTTGGTGGTACTGGAAGTGGTGGTTGGGTCCATGGGGTTAATTTCTCTGCCAGTGGGAACCACCTCACTTGGCTCAGCCATGATGGTATTGTATCAGTTGTTGATGCCTCCAAAAACATGATGGTTTCACAGCTGTAAACAGAGTTCCTCCCACTCCTGGGTGTGTTGTTTGTCTCTGAGAACAGCATGGTGGCTGCTAACTATAACTGCTGCCCAATGCTGTTTAAGTATGACGATCATATCTCCTTGAACTTCACCTCCAAATTAGACATTCCAAAACCGAGCATCCAGAGAGACGTCTCTGCCATGGAGTGCTTCCGCAACACGGACAAGAGAGCCACCCCTGAGGATCACCACACTGCGCTAGACACAGCACACCAAAACAGTATCACCCAAGTGTCTATTTATGAAGTGGACAAGCGAGGCTGTTGCAAATTTTGCACCACTGGCACTGATGGAGTAATAACAATTTGGGATTTCAAGACTTAAGAGTCTTCGATCCAGGGGCTATGAATTATGTGAAACTGTATTTCCCTTCTCTAGCACGACAGACACTTGACAGAATGCAGCTCCAGCATTTGTATGAAGATGGAAAAACCCCACCACGAGTCAAAACTGAGAAAATATCCCTTGCATTTGTTTTATGCTTGTTTTTGTTTTTTAACACAATCAGTGAATGTACTGGTTTTAAAAAATCAGCAGTGACATCTTTTTGATAGGCTGTTTCATTCCATTCTTGACCAAAGATGCTCTTAACAAGTAGTTTCTTTTGGAAAAGTGTCACACTAAACTAAAGAGAGACTTTATGTAAATTTTCTGCTAAAAAAATTTTTTTAAATACAGAAAAAAGGAAATACACTCCAAATATGTTTCACACGGCTTCACAAGTATGCTCAGTATCAAGCTGTTTGCCTTCTCAAGGAGGGGGGAGGGGCAGGAGGAGAGAATTTGAAACTCAAAATTTAAAAATAATTGTTTAAAAAATTTTACATGTAATTGGGAAATATGTAGTGAAATAAATAAACATTTTTTTTAAAAAAAGAGATATGTTCCATGTCACATAGTATGTTAGTAGCAGAGCTGGGAAAAAAGAGGCTAAGGTGAACCTGGAGGTCACGTCTTTTGAGTACTTATTGCACCTTGGGTGATTGTAAAATGATTGTACTCTGCAAGGATATTAACCTGCTGTCATTCCATTGGACTATGATTTAGGGTGGCCAGATTCTTACAGCAAAAATATCAGACATAGAATGTTTGCTTGAGGGACCGTGCTAGGACACTGTGGTTGGTTTGGGATAGAAGATGAGAAGGAATGGTAGAGGTGGAGTCCTGAAAGAGTTAAAAGCAAGGGGGTCAGATCACAGTAAGGGAAGGTGAGCCATCTTGACATGATTCAACTAACGTACTTACTTGTTAAAGCCAGGAAGTAGGTAATGTCAGGACCTATGCAATCATTTTCAACTTGACACTGAAATGTGGCACATTCAGACATGCTGCCAGGCTATTGGGGGAAAATGGGGCTACAGGTTCAAATACAGGAAAACCCAGTAGGATAGCAGGGCACGCTACTGTTAGGTTCACTCAGAGTGGACACACACCTGCTCATTGCAATGGAAAGAACACTAGACCTGGTGTCTTGGGACCTGAGTTCAAAACCTTGTTTTGCTTGTTCCTATTGGGCAAATCACTTAACTTCTCCAGGCCTCATTTTCCTCAAGTGGGTGGGACTAGATGACTTTTGAGGTGGCCTCTCCAACTCTGAATCTATGATCCTATTCTACGCTCTGAAATAACAAGTACCTTTCCATAGTGTACAGCACAGAACCAACACAATGGTAACTTTGGAACTGATCACGTGTTCGATTTGAATTTTTTCCCATTGCGCTAAGGCTCTTAGAGCTCACCAGTAGAAACAACTTCATTTGGAGCCATAAGATAATTTTCTTTAGCTTTGCCTGTCTACGGCATTTGTTCTCAGCTTCTCTGGGATAGCAACTGCATCACAAATACTATTTCTGAGCCAGTTAGCATAAAGGAGAGGACAGCTAGATTTTGCCATGTTTAGACCCCATTCAAGGTTGTGGGCTCTAACTTTGAAACTGAACTTGACATGCTCTTGGTTCGAGTTGCAATAAGTGCTGGCAAAAAAAAAAAACTGTGACCTCCTGGTTCAAGAATAAAGGCTCTAAGGGGTTCCTCAGTATCAGGTATCTCTTATAAAACCTGATTCTGATGAGGCAAGTGTAAGGGAATCTGAGACTGACAGATTGAATGTCTCTTGAAACAAATGGGGGGGGGGCAAGTTGAAAGAGAAGAGTACTTAGTAAAATGTATTTTGGGTCCCACTCATCCCGAAATATTTGAAAAGTAATTGGGAGACATTTTGCTGATCACTGAATACAGCCAAGGTCTTTTCTCCTCATTCCTAAATAAAGAGACTTAAAATGTTTTATT
Organism: Phalanger gymnotis; assembly: GCA_028646595.1. NCBI lineage: Eukaryota > Metazoa > Chordata > Mammalia > Diprotodontia > Phalangeridae > Phalanger > Phalanger gymnotis. Next base: position 244,318,911 of record CM053626.1, on the reverse strand, counting down.
AAGCACTCTAAGACTCCCCTTGTTTTAGAGTATAATGTCATCTTTTACAGTAGATGTTATCTAGCAGTGTGAAGGGGAGGGGCAGGTAGAAGAAAACATCCCTCCCACACCTGGTGCTAGCCAGGACAGGAATGCTCCTCAAGGGAACATGGATTGAAGGGGAAGCTTCCCATCAGGACCCTCCTGATCCAGAATCTTCACCCCTAACAAGTTATATGCATTGGATTGAGAAGATGGCTTTGTTTTTTAATGGGTCCAGACCTCTTTTATTCATAAATGACCCTTGAACAAGCTGGCAAATAGAAAGTTTTATGATGCTTGTGAGGGCTCCCCCACCCCATACCCCAAAGAAGAAGAGAAGAGACTGGCAGCATAAACCTCTCTTTGACTAGAAGTGGTAGGTGTGGCAGCCACTAGATACTCTGGAGCGCCTTTTCTTGACCTTTGTTTTCTCTCCTCCTTACTGATGAACTAAGAGGCAGTGGCAATTTGAATTGGTTCTGTGTTTGTTCTCTGCTGAAGGATGGAACAGTAGGGAAGCCTCGGAGCTCCTCCTCTCAACTCCTCTGAGATGGATGGAAAAAGAGAGAGAGAGACACAGAGAGACGGAGACAGACAGAGACAGAGAGACAGAGACAGAAAGAGAAAGACAGACAGACAGAGACAGAGAGATCTACCTATATTAGCTAGGTAGCATGGTAGATAGAGCAATAGAGCAACAGGCCTAGAGTCAAGAAGACCTGAATTCAAATCCAACCTCAAACACTTCCTAGCTGCGTGACGCTGGGCAATTCACTTAACTTCTGTTTACCACACTTTCTTCATCTAGAAAATGGGGATAATAATAGTGACCACCTCTCATGGTTGTAGTGAGAGCCAAATGAGATAATAATTGTAGAGCATTCAGCACAATGCCTGGCACACAGTAGGTGCTTAATAAATATTAGCTATTATATACATGGATATATTATATATATAATACTATGTATTATATTAGAATATGCTAATATTAACATATTTAACAGCTAACATTTATTAAGTGCCTACTATGTGCCAGGCATTGTGCTAAGTATATATACATATACACATACACATACACATAATATACATATTTCCTATCCTAGCTTACCTATCCTGACTATTCTAACAAAAGCCAGGGAGTCTCACCACCAGGTAGTTTAAGGAGTGATAATTTTTTAAACAACAGCAATTCTCAAAGTCCTTTTCAGATTTCTTATTTGCAAAAAGAGGATATTGGTCCTTGGAAATCTTCTAAAGGTTTCTAAGGGCCTCTAAGGTCCCTTCTACCTATAAACCTAAGATCCTTCTTCATTTTCTAGGGGTTACAGCCTGGATTAGTGGAGGAAACTGATGAAATTATGGATCCTAGAAAGACTGACAAAGTATATATACACATACCTGTACAAATCAGTGTCATGTACTGGTATAATAGGGATTGGTATTACACCTGTGATTTCATTGGTAGAGGGAGCTCCAGAATAAAGAAACTCTACTAATGCAGGTCTATACCTTCTCTAAAATTTGTAATTGTCTTTGAGTTGCCTGAGGCACCGAGAGGGTGGGTGATTTGCCCCAGGCTCATAGAGTGACTATGTGTCAGAGCAGGACATGAACCCAGGTTGTCCCGGATCAGAAACTAGACTTCTATCCACTATGACTGGCATGTCACCTCTGTAATATAATTAATATGTCATATTCATATAGCATTTTACAATTCACAAAGTATTTTTGTCCCAATAAATATGTAAGGTAGGTAGGATAAAATGCTAAATTGTATAATGTAGATAATTAGGGACTAGGACAGACTTCTACAATAGCTTATCATAATAATGATACAGTCAATTTCAAAATTGAAAAGGAACTCAGAGTCTATCTAGTTCTATTACCTCATTTTACTAATAAGGAAACTGAGGCACAGAGAAATAAAAAGACATTTCTAAGGTTATATTGTTGTTGTTTAGTGGTTTCAGTTGTGTCCAACTCTTCATGGCTCCATGTGGGGTTTTCTTGGAAGAGATACTGGAGTGGTTTGCCATTTCCTTCTCTAGCTCATTCTACAGATGAGGAAACTGAGGCAAACAGGGTTCAGTGACTTGCCCAGGGCCACACAGCTGGTAAGTAGCCTTGGGTCAAATTTGAACTCAGGACTTCCTGACTCCAGGCCAGCACTCTAACCACTCCACTGCCTAGGTGCCCCTTGTCTAAGGTTATGTAAGTCATATACATAAAACTTATAAATTAATAGCAGAGCCAGAATTAAAATTCAAGCCTCTTCATTCCTATTCTAGCACCATTAGTTCACTATTTCCCGGCCACCATGGTGCAGAGGTCACAGGCTCTGAGAAACTTGCCAAAAAATAATCAGAGAAAGAATATGGAAGAATAGAGAATATTTCTTCAAAAAAATCCATTGTTTCATTGTTTCCCTCTCAATCCACACAGATTGCAGCCTTGCTATATCTAGGTTAGTCATAGACTGAGAGCTAGAAGTGACCACAGAGGCCAGATGATCTAACCATCTGGTTTACAGATGAGGAAACTGAGGCACAGAAAAGTGAAGTGCTTTGTTCACAGTCACTCGAGTAGTGAACTTCAGAAGTAGAATTTGAACACACGTCCTCTGACTCCAGAGATGGTTCTCTTTTCATAGTATAATAATGCCTATTTGATGATTTTCATGAGTCGCTGGGACCAAAACAAAACTAACAAATAAAAACTCACTTCTTGATAGCCAAATTTTGGGTGATGAGCTTGGCCAAATTTAGTAAGGCTTATCTTTGGGTAGCACATACAGAGTCTATTTCTGGAATGACACCCAAAGTCTTTCTAGTTTAATAAGATCTACCAGAGTTTGGAGTCTATTTAGCATAGATTTTGAGAATCCAAGATTACCTCTGTGCAATGATGAAGTATTGGCGGGGGGAGCTAGAAAATAGATAATAACAAAATAAAATAACCCAAAAACTTTCTTTAAAATTCACAGACCAAATCTTATTGCAGTATAATGACAGTGATCAAACTACCCTCTCTTAGTCTTCTATGGGCAGCTAGGTAGTACAGGGGATAGACCAGAGTTCAAATCCAGCCTCAGATGTTTACTAGCCATGAGACCCTGGGCAAGTCACTTAACCCTATTTGCCTCAGTTTTCTCATCTGCAAAATGAGCTGGAGAAGGAAATAGCAAAGTACTCCTGTATCTTTGCCAAGAAAACTAGAAAAGGAGTCACGATAAGTCATACATGACTGAAGTGACTGAACAACAAAAGGTCTTCTCTGCAGGCAAAACAATCCTAATTCCCTAATTTTTCTCACAGAATTTATTTTCCATTTTCAATCTTCTTTACTTCATCAATTTTTTAAAAACACTTAGTCTCTTCCTCTCTGGAACAGGCATTACCACATCTGTATCTCTCTACCTACCAAAAACCACTCTCCTCCAATTTACTCATCCACTTCCCAGAACTCTATTCCGATTTCCCTCTGCACTACACTCTATTCATCTTCTTTCCATCTCTTCTTAGCAGGGCCCCTCCAGAGGAAATATTTGGCTTCCTTTCTTTCAAGGAATCCAGGTCAATCTGTGCAATAAAAATGGTAATAATAATATAAGTGTAATGAAATCCAAAAGTTTCACTTATATTGTTCCTCCGCCAAACAGATACATCCAAAAAATATACACAAAGAAAATAAATATGTGGATCTGGAAGAGGAAATGAAACAAATGTGGAGACTGAGGAACATCAAAGTAAAGCCAGTTATCATGTCAAGGACTGGTAAAATTATGCACAAATGAGTTAAACATTTTTTAAAGGAGGGACTCATTTTATATCACCATCAGTTTTGAATGGGATAATTCTGGATACCTGACATGTAACTAGAAGATTTCCATGTCAATACTAGAGAACTGGGATCAGTTCTTCTAGATCAGAGAAGCCGGAATGAATCTTTGAGACCATCTAGTTAATCTAATCAAGCCCCTTCATTTGACAGTTGAGGAAACTGAGGCTCATAAAACATAAGTGACTTGCCTAGAGTCTCATAGGTTGTATTGACAAAATCAAGATATCTGAACTCAGATCCCCTAATTCCAAAGTCAATGTTTTTTCCATGGTACTGTGGTGTCTCTAAATATACTTATTCCCATATTTTGACAAATTCAAGACAAAGTTCAATGGCCTCTCCCCAGCCTCCATAGCTACTGTTATTGTAATTTTAAGGAAAGCTATACAATTCTGACATGACAATTTAATTGCAAATCTATTAGGAGTCTTCTGTGAACAGGGTTTTTTCTGTCATGGCTGAAAAGAGACTGAGGGAAATACAAAGAAAAAGGATGAAGTGGGGGAAGGGAAAAGGAATAAGCATTTATTAAGTATCTACTAAGTGCTAGGCACCATGCTAAGCACTGTACAGATATTACCTTATTTAATCCTCATAACCACCTTGTCAGGTAGGTGCTATTCTGATCTTCCCTTGACATTATCAACACGCCATTGCATCCAGTCCAACCAACAGTCCTAACCCCTCTTTAATTTTATTTCTCCCAATGTAATTTTTAAAATCCACCATTCATACTGTCCTTAGCTTCCCTCACCAGCCTGAGTTATCGTTGAGCTTTAGCACATTAAGCTGATATTAAGCCAGGTGATGGAATGGATCGAGTGCTGGGCCTGGAGTTGGAAAGACCTGAGTTTAAGTCCACATCACTAGCCTCCCAGTTGTGTGACTTCTGAGCAAGTCACTTAAACTCTGCTTGCCTCAGTTTCCTCAACTGTAAAATGGAGATGAGAACATGCTTAGCACAGTGCCTGGCACATAGTAAGCACTTAAGGAATGTCTGGACAGCTAGGTAGTGCAGTGGATAGAGAGCACAGGGCTTGAAGTCAGGAGAGCTCAAATCTGGTGTAAGACACTTATTAGCTGTGTGACCCTGGGCAAGTCACTTAATCCACCCTGTTTGCCTCAGTTTCCTTATCTGTATTCAATCTAGAAAGGGGAATAGCAAACCACTCCAGTATCTTTGCCAAGAAAGTACCAAATGGGGTCACAAAGAGTCAGAGATGACTGAAACAACTAAACAACAACTACAAAATGAATGTTTGTCCCCTTCCTCCCTCCCTCTCTCCTATCCTGTGTTGTTTTCATCTTCACTACACATATTTTTAAAAATCTAAGCTGGTTCATAAATTCCTATACTTAACACAGCAATTCCTTATGACATTTTTCCTTATTCCCCATTTTTCATGATTATTGGAATCATTTCCCTTTTTTTCTTCAGAATTTCTTTCTTGAGAGTTTCCCCGTCCTCCTAACCTGACTTTCCCATTTTAGTCCATAGGATTCTACCATTCTTGATCAGAATGCTTTGAAATATGCTTTCTCAAAGTTTAAGTTGCATATCAGACTATGCCTAGGCCTTCATCTTTTCCTCCATCACAAATTCTAGGGGTTAGTGGTCACTTCTTCCCATCCTCACAATGTTTTCATCGTTTATATCCCAGCAACCAGATCCTCCATTTTAGTGAGGAAGAGTCGAATTTTTCCACCTTTTTATTAACAAAGATATCACTAAGGCAAGTCAAGAAGTTATTATCTTCTCTGCTTCTTGGTTAAGAGAGAGGTCCAGCAGATTTTTGGAAAACTGATGTCTCCCATCACTAATATAGCAGGACTTTGTGCCAGGATTGTGATCTCTTTCTTGGACTCTTTATCTATTTCCTCTTTCTGGCCAGGTGGTCTATAGTATATTCCAATGATAAAAATCACTTCTGTTTTCCCTCCATTGATCTCCATCCAAATGTTTTTTCCACTAGGCTTTTCCTTCTGACTCCTAAATTTCCTCACTTGAGTATAACTCAGTATATAATGCTTTACCATCTTTTTATCTCTTCTGTTTCTTTTGAATAAAGTATACTCCTATCCACCACCATATGCTAGTCTTGGGTCTCAATGATACCTATGAGGTTAAATTTGCTATCTTGTATTAGGAATTTTAGCTCTTCTTGCTTGTGTCCTAGACATTGGGCATTTGTGTAGAAGCTTTTGAGGCCATCGGTTTTCATGCTGGTTCTTTCATTCTGTTTATAGATTTTTACCTCCAAGGAACTTCTTGACATCTCAAATGTTCTTCATTCTCTAGTGTAGTACTTCTCTGTGGTGTCTAGCTTGTTTGATGTACATGGGCAATTTTCTCCCTCTCTTTCTCCAATTGAGTTTAAAGTCCTTTTTTACTGTATTTGCAAATCACAAGAGAAATAAATTATTACCAAAATATTTTAGATGTACTCCATACCTGATCAGGAATCTGTCGTCATTATATTTAAGCATGACCCAGAGTTCCAAATACCACCTCCTTAGCCAGTTGCTCACTTCTCAAATCAATTTTTCTGTTCTTCCTCCTTTGCCTTCGGTGGGCAGCAGTAAAGAAAACACAATTCCATAATCTTTGGCAAGACTTTGTAGATTCCTTCTGTAAGTATCATTTGTACTGACAAGAATCACCAGAAGTGGGTGGCACTCAGCCATCTTAGTAAGTCTTAGAAGGTTCTCTGTAATGTTTTAGCTACATGCCCCAGGAAGAAAACAGATCTCTGTAATGTTTTTATCAAGCAGACTGGCTTGATGACCCTAAGCAGGGAGTTACCAACCACCCCGATTCTTCTCTTCTCCCTCTGATCCTTACTGGATGACCTCTCACCTGGTCATTTCTTTTGCTCTACTCATTGTATCATTTCTTTGACATAAAACACCTGCTCTCTCTCCTCAGAGCACCTAGCTCCCTCTTCTTCAGGTCGATTCTCAAATGTTTTTTTTTTTAGTTCAAAGTATACAGTTGACCTTTTCCTTCCTTTCCTACTCTGCCCTATGGAACTTCACTCTCCAAACCCCTGACAAGGGTCAACTTTTCCCTCTGTCATTTCAGATCCTTTCACCCCATTGAAGCTTTGCTTCCATTTCTTTAAAAAGAACACACCATTGTCCCTGATCACCTGGGGTGTGGAAAGTCATGTGAGTTCCTTCACTTTCACTTTTAGGAAGGAGGGAAGCCTATAGTCAGAATGGAGACACTAGTTACTTGGCTATGGTAGAAATACAAACATTGTATGTACACTTTAAGACAATGTACTGAAAAATCTTCCATTCACCGTGTTGACTAACATCCTAAGCCTTGTTTTAACTATTCCTGAGTGTTTACAGCTCGCCTGTTAAGCACTTTATTGAGACATTGAAAGCCTCTTAGTTATCTTGGCTCACCAACCATCTTTTCATTTTCCTTCATTTTGAATACATTCAGTCGTGCGCTCCCAGGGGACAGAAACTGTCTTTTGCCTTTCTTTGTATTACATAGGAGGTGCTTAATAAATGCTTATTGGCTGAATGAATGAATCCTGCAGCATGATGTGGTAGAAAGAACACTGCTTCTGGAGTCAGTGGATCTTGATTCAAATGTCACTACTGATATTATATGATATGAACCCGGGCAAGTCACAGCCTCTCTGGGTCTGTTTCCTCATATGTAAAATGAAGGAGTTGGTCTAAATGGTCTCAGACATCCCTTTAAACACTAGCTAGATCTATGATCCTTGAATTTCTGCCTTCAGTTCCTTCCTCACTAATCTTCCTTCTTCTCCTTTAATCTTCTCTCCCTGATGATAGAAGAAAATATAAATGAGGATCATCAGGAGATAAAAGAATCTAAGGCTCAAAAAAGGAAGAAGATCCCCCAAAATCAGGAGAATGCAAGAAGGAAGAATTGGATTTATATTTTATCAACTGGCCATGCTGTGCTATGAGTGATTCAATATCTATTGTTGTTGTTCAGTACTTTTCAGTCGTGTCCACCTCTTCATGCCCCCACTGGGATTTTCTTGGCAAAGATACTGGAGCGGTTTACCATTTCCTTCTCTAGATCATTTTACAGATGAGGAAACTGAAGCAAACAGGGTTAAGTGACTTGTCCAAAGTCACACAGCTAGTAAGTATCTGATGACAGATTTGAACTCAGGAAGATGGGTCTTCCTGACTCCAGGCCTGGCACTCTATCCACTGTGTCACCATAGCATGGCCATGCTACTCTATGAGTGAATCAATATCTGTTGGTGGGATGATAACACAGTAAGAAATCATTCAAATGGGAAACAGATGGAATAGCTTGAATTGTTTCACTCACTGAAGAAAACACCTAAACATCATAGAATTATGCTTTTTTTGAAAGTGACTGCGCTATTTATAGTATACCCTTTACAGGATCTAATTGTTCAGCCAATAATGCCTTAATGTACTTGCAAAAATTATTGTTTTTTAAAAGGTACTAACAAATGAGTATAAACTAGTGTTTTATATAAAACTAGGATCATAGGTCCAATGAGGCAGCTACGTGGCCCAATGATTAGAGCACTGGGCCTACAGTCAGGAAGACCTGAGTTTAAATCTATCCTCAGTCACATATTAGCTATGTAACCCTGGACAAGACACTTAACCTCCATCTACATCAGTTTCCTCAATAGTAAAATGTGTATAACAGCACCTACCTCACAGGATTTTCTGAGGATCAAATAAACTAATATTTGTAACATTTGTCACATAGTAGGTGCACAGCATACATGTGTTTCCTTCTAAGATCTAGAGCTTAAGCAGAGGTTCCCAAAGTGGAAGATACCACCCCATGGGGGGCGCTGGACCAATCCAGGTGGAGCAATAATAGCCTCTAGTGCAGTTTGGCAGGGGGGTGGGGGAGCAGGCATTGAATAAAAATAGAGGGCGGTGGAAGTATAAGGAAAGAAAAGATAAGAAAATTTTGAAAAAACATTCGAACATGTTTCATCTGTTGTGTAACAGAGTTAAAGTCATGGTGATTACATTATTTTCCACATAAACATGCAAAATACAAGTCATGATCAATCAGTGGTCAAGTCCACCAACAGGTCTTAACAAGCAGGTGTCAGCAGGTGAGCATGTCACACATCGTCAAGAAGTCCAGCATGCATAGGCAGGAACATGTGCACATAATAACTTGTTTACAGTACGATACTATACAGTTACATGATGCAATATTGTGTAATCAAAATTTCAATGCTGAGAAAAAAACACAAATTTACAATAAATTATTAAATTTAAGATGCGTCATTTTAAAAAATATATTTTGTTTTTTGAAATGATGCAAATTTCAAAAAAAAAATTACAAAGTTAAAGAAAGTAGATTTCCAGGAGGCCACTGAGTAATTTCTTTTGAAAATGGGGCAGTAGGCCAAATAAATTTGGGAACCTCTGGCTTAAAGGAAACTCAGAGGCCATAAAATCCAATTTCCTGTTTTACAGGTGAGGAAATTGAGTTCTAAGGAGGTTGAGTGACTTGCTCAGCATTGTACAAATAGTAAGACTCAGAAGTAGGATTTGAATTCTGTGCTGAACGTGAATCATCCTTACAGCATTGGCACCCACGGACTGCATCTACATCTCACATGCGGAGATTAGGTAATTGCTTAGAAACCTATTCTATAGAGTTAGCCAGCCTGGATAGTTGTGACCTAAGGAATCCGTTGAATTTGTGGCTGTGCAGATACAAGTTATTTCTACATGATATCACCATCTGCAGTCAGTCAAAAGTTCTCCAAGTGGGCACGATGCATGAGAGTGGGAGCATAACCACAGCTTTCATTCCAGATGGTAGTTTAACACCTGGTGTCAAACAAGCCAATTGGCTCCAAGAAACAGTGGCCCTATTGAGACACCTTCTGTGTCTTTCCCAAGGGCCAAATGCTGATGAAGCCTCAGAAACAGGCCCCTCCCTCTCTGGATTCTGATTGACATAAATCTCCTTTTTGATTCTCGACCCACAAAAGAGACTCTGATAAATCAGCTGCCATAAGGAAAGCCTGTCCTCCTGAAAGGATCGAACCAGAATCGGATTTGTTACCAGCAGAACAAGCTCACACAGATACAGGAGGTGGGACAGGCCAATTCCCTAAAAACTGAGTCCCAGTAAATCAGCTTGCTATTCCCGTATCCAGTGTCTTCACTAAGAGAAACTTCTAGCAAGTATGACTGGGGGCTGTCTTGAATCCAGACCAGCAAAATTTCCAGTATTTCGCTGGCCTTAATAGTTCTCAATATCCTGGCATCCTCTGCATTTCACTGGCCTTTTTAGCTCCCAATATCCTGGCATCCCCTATATTCACTGGCCACAGCTCTGTGATTTTAGCAGCCAGCCAGCCCTCAGTAGGTCTGCCAGGGAGTGAAAACCCCCGATCACTATTCCCTATCTATACACTAAAGCCAAGCCAACCCCTGAATAATCAGTAGCCTTATCTCTAAATTTTGGCTTCGAGAAATGAGACAGACTAATAAGTGAAACTCCTTCCAGATTTAAAAAAAAAAACAAAGAAAAACAGAAGAAGCCCCTTCTGATTTAAAGGAACAAAACAAAAGGCAAAAAAGGTCAAACAGCAACAGTATCGTGGAAATGCTCCAAGACTTAGTCAGAAGACCAGACGGCAATCCTAGCTCTAACTCTGACTAGCTGTGTGACCTTAGACAAATCATTTCACCTCTCTGGACCTCAATTTCTAAAATAAAGATAATAATACCCACACTAGAGGATTCAAAGGACCTGTGTTCAAAACCTGGTTCTACCTTTCCCTCCCAGTATGTGTTTAGGCAAATCACTTACTCAATCTGCGCTTAACCCAATTGTAAAATCAGGGGATTGGACAAAAGGACTTCTAAGGTCCCTCCAGCTCTAAATCTACAGTCCTCTGGTCCTAGGAACTACGTTATAGGGCTGCAGCAAGGACCAAATGAGATATTTGAAAAGCATTTTTCTAAGCCATAAATGTCAGTGAGATGGCCCAATTAGATGCATGCATGAGAACAAAACCAGATGAATTGCCTCATCAATCTTAACAGGCAATTTATCAAACCATTTGATTCGGTAAAATGCCCCACTTTTGAACACCAAAGGTTGGATTTGGTTACCCCATGGCAAACTGAGATGACCAACGAATTTTTTTTTCTCCAGGGGAAAAGAAAACACTACATTACAGATCCAGGCAGAGATCCCACCTCTATCTCTTTCATCTCCCACTGGCCAGAAAATGATACCCTTTTCTTAAGGATGAAGAGCTTACTTCTCTGACTTAGCCCGACCATCTCCTTGCTTGCCTGGACAGTATTTAGTGAGTCTAATTAGCAGGAGGAGAAGGACTGAGAAGCTTCAACAATGAGTTGTACAGAATGGAAGGACGCTTGTTCAATGCCCCACACGGCTCCAAAGGGCCATTCAGAGAAGCAGACGTTGTTACTGAAGGACCGATCCCACACTGATGTGCATGCAGGCCCCTTTCGAGATCAGTGATCCATGCAGCTCCAGCGGTAATGGGATCAGATCCTTAATGCCGAAAACCTGCACCTGTTAGGCCCAGAACAATGAGTCATTCTGAAGTCGGCGGCTGCTCCAACTTGCTCTTTTCCAGATCGGTGAAAAGAATCTTTCCCTTTCTCTCAGAACTTGGTGATCACTAGGCAAAGTACTCTGATGCTATTTGCAAAACAGCCTACAAGCTGTGAAAATGATGCTATTACAGATGTAATGCCACAGACCCGCTAGCCTTCCATTTGGAGAATAATAGGCGGTAATCATATCTTCTTTCCATTTCAGTGGGATGTAAATTAAACACATGTGAATGCACTGCGTGGGGGTGTGCTTGGATACACACACACACACAAGGTGGATTTTTAATAGATGGTATATGAATCAATAGAGCCAGCATAATAAAGAAAAGCCTTGAACTAGGAGCTTGAAGGCTTGAATTTGAGACCTATTTCAACATGGAAAGTGCTTCGCAAACTTTAAAGTGCTATGTATAGATCGTCTACTATTATTTTTATTGCCACCACTCATTATTCATGTGACTTTGTACAACTCATTCAACTTCTCTTAATTTCTCCATATAGAAAGAAAGGAGGTTGGAGTCAATGATCTCTAAGATTTAATTCTGACATTTTATTCATTTATTCTATAGAGCAAAGGTTCTTAATTTTGTGAGTGTCATGGACCCCTTTGGCAGTCTGGTGAAACTTATGTGTCCCTTCTCAGAATGATGTTTCTAAATGCATAAATAAATCATGTTGGATTATGAATGAAATAAATTATATTGAAATACATTTATCAAAATGTATGCATGTGCACGTTTAAGTTCATGGGCCCCAGGTTAAGAACGGGTAGTACTGAATAAGATCTAAAGAGGTCATTTCTTTCATCCTCATCCTTCCAGGCAGAAATGCATCCATCTTTTGAGTCATAAGATCACATATTTAGAGCTGAAAGGGATCTTAGAGTAGATTTTTAATACACAATATATGAGGTTATCTAGTCCCATCATTTTCTTCTCTTTTCTTTTTTCTTTTTTTTTTAAAGACTGGGGCTCCTTGTGTTCCCAGGCTAGAAGTGGAGGGGCTATTCAGTGTTTGATGTGCTCCACTCCTAACCTGGGGCAGTTCCATCCCACTCTGCTCCCTAGGGACTCCTCATATCAATGCCAAACTTAGTGTGCACACCTGATCATCATAGCATACTGCAGGGCTCAAATGACCCACTCTAGCCTCGGCCTCCCCAGTAATATGGAATTTATGTACCATAGGCTTTCTTTCTTTCTTTTTAGACCAAAATATGGACACGAGGGCCCAGAAAAGTTGCAAGTTTCCCAGTCATTCTGATAGAAAGTAGCAGAGCCAGGATACGACCCCAGATCTTTTGGCTTCAAAGGCTAGAATTTTTTTCTTTCTTTTTATGTGTGTCTGTATGTGTCTGTGTGTGTGTTTCAAATTGTCTTTTTAATATGAATTTTAAAAATATCCATATGACATTTCAATATACAAAGAGGGGAAAGGAGACTGTATATGAATCTGTGAATTTCTGTTATGTATAAGTCTTTTTCCCAATAGGTTCAGCTTGAGGCTTTTTTGTATAATTCAAATTTAAGTCATTCTGATAGTACCGTGCTCATCTGTCCCTTTCTAAATATCCTTCTGCTCTTTCCTGCTTGGTTCTTTTCGTGATTCATCTTTTTTTCTTTTCTTTTTTTTTTTTGTTGGCATTACTATCACTGTTCCCACCCCCCTCTAACACTTCCCACTTAAAAAAAAGGGCAAGGAAAATGTAATAAATAAGCGTAGTCATGCAAAACATATGTATACATTGGCTGCATCTGAAAAGTCATGTCTCATTCTGCATCTCTAGCCCATCACTTTTCTGCCAAGAGGTGGGCAGTAGGATTTATTATCCATTTCTGGATTGGTAATTGCTCACACCACTAACCTTAGCTCTTCAGTCTTTCACAGTGGCTTTTTGTTGGTGGTGCCACTATTGTATAAACTGTTCTGGTTCTACTCCCTTTACTCTGCTTCAGTTCATACAAGTCCTCCTCTGAATCTGGCCCTTTTGTCATTTCTTATAATGCAAGAATATTCCATTCCATTCATGTTCCATGATTTCCTCAGCCATTCCCCAATTGATAGGCACCTGCTTTGTTTCTAGTTCTTTGCCACAGCAAAATGTGCTGCTGTGAATATTTTACATGTATGTTTATATATGTTATATGTGTGCATACACATATATACATGTGTTGTGTGTATATTTGATGTTGAATTGTTTCCGCCCTGTCCAACTCTTTGTGACCCCACTTGGATTTTCTTGGCAAAGATACTAGAGTCATTTGCAATTTCTTTCTCTAGCTCATGAGGAACTGAGGCAAACTAGGGGGTTAGGTGACTTGCCCAGAGACACACAGCTAGTAAGTGTCTGAGGCAGAATTTGAACTCATGAATATGGGTCTTCCTGACTGCAGTCCTAGCCGTCTATCCTCTTTGCCACCTAGTTGCCAATATATACATATACACACATATATAAATACATATATACCATGTGTATACATGTGTGTGCAAATGTGTGTGTGTGTGTATCCACGAGCCCTCTTTGCACAATACAATGTTGCCTCTCAGCTGGCCTAATTCCTTGCTTCTAGGAAGATAAATACAGAAACCTTTCAGCTCAAACACCTGAATAAAGTGGTTTCACAGCATCCTTCCATAAGCTGCTTCAACACGGTTACCCTCCTAACCAAGATTTTATGCTTCTGTTTAACTGAATCTCACTATAATTTAATGTCACATTTTCTTGTTCTATCTAATATGGATAAGATCTGCATTCTCCCCACACAGAATCCGTCAGTCAATAAATATGTATTAAGCACTTTCTATGGACCAGGCACTATGCTAAACACGGAAGATACAAAAAGGGGAGGCAAAAGACAGTTCCTGCCCTCGAAGAGCTTGCAATCTAACAAGGGAGACAACAAGCAAATATGTACAAACAAGCTATGTGCAGGATAAATAAGAAATAATTAAGAAGGGCAAGGACAAGGGTTAAGAGAGATTGGGGAAGGCTTCCTGTTAAAGATGGAATCATTGGGCTTAGAGCTAGAAGGGACCTTTAGAGATCACATGATACAACCCCAAATGTACAGAGAAGGAAATCAAGGCCCAGAGAAGGTGACTTTCTCGAAGTCACACAGCTAGTAAGGGCAAAACCAGGATTCAAGCCTGGGTCCTTTGGCTCCAAATCTCCAGTACAAATGTACTTTATAGATACGAATAGTTTTAGCTTTTAGATTTTTCTTCTCCAAGGTAATCAATCACAGGGCCTGTTTTTTATCCTTTTAAGGATTTTTGATGCTTCCCCAAACCTTCTCCTGTTTCTTCGGGGGGATCAGATCTGAAAACAATACTCTAATGATCAATGTTGAATGAGTACATAATGGAAGGATCCCAGACAGGAGGAGAAAATACTCTATCTCTAGCAGCCTCCAAAAAAGTAAGGAAATTCTTTACCCTCCTTCCAGTGTGAAACGAACTTTGTTATTACAAAATTATTCTTCATCCTTAATTTAAATCCTTTGACCCTGCTGTTTAAGCAGGTGCTTTCTTGTTCAGACCCCTGTAAAAATAGAAGCTTATGGCCCTCCTCATAAATCATAAATCAGAGCCTTTCATAAACAAGAAGAGCCATAGGGACCATTTTAACCCTCTCTACTTCAGGACAAATAATCCCAAATTAATCATTCTAATCAGTTGCTTCCTCCTCATAGAAGTCTAAGCATGTGGGTGAGCAGAAATTAAAACCCCTAGGAGGATTCCAGAATTAACCTAGATGGGATTCCTGCTTTTTTGTATTTCTATTTTTAATATAGAACACTAGAATTTTGTTGACTTAAAGATAACTACACCAAAAACAGGGCCATACTGGGTAGGAAACATGGTATAGGGTGAGCACTGATCACACTATCAGAGGACCTTGGTTTCACTCTGTGTTTAACATCTACCTGTGTGACTTTGGAAAAGATCTTAATCTCTCTGTGCCTCTTTCCTTACCTGTAAGAATGATGGGAGATGGCCTGTGTGACCTCTAACACAGCTAGCTTTAGGATGCTGTGATCACTAACCTCAACCCCTCCAAATTAGTCAGATCCATTTAACAACCACTAGTATCTTCATAATATATAAACTGACTAATTCTTTTCCATTCATTACTCTGGCATCAGGTAAGCCCAATATCTTCTTTCCCATATAACTATTTTTAAGACAAATTGAAGACAAAGCAAGTGGTGGTTTCCAATATTTAGGTAGAGATGTTAATTACCGCTATGTCCCTATGAAATAATACCAGGTTAGTGGTATTTCTTTCCCTTTTTACAGAAATATCAGAAGGAAACCTTGTGTTGAGATTCTCCCATGCTAATGGCATGTAGGAAGTAATTAGCCATAGCTTAAGATATCGAGGTTGTACTTTTATAACCACATCAGATGCATTATAAAACTATTAGAGAATTATTTAGTTGTACAACTGGAGCCTGAAGAGAAAGTATCAAAGCAAAAGGGGAGAATGTTAGATTAGGGTGAGAAGGCCAAGTGCCCACATTTCAGAGAAACTATCTCATTTGAGAAATAAGGCTTCCATAATATTTGAGTAGATCCTTGGGGAGAATGGGCTCAAACTCAATGAACAAATGCAGTCAAAGGGTAAACTGACAGCTTCTGGTTACCTGAGTCCTTTTCTCCCCTTAAGGAATTAAGTCCTCTTTCAGTGTGAGGTGTCTTTCTGTTGAGGTCCTTCTAGAGTCCCAAAGCTGCCTTTGCTTCTGTATGTCTCTCATGCATCTGTCTCTTAGCTCCCTATGCAACTGTTGCTGCTTTAAGGAGATTGCTGCTGGCTTTGGTGGATGCTGCTAAGGGTGTTGATGGGAAGTTCACAAGATCATTCATCACCTGGTCAATTAGAAGAGTTGAGGAGAATAGAAAAAGAGGCAGAAGAAACAAAAAAGTAAGAAAATTCTTCTCTCTCCCCAAGGGCAATTCCCTCTCAGGATTCCTTCACTTCTGGATTCAATCAATGTCTGACTGGCCTCCTCTTGGAAAGCCTAACTCCAAACCGGCCTACGTGGCTTTACAGAGGCCCAAAGGTTTATCTGATTGTTTCAGCCTATCACAATATATATCCTGGGTATTATTATCTGTTTGATCCAATGACCCTTTCAAATTGATTTGGACATATATTAAGGACACATTCACACCTAGTTTTATTAATTGATTGAATCAAGATACTTGAGCCTTCTGTGATTATATTAATTGGGGTGGAGTTCATGTTTTTTTTCAAATCTGTGAGTGTATTATAACTGCCCAGTATTGAACTAGAGCCAGGAAGACCTCATTTCAAATCCAGCTTCAAGTGCTTACAAGCTGTCTGACTCCAAAATTTTATATTTTGTTCTATTTCTTGTTCTTGGTTAAAAATACATCTCCTACCCATAGGTGTGGGAGGTATATGATCTGCTTCTTTTCTAGTTTTCTTATAGTGTAATCTTTAATATTAAGGTCACATATCCATTATTACAGATTGTGAATATAGTGTGAGGTATTGGTCTAAGCCTAAATTTCTACCAGATTGCTTTCCAGTTTTCCCCGCAGTTTTTATGAAATAGGGAGTTCTTTCATAAGTAATCTGCTTTCTTTTTATTGCTGTTGTTGTTTATTGAATGCTAGGTTACTGAGTTCCATTGTTTTCAATTCTACTTTGTCTAGTCTGTTCCATTGTTCTATCTCTCTAGTTTTTAACCAATACCAGATGATTTTGATGGCTGCTGCTTTATAATTAATTTGAAGTCTATTGAAGTGTTATTCCTCTTCCTCCACACCTCTTTTCATCATTTCCCTTGGTTTCCTAGATCTTTTATTTTTCCAAATGATTTTTTTTACTATTTTATAAAGTTCTGTAAAGCATCACTTAGATAATTTTACTGGCATAGCATTAAAATTGTAAATTAACTTGGTAGAGGTATCTTTGGCCCAACCCAGTCATGAGCACTGAATATTCTTCCATTTATATAAGTTGTTCTCCATTCCTTTAAAGAGCACATTATAATTGATTCTATACAAGTCTCTTGTGTGCTTTGGTAGATTTTATTCCCCAGATATTTTATGCATTTTTTGATTATTTAGAATGAGATACATTGATGACTTCTAGAAGCAAAATGTGTCAGGAGAAGAACAAGACCATCAACTATTCAAGTCAATCCATCTCAACAAATATTTGTTATGTACCCATTATATGCTGATCATTGTATTAGGCACTAGGGAAGATAAAAAAAATTAAATAACTCATGGAGCTTATTGTCTTATAGAGGAAAATGACAATCTGATGAAATTAAAACAATCAGTCAGACATCTGGATGTTTTGCCTTAACGATGCCAAATATCTGGATGTTCCCTGAACTCAGATATTAGGAAACATGTTGATCCATTCTCTTTCACTATCTTCTTTTCCATTGACCATGTAGCTATTGTTATCATTGTTATTAATAATAATAGCCCATGTTTATGTAGCTCTGTAAAAAGTGTTTTATAGACATTATTTTGTTTAATCTGAACAACAGCCCTGTAAAAGTAGGAAGCAGAGTGTAGTAGAAAGAGCATCAGCCTAGGAATCCAAAGACCTGGGTTGGAGTCACAACTCCACCACCTCCTAGGACCATGACCTTGGGGAAGTAACAACCTCACTATACCTCAGCATCCTCACTATTAAATTAAAATACATAGTGAGTGCTTGCTGGCTCTCCCTCTTTCTCTCTCCTTGAGCCACTTAGGCTACATCTGTCTCAGGGTACTAGGAGATAACCCTGAGGGTTTGCGATGTCTCTCCTCTGCTTGGCCATCAGCTTGAGCCCACACTGGCTGCATTTCTCTCCCATTTTTAAGTGCTAGTGAATAGCACTATGCTGGCTGTACAACCCATAATCTGGAATATCAGGATTCCAAGAGAGGTTCTACTCCTTTTATACCATGGGATGATTAATGCTGCATTGGCTACAAACTCAACTCTGGAACATTGAGATGCTAAGATGCTCTAAGGACTTTTTGAACTTACATTATCAGAGACTCCACTCACTTTGCTGGTCCTGTGGTGTCACTGTGCTACCAAAAGCAGTGAGGCAACAAGGTAGAAGTTGAGGCCCACAGGCCTCTTCAGCAAATCAGTCTCTTTTTCAACATATGATCAGTGGACCAGGGCTAGTTATAGAATATCCAGACATGTTTTACAGTCTGTCCAAGGCAGTCCAAGGCACCATCTGAAGCACTGTGCACATACCAGACTCCCATGATGGAAACCAATATTTGCATAAGGACAAAAGGCTTATTGGATTGCATCAAATCAAATTCTGTCCCAACAGGATCTCATATTCCCATGTACCCATTTTATACTTTTGGCAAATTAGTCCTCTGAGTCAGATATCTCCCCTGTAGAATGAGGGTGCTGAACCAGATGGCCTCCAAAGGGCCTTCCATCTCTAAATGTACGACTCTTGCTCCTACAATAGGCAAAGTGATGGAGCAAATAGAACACTGACCTCTAAGGCAAGAAGACCCTGGTTCAGGCCTCACCTCTGGCAAATACTGGGCAAATCATTTAACTTCTCCAGTGCCCAGACAATTCCTTTGGACTATAAGTTGGAGAGCAAGTGCTGGTGCATTGCAAACAAGAGCTCCATCACTAGAAGCCCCGCTCTCCCCTCTGGCGTTGTTCTCCATAAGCACACGCCACTGAAGTTGCCCAAGGTGTAGATAGTTACAGTTAGTTATGGCTCTACCTTTGGGTTACCCTTGCCTCTTGCCTCTTACATCCAATCAGTTAACAAGTCTTGTCAATCAGAACTGTAGGAGGGGTATGATTTCATGTTACTCCCTGTCACACGCTACTTACTAGACAAACTAGTCTACTTGGTGCTCCTCAAATGTGGCATTCATTTTAGCTTGCCTTGATCCTTTACTGCAAACTCCCTAAGAACAAGGACTTATTTAGTCTTATTTAGTATTTGTCTATTTAGTCTTATTTTGGCTTATTTAGTCTTTGTATTCTCTGCCTCCCCTCCACCTAGCAATCAGCACAGGACATCTCACATAATGGATATTAATTAATCTTTATTGAATGAATGTAGGTAGAAAAACTAAGGCTTAGAAAGAAGAAAAGATATGCCCAAGGTCACACAGTCATTGGCAGATGCAGGTCTGAAACCCAAATTTTCTGATTCTAAGTACAATGGACTTTCTACCATACCACACTGCCTATGAAAAAAAATTTAATAAAAAAAGCATACTAGAAATTCACCAGTGCATACAAATTCCTCCCTAGTCTGGAGAGGAAAGTATTATAAAATCAGTCTTCTTTTCTGTTTATTCTCACTCGCTATGCACATCTCTCTCTCTCTCTCTGTCTTCCTCCATCCGTCTCTGTCTCTCTCTGTGCCTCTGTCTCTCTGTTTCTCTATCTGTCTCTGTTTCTCTCTGTCTCTTTCTGTCTCTATATCTCTCTGTGCATGTGTATGTGTCTCTCTCTCTCTGTTGCTCTCTCTCTCTCTCCCCCTCCCCAGGGGCAAGAAAGCAGTTGGCTATTTCCAGAGGAGACACCAGGCTAAAAGGGTCCACTTCCCATCATTAGAGCAGACCGTTTCATGATTGCCTCTTTCAGTCCAAGAGATGATTGAAGACCGATAACTTTTTACTTACTTGGCAAAGCATAAATCCTTCACAGAGGGGATCTATTGTCAGGCCATCTTGACCACTTCAAAAGCCTAGTACTGTACCTGCAATTGAATGCTGCTTAGTGTATGTGAAATGATAGGTGAGCACCGAGGTGGTGAGTGAACCTTTCCAGCCCTTCATTGGTTGCCCTGTCCCTGCTGGGAGAAAATGAGTCTCTGCTTTGGATCAAGAGAAACACAAGTACCTTCTTATCCATTTTCAAACAGCCTCTTTCCTTGCAAATCTTTCCTAATAAGAATAGCTTATCTTTATTTACCAGGTAGCCCTTGTCACCTCTGAGATGCCAGAAGGCCCAAAAAGGGAAGCAGAGAGAATGGGTATTTTCTATAAAATCACAAGCAGACATAAACATATAAAGGTGTCCTTCTCCTAAGAGGACACTGACTTGTTATAGGTCAGTTCGGAGTTGGCTTTTTTCCCTTCTTTTTTTTTAAGTGAACTCTGTTCTACTTAGGACTAAGATGAGTTGCTAGGTAGAGAATTCAACCTCTGTGTTCTACTTCTCCTTCTGTAACCTGGAAAAATAACAGATTCTGAGGGCTCCAGGGGTTTAAAGGTCATTGAGTCTAGCCCCTGACTCTAGGCAGGATTACACCTATAAACTATTCTGAAAATCTCAGCTGAAAGGGATTATACAAATAGAAGGTTGTTCATAAATGAGTGGGAAAAATTGAGTGGGGAAAAAATGAAGTTCAGACATTAAGACTTTCTTTGTCTTATAAAATGCCTGACGGCTTTCGTATCATTTTACTATCCCCAACACCACCCTTTCCAGGTTTGCAGTCCCCATTCAGAACAGCTGGCCATCCATATTTTATTTAATCAATTCTTTGAAGTGACCCAGATTGCATTTCAGAATGCTCTGGAATGCATAAACTGTAGACATGTGTAAAAGTATATTAAAGGATGTAGCAAGTTAAGACCAATAGTCTATTGGTATGTGTGGTTGGTATAATTTTAAAAAGAGAAGAGTCTGGTTTGGGTCTGTTTCAGTCATTTTATCAAGGGAGGTAAACTCTACAATAATGTGTTTCTACATTCTACCACAATTCCTTCTGGTGTTGTGGTATGTATTAAACATTTAATAGATGCTTTTTCATTCAATTTAATAACATTCACTTTGTGAACCAAAAGAACAACCATTTTCCTATACTAATGTTGTTTTTTAATCTCATGTGAATCGTTCTTATATTTATAGATATATCAGTAAAATCTGATCACAGAGAGATAAGTCTCTGACTTGGGGCCCTTTGTTCCAATTGGAGTTTAAAACATCAAGAAAGTATGGAAGAGGATTTGAAAAGAAATTATCTCTCCCTCCTCAAAACTCTCGTATCATTTTGTTTCTACCACTTTTTTATTTGGCCCAGTGGTAATGGAAACTCTGTCCACTGATACAGATGAAAAATCAATTCATATGTAACATTATCTTAGAGAACTAAATAAGGAACAGAGAGGTCAAATGAATTTCCCTAAGTCACACAGCCATTATGTCAGAAGCAAGAATTGAACCCGAGTTCACCTGTACTACGTGACTCCAGAGTTTGTTAGTCTCCTCCCCAATTATTTTATATTTACTTTGTATATATTTTACATTTAAGTAGCTGTAGGGCTAGTCAGAAAAGTCTTTGAAACAGAGAGTTCCCTCATGATATATAGTTAAACCTCCTTCACTTGGAAAGTCCCATCTCAATCCCCAACAAGGCAAAAACATTAGACTGTTCTTTTCTTGCCTCTACATATACCATCATA
>CM053626.1:244277670-244296490 GCA_028646595.1 Phalanger gymnotis | reverse complement strand
AATAGTTGATCTAGTGTCAGAATTAGAATGCAAAGAATATGTTGACAAGTTAGAATGATGGACTGAGAGTAACAAATGACCTTAAACAGGAATAAACATAAAGTTCTGTATTTGGACTCAAAAATTCAACTGTACAAATACAGAATAAGGGAACATGGCTAAAAAGCAGCTTATACTATCTTTCTAATACGATTTGAGGATTTTAATGGAGTAAAAGATATGTGACATGGAAACAACAGCAATAAAAGTAATGTGGTCTTGGGCCGTATTAATAGAAGTAGCAGGTATAAAATAAGGGAAAAGTCTTGTCAGCTTGGACACAGGATGGCCTTTGAGTTCTGTTCCAACTATGTAAATTCTAAATGGCAGGATCATAGATAGGATCCTCAGAAGCCTTATAGTCCAACTGCTTCATTTTACAGATGAGGAAAAGGAGACCCACAATAACTGAGTCTATAACCCAGCCGTATAACTTGCCCAAAGTCCCTCAGATAGCAAGCATCAAAGGTGGGATTCAAACCCCGGTCTCTGGACTCTAAACACAGTCCTCTCTATGCTGCACCATAATGTGATGAGTCTTTGATTCTACAGCTTTCCCGGGAATGTTGAAAGGTGGCAGCAAGCAACGGTCTGTTACCCCAACCTATTCTCTATATCATGTTTCACATGCTTTGGGCCATTGCATAATGAGCATCTCTCCAAGGCACAAGATCAGTCCTGACTTCTAATCCCAGCTCTGCCATTTGCTATCCATTTTACCTTGTGCAAATATTACCCTCTCTGAGGGTATGCTGACAAGACAATTGTCCTTAAAGAGAAGAGTCTGGTTGGATCTGTTTCAATCCTTTTACCAAGAGAGGTAAACTCCACCAGCCACCATGATGTGATTTCAAATTCTCTCTTCCATAACTCCTTCTGGTGTTACGGCATATATTAAACATTTAATAAATGCTTTTTCATTCAATTTAACAACATTCCTTTGTGAACCAAAAGAACAACCATTTCCCTAGATTAATGTGTTGTGGTTATTTTTGCTTTCCTGTGTATGTAGGCCAATGTTCAGGTCAGTTTCTCCACCTGTAAAGGGGGGGACCATAATATAATCCCTCTTTCATGTTGCTATTTTATGTGAGTCAACTGAGAATGCATGCAAAAGCATTTAGAAAATTTCTGAGCATTGTACAAAGACAAGTTGTTGCTATTATGATTATTTGTAGTAGTTGTGTTATAGTAATGACAGTACTTTAAGATTTGCAAAGCACTTTCCAAATACCTCATTTGTATTAGTAGTAATGATTCCATGAAGAAACTATATTTAGCAGGATTAGATTCTTAAGCCAATAAACAAAGAGAACTGAGAATTATGCATATAACTCAGTCATTGATAAATCCCTGATATTAAGAGGAAATATCTATGCTGAACAAATTATCTGGATAATTTCAGTTCTTTTTTTAAAAAATAAAGTATAAAATATGATGCGTATGAATCTAGGTTAAGTTATGGGGGGAATTGTCAGGTATGGGTTAGAATAGATAGTGACTGAGGTCTCTTCCAACTCCGAGATCACGCAATTCTATGAAGTTTTATGCTTGAGTTCGAAAAAAAATCAGCTTTCCAAATACAAGATGAAGGTGACATGACTAGTCACTAGTACATGGGAAAAAAAAGGAGGGGGTTTAGTGTATTGTAAGTTCAGTATGAGTCAACGTTACGATATAACAGCCAAAAAAAAAGTTCATGTGACCTGTTGAAAGCTGCATTAAGGAAAAGGATGATGTCCAGGTCTCTGGAGGTAATTGTCCTACGTACTCTATTCCAGTCAGACCACACCCAAGTATTTTGTCAGTGCTGACCACCACATTTTAATAAGAATTTTGATCAGATGGAGAGTGTCCAGAGGAGAATGGCCCGGATGATGAAGTGCCTTGAGCTTATGCTGTAGGAAGTTTGGTTGAATGTATAGCTATGCACTTGGGAGGTAATGGGGTCTCTTCCATTTGAGGTCTTGAAATAATAGCTGGATGACAACCTGTTGGAAACGCTGCAGGGAAGATCCAAGTTGGTCTAGATGAGGTCTCTCCCAGCTTGGAAATTCTATGGTTCTGCTAAAGTCTGTTCACTTACCTCTCACTTTTGCAAGTAAGTTCACACAATGACCAGTAGATGTCAGTAAGGGATAAGAAAATGCCTCCATGCCAGCGCATGGCAGCCAATGCCCAAGTCTTCTCTGCAGAAATGTACTTTGTGAAAGTTTATTCAAAATGATAGATCACTCCTCAAAGAAAGCCCCTGAGTAGCCACTGCAATAATTTCTTGATCTTATTTCCGTCTCTGTGGCACAGTGCAACCCCAGGGAGAACTGTTTCTCTTCAGAAGGCCATAAAGTATTTCTACCATAAAGCTATCTTTTGGCTCTGGCTAATGTTGAACATTTCGGTCCCAGTTGTCTAGTGGGCCTCAGTTTATTCTAAGGGAAGAGAAACTTTGGAAAAAGGTTCATGACTGAGAGGCAAGTACTGAGAGGCCTTTTGAATTTTAAATTATTTAGGGTGGAGAAGGGACCTCAAAGGCTAACCCCTTCATTTTACTGAGAAGGAAATTGAGAGTAAGCAACCTGTCCAAAGGTCACAAGGGCATGAATGGGGCAGAGCCAGAGTTTGAATATAGATCCTACAATGCTAATCTTAGCACTTGAAAGACTCTTGGCATTGCATCATTGGAATACTGGGGTGAGCTGATGCTGGCATGGAATTAGTTTCAGAGTTTGCGCAACCCCACATTAATGAACCTGTACTTTGCCAGCTGCAAACAGACTTCTAAAAAGTGATTACACTTCCCTCAAGTAATTTTAGAGTTGAAAGCAACCACATATTTTGTATTTTCTGTTTTAACCATCTCATTTTCTTAAAAAGACATTGAAGTTCACCAAATATAAGTGGTTTAACCAAAGTCACAAAGATAGTTAGTGCTAGAGCCCGGATTATAATCCAGGTCACCTGACTCTCAGGCTGGTACCTCTTTCAACTATAATCCATGTCTCTGAAGGGAAACTCTAAGGAAGAGCCAAACCAGCTAGGAGCTGGGCATTTGCTTTAGTCTATGAAGTGCCATGGATTCCAGGGGTCCAGTGGCCCATAGATACACTTTTACCATGAATCTCTGGGTGCTGCTTACCAGCTAGCATTTAAGGCCTTACACAGTCTGACCTGCTCGCTTTCCCTATCCAACTTTATTCCCAACAAAAAACCTCAACTCCATCCGAGCCCTTCTCTTTATCATCTCACATATCTGTTATACTTATTTCTACTTGTCCCGCTAGTTATTTGTGCCTCCTCCCAAAAAAATTACTTTACATTTCTTCTGCACATATTTTGAAAAGAATTAATGTGTATACATTGTCTTCTCTAATAGAATGTAAGCTCCTTGTGGGTAAGGGCTGTTTCATTTTAGTGTATTCCCAATGCCTAGCAGACAGTAGGTGCTTAATAAATGCTTGTTGATTAATTGCCGACCTCTCACCTAGAATGGTCTTCCCACTTCCCATCTGCCTACCCATATTCTCCTCAACCATCAAGGTTCAGCTCCAGCCCCTTGTCTTAGGCCATTAAATTCTTTTTGGGTCCTTCGATCCACATTGATGGCTTCCTCCTTTAAACACTTTCAGTCATTCCTTCGGGTACTTCATGAGTAATCATTGTCATATTGTTACGTTTCCCACATGTATATCTGGTAACTTCAAATAGGTTCTTTCCCATCAAAACAAAAACAAACACACAAAAAAAAATTTATTCCTATTCAATCTGTACTTTTAATATACTTATCTGTATATATCACGTTCTCCAGTAGAATGTAAAGTCCTCAAAGAGAGGCCATTTCCTTTTGTCTTTGCATCCCCAGTATTCAGCACAGTGATTGATACGGAATAGGCACTTAATAAGTGCTTTGTTGAATTAAATTAAAATGTTAGCCTATCTTAAACTTCTGTCCCTACTCCCCAGTTGTTGCCACATAATGCTGAGTACAAAATAAGCCCTCAATCAATTGAAATTGAATTAAACTAATCTGGATTTTTACTGTGTTGATCCATAGAACAGAACAGGAACTGATGAACATAAGTTACAAGGCGGTAGATTTTGAAAAACTATAAAGAAAAATGTCCTTAACAATAAGATACTCAAAGATGGAATGTGGTACCTTATAAAGTAGCAAGTGAACTCCCCATCACTGGAAGTGTTCATGGAGATACTAGATGACCTCCTGCTACAGATGCTGTTGGGAGGTGAACAGACAAGATGGCCTCCAAGATCCTTTTCAGCTCTCAGCTCTGCTATTTGCTATCTGTAACTGTAAGAAAAATCACTTACTTACACACTCTTGGTGTCATCTATAAAATTAGGGAGCTAACCTAGATGATCAATTTGTACATTATGCTACCCTTTATTCCAAGGTTTCTTCTAGCTCTAAATCCTATGAACTGAAAGAAATTTTATGATTATATAGATTGAGCCCCATTGATTTGAATTATGGTATGCTTGGCAATTATTGGATGCTAAGAGACAAACTGGGACAAAAGTATAGTAGTAGTGGTAGTAGTGGTAGTGGTAGTAGTGGTAGTGGTAGTGGTAGTAGTGGTAGTGGTGGTAGTGGTGGTAGTGGTAGTAGTGGTAGTAGTAGTAGTAATGATGCAAGGAAATAATAGAAATTGTACAAAACATCACTGCAGGCTATAAAACTTTAGCATGTACCGGATAACTAGCAAGACATCACCTATTGTTTAGAATTATGTATTAGAATCTTGCTGTCTTTCATAAACTAATAGATAAAAATTCCCATACTACAAATTTAATCCTCAAAAAAGCCTTGAAAATTCAACCAACAGACTATACTAGAACTAGACCACTATCATGGGGAGAAGAGTGGCCCACAATCACCCAGACTGCATCATCCATAAACATTTAAGAATAACATTTTAATGGATGTCACCATACCAAATATTCAATCTCCAAGCTACATGAGATGAGCCACTTACAAAATATAAAGACCTACCAGAAGAAATCAAAATCATGTGGTGACAGGATGACATATATATCATCCCCATTTGTCCCATCTGCTACTGGAGTTGTTCCCAAGACACTTCTGGTGATCTTAGAGAAGATGGACTTAAATCTCTATACTTTATTCAGCAACAGAGATCAATGATTTGATCCTGTGCACCAGTCCGCAGAACATTAATATAAAAGAATAATAGTAAGATAGAGACTTGTCCTAAGACTGTTTGTACTTGAGTGCCAATGAAAAACATGAGATCATAGTCATTATTATTACACACTCACCAATACAACTCAACTTTCTCTTGTCCTTCTATATCTTTAGGATCACTGTTCCAAACGGTCTGAACCCCTCATTGAACTACTTGGTCCTTTTATCCATACATTCACTAGAGCCATCCCAATCCTCTGAGACAGTTGTCCTACCTGAACAAAACAGTATTCTTACAAACTTCTAATTTTTATTAAAGCTCTATCTTCTTCATCAGGTCTGACCAACTTAAATTTAGTATTTTTCATAATACCTATTCTTATACTTGTTGACCTTTCTTACAACTTACTCCAATGTGGAAAGATTCCGAGATGGGAACTCAAAAGACCCAGGTTTAAGGTCTAACTTGGCCACTTGGACGTTGTCTAACTTTGGACAAATTTCTTTTCTCTGGACCTGTTTCCTCATCTGCAAAATTAGACTAATAATTCTTTGCTCTACCTACTTGATGGGTTATTGTAAGTATCAAATGAGATGATAGAAACAAAGAAGCTTACAAAACACAACATAAATGTGAATTATAAACATTGTGCTGAATTAGAATTTTGCCTAAATATCACCTAAATACATAGGGTCATAAGATTATAGACTTAGAACTGGTAAACACTTCAGAAGCCTTCTAACTCAACCCTCTCCTTCTAGAGTTATGAAAACGGTGGCCCAGAGAGGTTAAGTAATTTATCCAAAGTCAAAAAGACACTAAAGTGATAGAGTTGGGTCAAATGCACGTGGAATAACCGCTAAAGAGTTTACTCAAACTATTTTTGTTGTCCTAGAATACTGTTGAATTATTTTATTGGAAATAAGCAGGCATGAATTGGGGATTATATCTCTCACTATAGGTATATTTGGTTACAACCATGTCTATGGTCTTATAGGAATTAAATGTGCACATTTATTTGTTGTGTTTGAACATAGCATGTTGGAACCTGTGTTCCATCTGTGAATATCTTACAATGCCAAAACAAAAGTGCATTGTGTCCTATGGTACTTACTGATTCACTATGTAATTGTGATTGTGTAATTGTGAGGCTATATCTCAAAGTGGTAAAACCCTTTACATCTCTGTTATATCTTAACTTAAAGTTATATTTTGAAGTTTTTCCTATGGAAAGGGATGTGAGCCCTTTAGAGAAAGTAATTGTATGTAAAACAAGCTTATGAGTTAAAGGTGCCTTATAAAACTAAAATTCTATCTTCTAAAAGGAGTAGGAATGAAATCTGTCAGGCCATAAGAATTTTTATGTGTTTTAAAATTTTTATAAGCATTTATCATCTCTCATTTCCCCCCTCCCAACAATGAACAATAGAAAAAAAGAAAGAAAACTTCATGATAGAATTCATCACCCAACAAAACAAATCCCAATGTTGTTTGTTTCCAGAAACATAAGTTTCATTCTACATTTTAGGTACATCACCTCTCTGGAAGGAGGTGAGCGGCATGTTTCTTCCTCAGTCTTCTGGAATATTGGTTTATTATGTCATTGATTCAAGGTCTAAGGTCTTTCAAAGTTGTTCTCTGTAATGTTGTCATTGTATAAATTGTCCTAGTTGTGCTCACTTCACTCTGTACCAGATTATAGATATTCCCAGTTCCCTCTGAAATTGTCCATTTTGGGAACATTTTTATGGTTCAGTAATATTCCATTTAAATACCATAATTTGCTGATCCATTCTCCAATAGGTGGGCAACCCTTAGTTTCAAGTTTGTGACTACTACAAAAAGAGCTGCCATAATTTATTTATACGTATGGGTCCCTTTCTTCTTTCTTTGATCACTTCGGGGTACAGGCTTGTAGTACAGGACCAAAGGGTATAGACAATTTAGTGACTTTGGGGACACGGTTCTAAATTACTTTCTCAAATGAGTGGACCAGATCATAGCTCCATCAACATTGCTATAATGTTCCTACTTTACCACGGTCTCTCTGACACTTGTCACTTTCCTTTCTTATTATCTTTGACAATCTGATGTTATTGTCTGTCCTTCATTTTCAAAGATGACCAGTGACATCAAAGAGTTATGTCTTGACTTGTGTGTGAACTGGTTTTAAGTGAGGAGGAGCTGTGCAAAGTCATTAGCCTTATTCTCTCTTCCTGAGTTATCAAAGTCCACTGGCAGGACAAAAGTAAAGATGACTAGAGATGGCCCAGGATGTAGTGGATGACTGGCATCTTAGGTGCCTAACTAAGCTCTAAGCACTCCATAATGCCTATGTCAGCTGCCTTCATGGCCTTTGGAACAAATTATTGTTATCCACCCATTCCACCAGGGGAAAGCTTCACATGTTTGGGATAGTTATCCCCTTAAGTCAGTGGTGGGTTTGAGGTCTATCAGTCATCAACATGGTTTAGCCTGTCTGTTTTTTACCAGGATGTGGCTGCTATGCATCCTATGGTTTTTTGGAGCTACAGGTGAGATTTGGGTGAAGGTGGACACCAAAGGTGGATAAGTAACCCTGAAAAGGACTCAGCAAGCCATTATCCTAGAGGTACTAGTCCTCCCTGAACAGCCCATGTGCCCCCGCCAACCAGATAAGTGTAAAGTAAATCCCAAACATTTGTACCAGGCACTGGAGACACAAAGAAAAGCCAAAACATTCTCCCTGTCCTTGAGGCATTCACATTGTAATAGGGGAGATAACATGCAAACAACTGTGTACATACAAGATATAGATACATAAACAGACAGAGAGATAGGCAGATAGACAGACTGACAGCAAATAGAAGATCATCTTGGAGCAAAGTCACTGTGGGTTGGGAGTTGGGCCAGGAAAGCCCTCCTGCAGAAGGTAAAAATTGAGTTGAATCTTGAAGGAAGCAAGGGAAGCCAGGAGGTGGAGGGAAGGATGGAAAGCATTCCAAGATTAGGAGACATCTAATGAAGCAGCATAGAGTAACAAGTCAGGATGTCCTGTTTGAGGAACAGCAAGAAAGCCATTGTGGCTGGGTTTCGAAGGAGAATAAAGTATAAGAGTTCAAAAAGGTTATTGAATCAAAAAGGCATGCTATCTCTCCCTCAGTTAAGTACCCTATAGGGACTATGTACGTTCATCCAATAAGGCCAAAAAAAAAGTATCCCTGCTACTCCAATGCTCCAAAAAATCGAACAATTGGATTTGTTGTCAGCTCGGTCTGTGAAGGAAATCTTGGAAATCTGGCTCATGTGTGCACAACTCTCATCTAGGGGGCCACAGAACATGGGCTATTATACTTAGCCATGCTTTATGTATACTTATGGTCTCTCCCTATGTACGCATTTGTCCTCTCATTCTCCTCACTTTAGAATGTACTGCCCAATCATTCAAACAACGTACTAACAAATATTTCACATCTCTTTGCCAGCTCTCTCTTGCATTTGTTGCACAGGGCTTTGAATGAACTTGAAAAGTCTGCTCAGTAACTCTCTGATATGTTTTGATAATGCATTCCTTGTCCTATTTGGCCGGACCAGTTCGTGCCATTGTCCAGCCATAGTTCCAGGTCAAAGGAATCTTTTACCCATCCACCTTATCTGAGGGTACTCAAGAACTTGGTGTCATGTAGATTCTGAAAGCCTCTCAAATTTGGCACATGAGAACAAGGTTGCATCTATACCTCAGAGGGTAAAGTTCCTTAGCCTTCTCATAGCCAAGGTGTCCCCCATAAGAAAAAATTTGCAAGGAATCAGCAAATAACAAAAAAAAAGGTAGCTCAAAACCATTTGTTGTCTGTTGACTCTGCAGTTCAAAAATAGAGAACACTTTGAAGTTCTTAATGGCAAATATATTTATTTCATTCTTGTTTATCATACCTAGAATGCAGCATTAAATTCAACAAGCTTTTATTACATGCCTACTATATACCAGAAACTGTGCTAAGCCTCAGGACACAAAGACACATAGGAAACAGCTCCTGCCCTCAAAGGAACTTACATGCTGCTGAGAGAAAACCAATATGGACAAGATACATTAAATACAATATATAAGTATAGTAAATACAAAGTAATTGGCAGAGGGATCACTACCAACAGAGGTGGGGTGGGATGTGGGCAGGGATCAAGAAAAGCCTCATGTAGGAAGAGGAAAACTGGACTTGTAGATTGATATTTCGGACCCCAAATAAAAAACTCAAAATGGGCCTCCCTTACTTTCAGTTAATCACAAAATAATCAAAATTCCAACCTGCCTATGGAGAGAGAAATGGGAGGCAGCTGGCAGAGACTGGTTCCCTTGCTGTGACTCAAGCTTGCTTTTTTAAATTAACTTTTGTACTTTCCCCTTGGGGTCTACAAGTCACCTAAGGAGCTAAACCTTTAGCAAGCTGTGTAACTGGCCTTCAATCAATCAATGCAAGTTCGTTGGTTGATTGATTGATTAATCACAGGAGGTACCCATTTGCCAGAGACCAGAAATGGGGATTTGGTCAACTATATCTAATTGTTAACTTCTCTCTATTTTCCATTACAATGGTGGCTGAGGAAATGGCTTGGGGATATTTCTTTGGCAACCCTGGACTTTGACCAGAGACTAGAGACTCATCCCCAGAAACTGGTGTGACTAATAGATGCAATAACCTTCTAATAAATAAAGCTTTGAGAACACTTAAAGAAGAATTGAGCCTTTATTACTGAAGACTTTCTTCATTTGGGGAATGTTCTTATATGTTATCTCCACCAAGACCAACTAGACAACCCCTCCACCAACAAATCATAGGCTCATATATTTAGAGCTGGAAAGGACCTTAGAGCTGATTGAATGTAATTCCATTTTACAAAGGCTGGAGGGATTAAAAGTAACTTGTTTTCACATGGCAAAAAAAATTAAATACTATTAAAAAAGTAATAAAGTAACTTGCCCAGGGCCACTCAGTTAATGTGGGGCAAAGGGGAATGTTCAGAGGAATTAAATAAATGCTGGATCCAAATATAACCTTTAGTTTCTGTGGCATACTAGTTAACTGTCTATTGGGTGGGTACCTGTGCATATATGCATTTAAAAATCTGTCGGGGGTATAATCAAAAAGACTTAATTTTTCTTAATAGCTTTTTAAATGTCAAAGGGACTTTTTTTTCAAATAGGGTAATGGTTATATTTATTGACAGACATAATTAAGACTAACTTCCTAAAACCAAACTTTTTCTTTGTACACATAGGCAAAACCTTCAGAATTCCCATTGCATAGTAAACTTTTATTTAAAAAATAAATGGAGAAGCTTGTGGGGGGGGTGGAAGTAGGCAGGATCTCACCAGGATCCATTGCTATTACCTTGCTCTTGCAGTCCTCACCTCCCCCAGGGGACTCCAGTCACAGGTTACTCTCTGCAGAGAATACTAGGGGTGGGGAACCTACATAGACCAACTCCATTGGGCTTGGTTTTTGTACAAGAGAAATCATAGGAAAAAACAAGGACAAGACTTGGTTTAATGGATCAAGTCTCCTAGGGAATGTTGCATGCCTCTAATAACTATTTGCCTTGGACTGGCCTTTCTGGTTCTTAGCTATCTTATTACCTGTTTGTCACTCTCAACTCCTGGCCTCCTCTGACCCCTAATAAATATGCTTACCTGGCTGGCTGCTCTGGTTCTGTTGGTAGTTCTGAGCTCATATTAGGCTCCCCTAGTCCAAGCTTTTGTCCATGACTAGTAAGCCTAGTTAGTCAAGTCCTAATGGGGACAAATTTATCCTGAAACTGTATAGAAAAGAAGATTTCTATAGGGCTAAACTGTTAGATAGTTAGCCAATATTTCAAAGGACCATGATAATATACAACCTACTCTGATCCAGCACAATTCAGTTGAAAAACCAGTGTGTGACCAAACAAGTTTACCTCAGATTCAAAGCCATATTCTAGAGTCTGAAGTAAGCTATGGCATAAATGACTTTCATTTTTACAGAAAAATGAAGATGAAATTTATTTTAGTCACTTGAGCACATAGAAACGCCAAGCTTAGCTACACATTTTTCTATCTGGTCTCAGAGAAACAGAGAAAAAAAGTTGTTTCAGATTTTTTTATTCAGCTGCTAGAGAAGAAATATGCAAATGAATTTTATCAATTCCTTAAAATTGGAGGGGAAAGGAGAAAATCGTGTGAAAACACAAGATTAATGAATATGGTAAATAAAATAGTTTGGAAACTTGGATTTCCATGATAATTCTTTATAAATATATTTATAGTTAAAATATCCTGTACATAAGGAAGGGTCCTATTATTACAACTTCCTTAGATCTCTCCCTGGTTAGTCTCTTTGAACATTTTCAGCCCCCAGGTCCCCAAGTCATGGAGGAAGTGTTTTAGCAGGGACTAAACACATGTTTGTGTGCTCTGCTAGCCATGTGGTTATAACATAAATAGAATAAAACTACAATAAATACAATAAAAGTTTATTTTTAAATGTAAAAATCATTGTTCACTCTCCAACTGAACAAAACCAGCAGCCATAGTACTTGGCCTAAGGGCCAAGGTTTGCCTACCCCTGGGTTATACAGCTGACAGTGAACCCTCTGACAAAGAAGGTCACATAAGTACACAGCTGTAACTGACCTTATAACACAGATTTATTAGTATCAAACTATTCTATGTTCTCTGTGTTTGAGACCTCAAGGCATGATATCGTTCACAAGATTTCCCAAGGATTATATGCAGGTAACACAAAGTAAAGGCCAGCCAGAAGCATCAGACCCCCGGAGTCACACTGCTTCACAACAAAGAGGTCTCATTTGGCTCAGTCTATTACCTTCCTTCCAATTTTCTCAGCTCTAAGATAGCAGTATAATAGGCTAGCCCCTTACCTACACAAAAAAAGCACTGAAAAAAACTTCCTCCTAGCTTTTATGTACTGGAGGTCCATTGGACAGCAGAGAAGCTGGAAGTGGAGGGAGTAGGGGGGAGATAGGAAAGACAGAGACAGAGAGATAAAGACAAAGACAGAGAGGAGAGAGACAGAGAGAGGCAGAGAGACAGAAACAGGGACTGAGAGAGGGAGACAGAAAGACAGAGTGGGGAGAGACAGAGTGGGGAGAGGGAAAGAAAGAGAAAGGGGAAGAGGAGAGAGACAAGGGAAAGAAAGAGAAAAAAGAAAAAGTAAGCAGCTGCTGTAAACAGATCAACTATCCTAATTGCAGTAACCATCATTGTTCGTTGGAAAGCCAAAAGACTGTGGAACACCTGGATGTCTTTGCTTTATGGTGAGCAGAAGGGACACACTGAAGCTCAGTTCAAAGCAATGCAAAGAAATTGGACAGCTGGTGAAGAGCAGAGAGGAAAAATACTGGTGACAGCCCATCCTAGACTGTATGTCTCCTTCAGCAAAAGCATCATCCACCCACTAGACTGAAAAGCAGAACCACAAAGAGTAAGCAGCTCTGAAACCACGTGTTCCAGCCACAAGGTACAGTGTACACAGGTACAGTGAAAACAAAGGTTAGAAGAGTCAGAGGCCCTGGGTTTGAATCCTAGCTCTGTCACCTGTTGCCTCTGTGACCATGGAAAAGTTACCTCACCTCTTTTATCTATAAAATGAGGGGGTTGAACTAGACATTAAGATTCCTCAGAGCTCTAAATTTGAGGTCTGTGATCCAGTCTCTTAGTTATAGCTGCCATACATATCCCAACTCCACATGAATCATTACTTTTGATGAAGCTAATAGAAGCTACTTGGAAGCTTATCAAATGGTCATTGTCGCACTAGGCAAACACTGTTCCAAGATAAAGGAAGCAGGATTTAGCAACAGGACTAGTTAGCTATCAGCAAGGGTTCTTAAACTGTAAACCAAGCTGTTGAGGGAAGTGGGGCTTCTTTTTCCCCAGATCCACATAATGTTCAATCTCACCTCCTCTAGAAAGCCTTCCCAGATAATTCTAATCTCTATCAATTCCTCTCTATTTTGAGTTCCTATAGCATTTTGTTGCCACAAAGTTAAGCAATTCTGTCTAGTTTTTTTTTCTACCTGCTTCATGTGGATAAATCTTGTCTTCTTCCCTCTCCCAGTGGAGTGTCTTGAGAACATCATATTACACACCTTTTACATCCCTTCATTCCCTACTCACCCACATTCCCAGAACCTAAACAGTATTGGGCACTATCATCCCACAAGTATTCTTCTTTTTAAGAAAATAGTATTTATTTTAACATTTTTTTCTTTTTAAATTCCAAATTTTTAAATTTTAAGTTCCAAATTCTCTCCCTCCCTCCTAGCCCTTCCCCACCCACCGAGAAGACAAGCAATATATCAGTTATACATGTGAAATCGTGAAAGCATATTTCCATATTACCTATATTTTAGAAAAAAAATCAAGAAAAATAAAGTGAGAAAATTATACTTCAATTTGCACTGAGTTCATTCTCACAACTATTCTTAAACACCTACTATGTGCAAGGCCTCTAGAATTTATTTCTACAAGGCACTATGTACCCTACACTATGCCAAGTGCTGGATATACACAAAAACGAGAAAGTCAAAAATATCTCTCCCCTAAAGTAGCTACATTCTACTAGAACACTGTAGGTGTTTAATAAATATATATTTATTTGAATTGAATTGAACTAAATTGACTCAAAGATCATAAATATCTACTTTTTTTTAAGAATATGCTCTTCTCTGGAAGCAGGTTAAGGGACCCTGGAAATCCCAGCTGCTTCTACATCTATGCCCAAATCATCTCATCATCATATAAGCTTGGAACCTAGTCCCTTGTGAGGCTCAGGTATTTTCCCTACAGTCATTTTAAATTTAGCAGGATTTCATTGAATCTCAGGTTCTGTTCCTTCTGCTTTCATATGATCCTAGGTTTAACTTTGCAAACCCCATAGTACCTGGCACAATGCAATACCCTGTACCCTGAGGGTATTCAATAGAACTTTGTAGGTAATGACAATGACACATGGAGAAGGGAAAGGGAAATGTGTCCTTAACTGTCATTGGAATGTGCTTTTTAAAAAAAATTTTTAAATAAATTAACTTTAGTTAGGATTTTAATCCTGCCTGCTGTTCTCTGCAGCAGATGAATGCTGCCTACTTCCCAAAATTCTTCATAAACACTTCTGTTCAGTTGCATCCAACTGCCATACATTTCACTAAAACTAAAATTAAAGATGAGATTAGAGAAGGAGAGAGTTGTGTTTTTTTTAATAAAAAGATATTTGAATGTTCTTGCTGTAATAATGTCTTCCACCCTTAAATGCTTGGATTGAATAATAATCTCTCTCCCTAAAAAGAACCCAAAACAGTTTGCATTCAAATTCTATTCTTCTAGCACAACTTTGATTTCTTTGGACTTTCCCAACAGTTTTTTACATCTTTTCCGGTACTGCCTTCAGCCTTCATTTCTTCCATCCATGAAGCACATGCCTTGATATGTGCTTCTTTTGAAGTATGGGTCAGGCAGGAAAAGACTTGCATTGCCCAGCAGGAAACTGCTGGAATCATCTTCCTCCTCCTCCTCCTTTGATTCCCCCCATGGAAAATCCAGCACAGTTGTGACAAAGAGATAGTGAATGATGAATTTCACTATGTGTGGGGGAGTGGGGAGGGAGATCCAAGGAAAAGCTATTGATGGTACAGAGGTGTTTTAATGGACAGATGCTGCTAGATCCAGTCTCCTCGAGCCTAGCCCCTTTGCACCCTCAGGAGGAACTGAGTACAATGCCAGCATGTCGATCTGCAAGCTTGATGTAGTGTTCGGTGCCAGAGTCAGAAGCAGTAATCATAAGTTTAAATTCTGGGAACCTATTGGAAATTCTGCAAAGGAAGCCTCTTTCCAAACAGCCATGCCAATATTCTTTTCCCCCAGGGAAACTCTATTTTCATAAGTCTCTGTGCATTTTTGGTATGCTTAGGCATTCACTATATGCATGGAAGGGAATTGTACCATCTCCATTTAGGATTACACAAGGAACTCAATTTTGGTAACTGGGTGCCTGCTTTGGGCCCTGAAACCTGGGTAACTGGCCTGGTTTCTTGTGTGAGACCTTATTTCCTCTGAGATGAAAATCCTGCCTTGCCCCCAATTCACCCAGGTGCTAAAGATCTGCCCCTTCATCTTAGCCCTATTGCTTTCTGCTGACAGACTTCCAGAATTCCAAGTGCCTGCATGCCCACTTACATGGATCTCCCTTATTATCTAGATGTAGTCTATCTGTTGGTCTATCTTATTTCTGATCCCCAGCAATCCCCAGATGAGCCTGTCCCACTATTAACCAAGCCCTGGCTTTGGCAGGCTGCACCTAAACCACCAGGACAAATTGTGACAGGGACAACAATTTAGGAAGTTCCCCCTTGGGGAACAAAAAAGGAAACTTTTGGGAACTTCCACCCACAGATTCTACACTGTAATATTTTGTGGTCTACGCAAGTGCAATCCAGGGG
Organism: Phalanger gymnotis; assembly: GCA_028646595.1. Taxonomy (NCBI): domain Eukaryota; kingdom Metazoa; phylum Chordata; class Mammalia; order Diprotodontia; family Phalangeridae; genus Phalanger; species Phalanger gymnotis. Next base: position 244,280,822 of record CM053626.1, on the reverse strand, counting down.
GTTTTTGTCACCATTCAAAGCAGACCGGAGGAAGCACTCTCTGATCCCTAGGTTCTTTAATTAGTTTTACTCCTGTATATTAAAATGCACTGTGAAGGGAAGTTATAGATAGTGTGGAGATTGCCAGTCTTGGAGTCGTGAAGACTTAGTCCCAATTCCAGGATCTGCTCATTGCTGTGTGACCCTGGGCAAGGCAATTAACACATCTGAACCTCAGTTTCCTCTTCTCTACCTTCCCCAGAGTGTTTTGAAGCTCATTGGAGATAATGTATGAAAAGAATTTGGCAAGCTTTAAAATTTGATAGAGGGTAGTTATTATTGCTAACTAGCTGTATTAGACAGTTTAGCAAGGCAGGGAATGGCCCAAATAGCTTGCTATTATAGGACACCATGATTTTAGTTAGTTATCTATATAAATCTTGTAATATCTTTTACTATAATGAGAAGTGCTAGGAGACAAATACCAAACTGAGCCTGTCTTTCTATCAGTCTCTTACATAAAGAGTATAAAGCCCTATAGTCCAATGAAAATATAGTGTCTATTTAGGTAAGTAAACAATTATGTTGATATAAAGTCAGAAAAAAAGAAAAAAAGATGCTCAGCTGCTGTGTTTCACTAGTGATATGCACCTATTTAAGAAGACCTAAAGGAAGCATGATAATTATTTGGAGTCAGAAGACCTAGATTTGAATCTCACCTCTTACTTAATCCCAGTGTGAAATTGGGCAAGTCACAACTCTTTAGGTTTTCAGTTTACTCATTTGTAAAATGAGGAGGGATTCATTTCATTTAGACAACTATACTGGGCACTACAAGAATATATGTGTGTATATATATGTATATATACACACATATATATACATATACACATATATGTATGTATATATGTGATATGTATGTAAATGCAAATAAAAATGCTGAAGTCTCTACCCTCAAGGAGGTCATATCCTTCTCATAACATGTACACAGAAGAGCTGTTCATTATAAAGGAAAGAGAGGTATACTTAAAGTCAGAAGAGACCTGTTTTGAACCCTAGCTATGACATTTAAATAAGTGCGCCTATGGACAAGTCACTTAATCCCTCTCTAAACCTCAGTTTCCTCATCTGTAAAAAGGAGATGATAATACTTTTACTTTGGTAGAGAATATATCACTTGAGATAGTCTTGAAAACTTGGAGCTACTGTCTCTACAAGGACTTCTAGTAGTGGGACATTTTCTGGTTGACTCTGGTGCTGGCAACAATCGCTTTGACATGCAGATGTGACACAAGACTTAGCAACAGCAAACAAAATTTGAAGAAAAAGGAGGAGAAAGAAATGATGGCCTAGAATACAATACAATCACGTATGTCCTCCACTGCTTATCAGCATTAGATTTCCAAAAGTCAGGTGGCACCTCCTGAAGCCTTTGTCTTATTTAAGCCGCTCCCTCTTCAGTGCTCATGTTTCCAGGATAGACAGGTGCACAAGCCAGATTAATGCACAGCAGAGTGGGACCCTAAAGCCAGTGATCCTGCTTTACTGATTGTTCAAGCAGCTGTGACCAAGAAAATCATAGAAAAGCTCCTGTGTGGCAAACTGTTGTGAGTTAAACTGCCTGAGCCCTGCTCCCATTTGGATGGGAGACAAGAGATTTATGAAAAGATCCTAAACTTCCAGTTTGGCTCTCCCATAGTTAGAGTGACTCAAGAGTGAACATGAGCTTCAGCCTGAAAGGAAGGTTTTGCCCTGGGGTTTGCAGCTGGGAAGTGATTGGAATATTATATTCTATAATACATCTTTCTGATGCTTCTTCATTTACCCTGATTTAACTAATCTAATTAAACTGTATAGTTCACTATGCACTTGATGTCTTTGTGAATTTTAATATCCCGGATCTACCAGAGGGAGTTGCCAGGGGGAGGGAGTGTAATGAGCCAATGATAGATGTAGTAACCCAAGATTAAAGCCTAGGATGTAACAGTCTGACTTACAAAATGCCTTGAGCCTGATGTAGTTTTCTGCAGTCCTCCATGTCAAGAGAGCCACCAGCTTATTATTTCTATAGGGCTGTCATATACCACATATACGAGAGAGTAGGACATCTACTATACTTGTACTAGGTAATTCACAGGTTTGTTCAGAGGAAATTTCTTTATAAACCTTAGCACATTACGTAAAACACAGCTGCTATTATTACTTCTATATTTAGAGTAGGATTCTGTAGTGGAAAGAGTATTGACTGGGTCTGGGTCTTAATGTAGTTTGAATGAAGTTTGGAATTCCAGAGTACAGTACAGGGGGCAAGATAAACACCACAAGACAGAATACAACATAAGATGGCAATCAGCAGAGAAAAAGTAAAGCAAGCCAACTTTATTGAAGGGGAAATATCCATAATACAAGGTGGGGGTGGGGAGACAGTCAGGAGGAATGAGAAAAGCTCAAATCTTTCTGGGATGACCAGTGGAAGGGGGCACCCAAAATCATAAAGCCTGGTGAGTTTTTGGAAGGGTCTTATCTGGGTCAGGCAGGACCAGGCAATTAGGAAGAAAAGGGAGCTTGGACCTAGCCTGCAAGTCGAAGTTCGGGGACTGGTGATGATTCATGGAAGGGTAGGGGTGGAGAAGGATATGTCTGGGGAAATGGAAGCTACTTGATATTCAAATTCCCCAGGGGCAGAAAAAGGGAAAGCTTTTGGCCTCTGCCAAAACCTCATTAAAATCAATTGACTCAGGCCATTTGGGTTCATTAGGGTTTCTCCCCTTTCTTTAGTGGAGTGGAAACTATCGAGATTCTTAGATTCCGAAATCAGAGCACATGAGCCCAATTCTTGGCTCTACCACTTATAACTATGTGACCTTCGTAATATCATCTCATGTCTCTAGCCTTCATTTCTTCATTAATGGGTAACAGTTTTTCAGGCAAAGCTTGAACATGACTCTCTTTGGCCTTGAAAGGAGGCCTAAGTCACTAAAAATCTTGGGAGTTGTATTTATTCCAAGGGTAAAAAAGAGAAAATTAATCTGACTGGAAAGTGGGATTTTCCTTCTGCAGTAGGAATTTTTAAATTCTCTCGAGAGGAAGACGGGAAAGGACAAGAGGAGATAAGATGGACCTTCTCTTGTCACAACACCTGAGGTTCCTTTCCTCAAACCTATAAGGGAAAA
>CM053626.1:244250743-244277170 GCA_028646595.1 Phalanger gymnotis | reverse complement strand
AGCTTTTAAGAAACACAAAACCATCCCTGATGGGCAATTTTGTCACAGACCTTGGAGTACTCCAAGCATAACATGTCCTGGGACAAGTATGCTTGGTTTACATTCATAAAGCCATAGAGGTACCCAAAAGACCATCTAATTTAAGCTATAGACAAATATGTGTGTATACACGTGTGATATATGTGTATACACAGCCATATATAGCTACATAGACACATGTGTATATGTGTATATACATCCATACATGCATGCATGCATGTGTGTGTACATACATGCATACATACACATTAACTTCATAGGGTCATACTGCCTCATATCTCTACTGTTATTAAGTAGAGCAGGGCTGTCCAAAATGAGGCTGGCAGTGCAATTTATGCAGCCCGCCTACAGGAACAGAAATTTACATAAATGCTTTGGTAAATGAAGCCGAGCCACCACAGAGCTCTCACTAAAATGGCAAATCAAAATATATTGTCTATTGTTTCAATAAAAACCTAAGGTTGGACAGCCCTGAAATAGATGGCCCAACACTGTATCATCCAAGTCAGAAACAAATTAACATAACTTCTGAGCTACTGAAAGAGGTATACAAATATGTATTATATGTATACAAACACACACACACACACACACATACACACACATATACACAGAGGTGTGCAGGAGCCAGCTCACATTGGCTCCTAGGAAGCTGTAATGTTAAGCAGGGTGGGACTTTTTTACCGTTTTCTCTTTTGGAATGCTAAGGCAATCAAGTGCTTTTAATGAGTCTTGCCTTTGTTTGAATAGGCAAGTAAAGGAGGGCCTTTTGTCTTTTGTTTTGGAGTGCTTCTCAGCACTGAGGTAATCAAGTACCTTTGATGAGTCTTGCCTTTCAAATGTAATGGAAAGTAAAGTGGGACCTTTTGTTGTCTTAGAGTGTTTCTCAGCACTGAGACAATAGAGTATCTTTGAATCCCTTGATTGGAAACAATGTATATGGTGCTAATGATTAAAGATCTTTCCCACACCCCTTTTGCTAAGTAGGCTCTAAGCCTTCAGGGACCTGAACAGGGTACGTGAGCTCTGAGGTTGGCCTTTTGCTTTTGCGGGTACACTCATTGGAAGAGTGTTGGTGATTTGGCCAGATGAGACTCTAGGTAGCCGTTAAGGACCCCCCCCCTTCCCCCCTTGGCTTTGAAAACCCAGATGTTGGTGCGTCTCTCTCTGGTAACTGTGTAGGTAATGCCCTGATTAGACAGCTAGAGGCCTGTCTGTTGATTTCTGTGTGTTATTTGCTCTGTCTATATAATTTCTGCTTGTAATTTCTATCTGTGTATTCTCTAAGTTCAGGGTGCTGACTCTTTCCCCTGAACTAAGTGAAATGATATATGTATGTTTAATTAAAGTGAGATTGTTAACCTCTTAAAGTTGCTTTCCTTAGAAAAGTAGGTCAAAGAACTTATGCTAGCAGCCCTCCCATGTGCTCTTGTTGTCGGTCTTGTTGTCGATCTTTCACCTCCACAGCAGCTGCTAGCAACATTGTTGTTACAGAAGCTCACTGTTAAATTTTTAGTGTGAGCATTTTCCCTATGTGAGTTTGGCAAATGCTATAAATCAGGGTTTGATTTATTGTTTTGTTGATTGTCCATACGTAGGAAAGTGATGGAGGAAACAGCCCACTGTAGCAGCTGAGCTCAAGCCATCCAGTAGCCTCAGCCTCCCTAGCAGCAGGGGTGACAGGTATGAGGCACCATAATGATTCATTGTTAATAGAACACCAAATGTTCTTGACTCCCAGGCCAGTGCTTTTCTTACTAGATCATGTCTATCTCTTTCTATCCCTGGCTCTAACTTCAGCATCCCTTATTCTTAACTTAAGAAGGAAAATAAGGTTTATAAATAATCTTTCACATTGCAAGATATCACTACAGATGCAAATTTAGCTTAGCTGCACAAAACCATGGTACTCACAAGTTTCTTTGTTATTTCTGTACATTAGTCTCACTAATTTAGATAGTTGTCTGGATAATCAATGTGAAGTAAAGTAAGTCTGAATAATAAAATATCATTTTATTACCTTCACAGAATGATAGAATTTGAAAGCTCAGCAGCCATCTAGCCTACTTCATCCATGAAAAGAATCCCTTCTATAACATACTCAATAGTAGTCATCTGGTCTCTGCTTGAAGACCTCTAAGAAGCAGAATGCAACACCTCTCAATGCAACCTATTCTACTTTTGGAGTGTTAGAAAGGGTTTCCTGGCATTAAGGCTAAATAAATTGCCTCTTTGCAAATTCTGTTGTTCCTGGTTCTGCCCTCTGGGGCCAAACAGAAAAAATTTAATCCCTCCTCCACAGAGGAGCCCTTCAAATACTTGAAGACAAGTATCATGTACCCTTTAAGTCTTCTCTTCCTCAAACTAAAAATCCCTAGCTCCTTTAACTACTCCTATGTTTTATCTAAACGCTATATTTCTCACTTGCCTCTCCCCACCCTGCCCCTAGCACCAAGCATTATGCTCTCTAAGCAGCAAGTTTTAAATAAAAGTTTACTAAATTAAATTGAATTGAATTGCTCAGTCCTTTCCTAAAGAAAGTTTAGGTTCGAACTCATTAAACCTTTACCTAAAGTCATTATTCAACAAAGTGTCCATTAAGCATCTAAGTCCAATGAATTATTTATTTATTAGTAACTATGTACATAAGTTCCTTAAGCCTTATGGAAGCCACACTACAACTAGAGAGTGCCTGAGGCAAGAGACCAAAAGTGGTAAAATGTCCCAGACAAGCAGTATGAGTTATGGATTTTTGAATCAACTTTGTAATTCATGATGTAAAAATAATACAAGAAATAATTAAGACAAAGTCCGTTGTGCAGTAGAGAAGGGATTATTTAGTTGCTCCAGTTGCTCCTACTTTACCACACGCTCCATAAGAACTAAAGGTGTTAAAATTTTGTTCCATCTAAGTTTTGGTACCCTGAAGCAGAGCCCTAGTCACCCTGCCCTAGTTACAGATCTGCATAGAAGAAATGTTTTTAGGATTTGCCCCCAGGGTAAGCTTTCAAGACACTTTTCAGATACTGAGCATTGCTTGCATTGCATTTAACCTTGCTATGCAAAGATTTCTTCTAACTGCTTGGCCTAGAATAAGAAATAGTTTAGGATGGCCACCGGGCCATGCTATGACTCAGCACCAGGAAAACATGAGATATCATTTATTCTCCTAATTTCAACTGTTAAGTTTCCAATCACTAATTGCAAGAGATCACATGAAGCTCATGGCTTTCTTCCCCTTCCCCTCATCCATGTTAGAAATCCACCAACTTATTTTTGGTTTTACATAATTGTGAGTTACTTTCAGGAGAAGAATGCATTTTTCACAATAGTGTTCATCTTCAACATTTCCTATGTTAAGGACAAAATCATGAAGGAAAAGTGGAGACCCTGAAAACATGGAGGCTTCAGATCAACTGGCATTTGCTTAACTAAATGTTTATATTTTATGTATTTTTATTTTTTTATATTTATATATTATATAATGATAAATATTAATTTAATATTATTGATATTAATAATAAAATATTAAAATATAATAATATAAATACTTATTCCTAGTAATTATTTTAATAATAAAAATAATCATTTATAGCAATTAAATGAGAAAAATAAGAAAAAATGAGTTCAATTCTTCGGTCTTCAAGTTTTGGGTTTGTTTTGGGGGTTTTTTGTGAGAAAGAAGGGGGGAAAGTCTGGCCCAGATTAATTTGTTCCACCCAGTTAAATCATCTGAATGTTTGCTTGTTGGGGGGTGGCTTTTTTTTTAATTACCTCAACAGTGAAAGGAGGGTGAAAAAGGCTGCTCCAACATTTGGAAATGAAATTTGTAGATAGGCAAAGGTTGTTTTCAATAAAATCTATTTCTTCCTCTATTTTTGAGTCAGACTGTTAAACCCAGAGACTGGTGCCACAGTTTCTGTACCCAAGTGTCTGTTTCATCCAAAGTACATTAGTCAGAGATTAACAACCTGCATAAATCAGTCATCACCAAGGTCCAGGATCTCAGATGCCTGCTGTGCTGAGTCCTGAGATTAATCATTATGTCAGGAATCCTATTATTTGGAAGAATGGTAAAAATAACTATCAGAGATGACATCAGAACAATGAGAAAGAACACTGTGCGTTTCTTGTTGGGCATATCAGAAGGAGCTGACTTCCGTTCATCACTGGCTGATAATGAGATGATTGGATTTAGCAACTGAATTCAATAAGCATTTTTTAAATTCTCTATGTGTGCCATGCAATGAGCTAGGCAGTGGAGAAACAGTGTGTGTCTCATCTCAAAGAATAAGTAGGAATTTTATATATATACACACACATACATATATATACATATATATGCATATATACGTGCGTGTACAGATGTACATAGTTATTTTTCACTACTATGCAAATATATACATATGTCATACAGAGTGACATAGCTCATATGTGGATTAAGAGCAAGAAGTGACCTCAGAAGCTATCTAGTTCAACCTGGTCTTACAGAAGAAGAAACTGAGTCTCAGAAAGGTACAAGATATTAGAAAAGAGGGGAAGCACTTAGAGTTGTTGGAAGAAGGGAAGGCTGTCAGATGGGCATGAAGACTCCTAATCTGGGCCTTGAAAGGAAGGGAAAGATTTAAATGGGGTAAAGTGCAGGTAACCCATTCCAGGCAAGGAGAGATGCTGTGCTTCAAAAGCATGGAGGTAGAAGATGGTGGGACAAGGTTGGGGGTAAAAATCTAGAGTGGAACATGGAATGCGTAAAAAGGAGAAGAAAGGCATAAGTCTGAAGGTAGACGGTCAAGGGTTTTGAATCCCAAACTAAGGCATTTCCATTTTATTTGGTGGGTAATAAGGAGTAACTAAAGGTCTCCGAGTAAGATCATAACATGATTAGGGCTATGTATTAAAGAGATTACTCTGGCAACAACGTAAAGAATGGATTGAAGAGGGAAAAGAATGAAGGCAGGGGACCAAGTTAGAAGGTTGTTCAGTTAGGAAACTGAACTAAGGTGATGGCAATAGGAGTGGGAAAGAAAAAGTTATAGATAAGAAACAAAACAAAGATGAACTCTACAAGACTTAGCAGCTCATTGGATCTGGGAGATGAGAGAGAGAAAATTCTAGAATGACTTTGAGGTTTGAATCCTAGATGATTCAGTGTCATCAAAAAAGATAAGGAAGTTAGGCAGAGGAGTAGATTTTCAAGGGTGAGGTAACAAGTTAGGCTTTGGACATGTTAAATTTGAGATAATGTAAAGGGTATCCATGTGCAAATATTCAACACACAATTGAAAGTATGAGATTAGAGTTCTGAGGTGGGATGATAACGGGGCTGGACAGAAAGATTTGAGGATGATTCTCATACAGATAGTGGGTAACTGAAACCAAAAGAATGGGTGAAATTTCCAAAAGCAAGAGCAGAGAGAGAAGAGGGCCAGGATAGGACCTGGGAGTGGTAGAATGTTTCCCACATTTAGTATATAAGAAGAGGAAGAGAAATAGGCAAAAGAGAATAAGAAAGTAATTCAAGAAGTGAGAGGCAAAGTGGTAGAGTTCAGTAACTCATCTAGCCCAGTGACTAACTAGTCATCCTATGGATGAAAGCACAGGTGTTGATGATCTGCTCTCATTCCTTTCCTTTACCTGCCCTCAAGATTTACCTAAGATTAAACTAAAATTTGCCTTCTGCCATGCATGCCCAGAAGCAGAAGAAATCCCACCCCAAGCTTCCAAGGGCTTGACTAGAATGCCAATTGAGCATGCTCCAAGAGCATGCCCAATATGGGATGGAAGGTGCTACATTTATAATCCAGGACAAGAAACACTTTTAAAAAAAAGAAGAAGAACTAGCCAACAGTGTCAAATGCTGCAGGGAGGGAGGTCAAGGAGATTGAGGACTTTATAAAGGCCTCAAGACAGACAGAGACAGAGAGACAGAAATCATTGGTAAGCTTGGAAAGAGTAGTTTCAGTAGAACGGTTGGAATAACAATTAAATAGCAATAGAGGTCTGGTTTAAATATGAATATTATTCTCCCATCTATGTGTCATTCCTTTTTTTTTTTACCTATTTGTTCATGGGAAATGTACACACACACACACACACACACAAACGCCCATGTTCTTTGCCAATACAGTTGCCAATACAATTCTTTGCAAAATGTATTCTCAGAAACATGATATCAGAACAAACTCCTGCTTGTATGTACATAAGCAAATGGTGCTTGGAGTCTTCCTAATTTCTATTGTCAACATATTGTCTCTATTCTCTTTGCTCCCAGCAGATTGAAGGACACAGTTGGAAGGGAGGATGGGAATTGGCAGGGTCTCAAATCCAGACAAGACTAAAAGACTAGGTAAGAGGAAACATCTGGAGGACCTCGTAGAAGTCATGTGAGGTTCCTTTTGTTGAAGTTGCTTATTATTAACTCTTCTTCCTTATGGGCTACAATCCAGCTGTTAATGACTTCTCTAGACCCAAAGAGGCCCAAAACACTCATAACCATTTGCATTTATCATTCAGATAGACAAAGTAATACTACACTAGTTGATCTTTTTACTGGAAGGCCTTCGAAAGGTTTGACTGACCTATGTTGAGGGGGAGAGAGAGACTAATCTACCTAGGTCACTCAGGTAAGATAACAAGGCAAAAGAAAGTGCTATCACTACTCTTTCTTTTAGTTCCTCTGAGGTTGGCCGTATTTCAAAGAAAAGTAGATTTCTATTTATCTAAAATGTTCAAGGACTGGGGTTTCTGGTTAATTGAAGGGTAAAACTTAAAGTGACCTACCTGGGATACCAATTTTCAAAGAATCAGGCTAAAACCAAATGTACTTAACACTTAAACTCTACTGAACATAAGTGAAGCCGTCTCTAATGATTCATAGAGAATTTTGCAGGGCTTCATTTTAAACAGTGATGATTTTCATTGTACAATGCTATAGACACAGAAACTATGGGAGAGAAGGTTGAGTCATCCCTATTCCATGTGATTCTAATTAGCAGAATTAAAACCAATAGGTGAAAATTCTAGGAAGAAAAAAATTTGTTTAACATTAGGGAAAACTACTAGAACTGTCTGATAATAGAATGAGTTGCCTCATGAAGTTTAAGTTCTGCAACCCTGGAGATGTCCAAAATGCCACAGCATGACCATTTGACAGTAAGAGAGATGGTAGAAGGGATTCTTCCTTTGTTGTTGTTGTGGTTTAGTCATTTCAGTTGTATCTGACTTTTTGTAACTCCATTTGGGTTTTCTTGGCAAAGACACTAGAGTGGTTTGCCATTTCCTTCTCCAATTCTTTCCTTAGGAAAGAGTTGATCTAGAGCAGTGGTATCAAACTCAAATAGAAATAGGGGCCACTAAATTATACATAAAGATCACCGTAGGCCATATATCGACTTAGAAAACCACAAATGCTTTTGTATTTCTTTTTTATTAATACATCAAAACAAACAGAAAACAGGTATAAACTATATTTTAATCTAGTTCAGGTTGTGCATGGGAATGTTGTGGGTCGTATGTGGCCAATTTTACATTTCTTATGTAGAGGATTTCTGAAATCATTTCAATTCAGGCATCCCATAACTCCATATTGTCCCTATGATATAACCCTGGAAAGGGAGCAGACAATATTTTCTTTTCCCCAGAAGTGGACTTCATGATCATAAAAACATATTCCTGTGGATGATGTGAATTTTTACAATTACCAATACATTCAAGCATGATAGCATGAAATCTGGTAGCACTTATTCAACAGTAGTATCAGGTAAGTAGCTAGATGTTTCTGACCTACTAGCTGAACAAGTATCTTGGTATACCAAATTAAGATCAAATGAAATATTTGTAAAACTCTTAGCACGGTACTTGGCACAGATCAAGAGTTTAATAAATACTTATTCTTTCCCCTCCCCTCCTAAAGTTTTGGACTTGGAGATAGATCTGGGTTCAAATCCTCTCTCTGACACTTATTAGCTATGTGACCATAGGGATGTCATTGAATGACTGAAATATTCCATTTCTTTATCTACAAAATGGGGATAATGATGCCTATAGTGCCTTCATTATAGGATTGTCATGTGACTCAAATTAGACAATACATTAAAGTATTTTTAACGTGTTCAACAATGTTAGACATTTATTAGCCAATTATTATCAGTTTTAATTAAATTATAATTGTCAGATATGCTATTAATAAGTCATGTGTGCTGGCTAATTAGGAAAAAAGACATTTGTTAAAAATTTCAGGGCCTAATATCCGATGGCCAAGTTATAAGAGATGTTTTTTTGAAAGGCATAAGTAGTAGCTGTTTACTTATAATTTTTAGCTTGCTCCTAAAAGTGTCAAACAAAAAAAAACCTTCATTATAAATACTACAACAAAGACAGAGATCCTTAAAATATTGAGATATGAATGCAAGTTCAACATATAAGTCAACCCCATAACTGACACTCACAATGCAACATGGTCCGGTGCAAAGAGTGCTGAAGTTTGGAGTGAGAAGATTTGAGTTCAAATTTTAACTCTGACACTTACTACCTCTATGACCACGGGCAAGTAATTTCATCTCTCTGCACCACAATTTCCTCATCTGCAAAATTAAGAGGTTGTACTGGCTGACCTCTAAAGGCCTTTCTAGCTCTATATCTATATCTCTGAGACAAGTCTTTCTGTGAATGGAGCCTTAAATAGTTTTTTAGTTCACTTGTTTTCAGTCATGTCTGATTCTACATGACCCCATTTGGGGTTTTCTTGGCAAAGACACGGGAGTGGTTTGTCATTCCTCCTCCAGCTCATTTTACAGATGAGGAAACTGAGGCAAACAGGGTAAAGTGACTTGTCCAGGGTCACACAGCTAGTCAGTTTCTACGGCCATATTTAAACTCAAGAAGATAAGCCTTCCTGACTCCAGGCCCAGCAATCTATCCACTGAGCCACATAGCTGCCCCTTAAAAAATACCACTTTTTAGTACAGTAAAGATTCCTGAGAATATTTTCCCCAATATGGCCAGTATAGTGCTTTGGTATCAAATTCAAGATGGTGATGATTATTACTAGAGGCATGCATAAGAAATAATTTATGAAGAACCAGATTGTAAATGCTTAAGCATGTTTAAAAATGGTTGGCTCCACTCTCATGAAAAAAAAAACGAAGTATATTTTCAATGCATGTGCCATTCCTACCAACATCATCTCCAACACACTCTATGTATGTTTGTTATTAGATAAACAACTCAAATAAAGTTTTCACACATTGAAAACACTACCATTTTAGGAGAATTTCAGAATATCAAATATTGCTTGAAACAAAAGCTGTCTGGACTTCTGGCCAAGATGGCTTCCTGAATGGTGGGCAGACTGCCCATATCCTACATACTTACTCCAGCAAAAACCCAAAATTCTCACCAGACTGATAATGATCAAGAAATCCAATGAATGACTACAGTAAGTCACTTCTTTCACCCCAGAACTGCATTAAAACTCAATCAGAAGGCCACACAAGAGCGACTAGAAAGGGAGCTCCCAGGAAAACAAGCCTACCCTCCCAGCACCGACAGAAAGAGACCAGAGACATGTGCAGGTTGCAGAACTCTCTGTCTTGAGACAGAAATAATGTAAACCTACCCTAAAAGTCCTAGGAAGGTCAGAAAGCCCAGAGTCATCAGAAACATCTAGGACAGGGACCTGGAAAGCCCCAAGAGGATTAGCAATCAAAGCACCAAGACCTGTACAGCCCAAGTGTCCATAGGTTCTGAGGTCCCTACCATTTTGACCAGATATGCCAGAGAGGTCACTGGAGATGCAACATTCTGAACCTCAGAAATCTGGGTGGGGTAGGGTGCAGAAGTCAGCAGAGGAGTCCAAGGAATATAGGGCAAAACCAAGTAGGGACAACCACCCCACCCAAAAGTTCCACAGGGGGTGGTGTATGGCACTGATACAAAAACCCATTTCAGGAACTAAAAATGAGTAAGTGAACTTTTAAAGCACCAACCAGCATTAAAAATTATTGTAGAACTAGAGAGCCCCCAAAAGGAGAAAGGAACTATAACAAGAGCAAGGAATGACTCAAAGAAAAAAAATGTATTTTCCACTACATGAATGTAGGTAGAATTTACTACATGAATATCTACAAGAAGTGAAGCAAAAGATAAAAACGAAATAAAAAATGTGGAGGAAAGAATGAAAGGAACAGACCCAGGAGAACAATGCAGACAATAACTAATATTATAAAAACAACTTTTAAAGATGTAAGAACTAACCTGTGGAACTGCATGTTGTAAACTAAAACTAAAAATAATGATAATTTAAAAAAGAACTATAACATCGATGCAATAACTTTTCAGGATTCCAGAGGACCAGTGATCAAACATGCTTTCCATTACACAGAGATATGATGGACTTTGGGTTCAGAATGAGACATTACATACATACACATATATTGTATACCTCATTCTACACATTAAATCTAATATATATACATTTATATTTTATAAAATACATGCAAATATACATATATAAATATATATTATATAAAATACACACAAATATACATATAAATATATACACTAATATCTATATAACGTTTATAGTATGTCTCATTCTGCACACTAAATCTGTTGGCTGGTTTTATTCTAGGGTTTTAAGAGAGGAAAGAAAAGGGAGTGTAAAAGTAATACACTACAGTAAGAAGGAGAAGGAAGGCAGTAGAACCTGTTATTTCTCATATTAGAATATAGAAGAAGAATATACAAATAAGGAGGAAGAGTAGGGGGAATAAGTGTCAGATCAATCTCACCATTATCTGAAACAGACAAAAGAATGTTGAACCTACCCACATGCACACATAGGAGTTTGGTGTGGAAACATATTAAACTCAACAGAGAAACAAGCAAGGAAGGGGAAAGGGTGTTAAGAGTAAGAATAATAAACAAAAAAGGAGCAGCCGCAAGCAAAACAAACTTTCTCTTCTTAAAGGGGGAACTAAAAGGGGGGGAAAGAAAAGAACTAGAATCAAAGGGCGACCATGAAGTGCCAAATGCCTGAATTAATTATGACATATGAATGTAAAGGAAAGCTGTTAAGAATGACAAAAGAGATAATTTCAGAGAATTTGGGGTAGTATGAACTGATTCAATGTGAAGTGAATAGAATCAGGAGAACTATTTACAAAAGGACAAAAACAGTGCTTTTAAAAAACCTCAGAAAAAATTAAGAATTTCGATGTATTCAATGACTAACCATGTCTGTGGAGGACCTATAATGAAGCAAGTTACCGACCTCCTGATAAAGAGCAGAAGGTGAAGAAGGAGACATACGTTTTTGCACCTAGACATTATGGGGGATTTGTTTTATTTGACTATGCTTATCTATCATGTTTTTTCTTTCAGTTTTTAATGTGAGAGGGGGCTCATCTACTCCATCCACAACATCATTTTACAGATGAAGAAACTGAATAATTGACTAATCTGCATATGGTCACATAGGTAAAGTGGCAGAGTTGAAATTCAAACATATCTTATTTTTATTGAGTGGGCTATTCTGAAAAAAAAAGTCAATTTTTGAGAAAAAAGAATTTTAAAAATTAGCAATTTATCCTATGAATTATTTTTAAATCTATTATTTTCTATTTTAATAGTGATGGGAGGTAGAATATTTCAACATTCTAGTTCTGTGCAGATTTTGAGGATACCAGATCTATGATTTCATTGATAGAGGGAATTCTCAGGAAAAAATTCCTTCTGCCAATGCAGATGCATGACTTACAGTTTTGGAGATTTGCCTGAGACACTGAAAGGTTGTGAGCTGTCAAGGGTCATCAGGCCAGTATACACATTTATTAAAGACCCAGGCTTGGATTTGAACCTGGGTCTTTTTGATTGCAAGGTCTCTCATCTGTCCACTAAAGTTAGGCTACTTCTCAACTTGCAGATAGTCCATGTTTTTTTTTAACAGATTTATTTAATTTGTTGATTTGGATTAACAGACTAGAATATGCAAAAAATCAACATAAAAGTATCCCCAAAAGGTAAAGGATTATCATCCATATCTCCCTTTTCAGTCTCCAACATTTCTTTTAACTTGTTATAATGGAAGGAGCTCTAGATTTGGAGTCAGAAGACCTGGATTTGAATCCTGTTTCTGCCGCTTAATAGTTGTGTTACCTTGGGCAAATCAGTTCATCTTTCTCAGCTTTAGCTTCCTTATCTGTAAAACGAAGGAGTTAGTCTATCAGGAGTGGGGAACCTGCGGCCCTCTAGGCCCTCAAGTGCAGCCCTTTGACTGAATCCATTTTGGTCCATTTCAGTCAAAGGGCCACACTTAAGGACCTAGAGAGCCAGTGGCCTCAAGGCTACAGGTTCCCCACCCCTGGTCTAGGTGACTTGTATATCTTATAACTGATACATCATCTCTAAAATTTTAAGGGTAGGCTTTAAATCTTTTTCTTTTTATTCTAAACCTAACAAACACAAAATAAAGTGAGCATTTCTATATATACAGTAGAACAGAAAAAGAATATGCATGAAACTTCAGGTATCTATTACATATAGCTTGCTTAAATTTTAAAGTATATGATAAATTAGACTTATTGCTTTCAAAGCTGTCCTGTTTGTCTGTGCTTCTTTATGCCTGACCTTCAATTCTTTGCATTTTTTAAAAGATGCCTTAATGACCCTCTTTTGTTTTTTTTTCTTTTTTTGTGCTATTCTATCCCTATCCCCCCTACCTTTGATGCCCATACCAAATTGAAAAAAAATAAAATAAAATAAAACAGGAAAACTAACCAGGGACAGGCTTAAATAACCTAACATTCAACAATGCAGACTAGCTATACATCAAAAATTTTCCAGTTACTGAGTCAAAACAATTTAATAAAAATGGTCATAGAATCATAGAATTCAAGAAAGGGAACTCAGAAAGGAAAGGCTAAATAAATGTGACAAAGGCTCTTTCATGGACTGGGATGTTGAGATTACAAAGAAGGAGGTGGGGATGAGGTGCCAGATGTCAAAACCCAATAGTTTTCCACTCAGATTATTTTGTTCACCCAGACAAAATGGCTCCATCCTACGAATATTCCATGATTACAGTAAGACTTATGCCCTCCAACTGAGCTTCCCTTCTGGTCCCTCTTCCTGGGACTTCCCCCTCAGGTCAAATGAGAGCTTTCATTTCTTTATCATTCATTCTCAGACTTCACAGGTCATCTTTGTAGCTAGAGCAGATTCCCATAGAGGTGTCATTCTTCTGTTAAACTCCCCTCAGAGCACTGAGAGAACATTTCTGCCAGGAAAATTAACCCTTTCTCTCCTAGTTTTCAGCAACAAAGCAGATTTTTTTTTAATTCAGGGGATTTTCCAAAAGCAAGTGCAACCAAGTTGTTCAGACCTCTTAAATTATAACCTGCCAAGAGAGATAACACAGAACAAAGTCTAAAATGTGGACCTTGGTTTGACTTCAAGCTCTACCACTAACTAGCTATGTGACCTTTGGGCAAACTGTTTCACCTTGCTGGGTCTCAGTTTCCTAATCTGTAAAATGAGAGGGTTGGACTACAACAACGATTTCCTATCCCTTCTAGCTTTCATACTCTGTGATTCTGTATATTCAAGTTTAAGCAACATTATTATCAGATTACACATAATTGTTGAATATTTGACTTACTGAAGCACATACAATTGAGAGAACCACAGGAATTGAAGACCATGGATGATCATCAGAATCTTTGATATGCCATAACACTTTGGCTGCTCCTTAAGAACATCTCATCTATGCCCAGGAACACTGTCTTACCGTGACCATATGCTCCACTGTTTTCTCTGCCCAGGGGTGTCACCTCACCATAACTCCACCCTCTTTCTATTGAAATTCTCCCCATCCTCCAAGGTCCAGCTCAAATGTCACCTCCTCTATGGAGCCTTCCCAGATATCCCCTGGTAGAAGTGATCTTTCCCTATCCTGATCTACTTTAGCACTTTATAACTTCTTCATACTACTTGACATAATCTCCCTTGTATTATGGTTGTGCACATTTCATCTCCCACACTGGATTGAAAACTCTCCAAGAAGAGGCATATGCCAGTGTCTGCACCCAGAAGTGTGTTGCTCATTCTATGCAAAATAAATAGTTGGATAAATAGCTGCTAAAAGAATAATGCTAGATTTTTTCCTTTGGGGATTATTTAACTTTTAATTCCTTCAAAATCTTTGAGTCTATAAAATCTTACATTTGTCATTTTAAAATGAATCCTGGGTTCCTGGAAATCCTTACTAATGTCTTTTCATTTCATCTTTTTTTTTCTAAATTCATAGTGAAGTAACGTATGGGAGTCAACGATTCCTTGAGTCCTTTAAGAGCAGCTGACATAGAAAATTTCAAACTCAATATAATTTATAAACCACTTTTTCCTACATATAGGGCAATATATATTAGCTTTGTTTTCTCTGATCTTTTAATATGAAGAACATGTATGTGGAAGGAGATTTGTTTGTTTTCTTCCAGCCTTCTAATATATACTGAGTACTTTCAATGTGTATGGTGCTGTGATATCAGAAGGCCAATATGCTAAATTCAACTCATCTGTCAGATGATTTAATGTGGAATCTAGATTGTGTCATAGACAGAGCTATCCAAAATGCAGCTCCTTCCAGGAAGCTTTCCCTCATTGACTCTCCCTGATTTCAGTCATGTATTTATCTTTTTCCCTTGAGAACTCATATATTTATTTATATCTATCTATAGATAAAATGTACCTATATTTATATCATATTTAATTTGTATCTATTGACTGATTATTTTGTAAATTTCTTTATATCTATAGACATAAATATATCTATATTTATATCATATCTAATTCATATCTATTGATTGTTTTATAAATTTCTTTAAATCCTTTTTCATGTATGTGTTTTGTCTCTACAGAGTCATACTATACACTCCTCATGAGCAAAAATTCTATTTTCTTTTATTTCTATTGTGCCTCTACTCTCCCTTTCCAAAGTACCCAGAATATACTTTTTATTAATAATAGTAATAATAATAATCTTCCTGACTCCAGGCCCAATGCTCTAATCACTATGCGACCTAGCTGCCTCTAACAGCATAAAGGTACCAGTAAAATACAATGTGCTATTCTACGTTCTCTTCATGTGACCAGCATGTTTTATTTTTTTTATCATTCATTTCTTTGAAGATATATTTTACTCCTATTCTTCTTCGTAGGGTTTTATTTGTTATATGTTGAACCCTATCTACATCCTTACTTACATGCCTCTCCATTGACCTCTGAATGACATCCGCTGTTAATTTTTAGAGATATTTCCATGACTTGTCATCATACAATAGTGGGAACATGGGTTAAGTATTAGTATTACAAGGATGGGCCTTTGTTTCAGAAGAAGTTTAGGTTCATTAAAGGAGCTATAAAATAAACAGTTCATATGCACTTGCCCAGGTCAGAACACCCTCTATTCTAATGCCCCACGTGGTTACTTGTTTTGAACTGAACTATCTGGCCTCAATATCAAAGGATGAGGAACACATCTCCCAAATACTTACTGGTGTGTTAGAGGAACAGAAATATTAATGCCTGGCCATGGAATTAGGTTAATGATTTGACTGGATGTCAAAGGGGTTTTATGATGAATATTTCTCTTTCCTGAGGTAAACAACCTAATCAGCATTCGAAAGGATGGATTTTGCAATATTCCCTGAAATGTGTCTATAAAATCATTTTTATTGCTCCTTAAGCCCATTCAGACCTCATTCTTGTCTCTAGGGCTTTTCATAAGTAGGAGAGCATGAAGGAAAGTCCCAATGGGGACCTCAGCTGTCTTCCTGGCAACAGCCCTCAGTGTTGAAAAGAAACTCCTCAAGGGAACTCAGTGGCAAAGGCTAAACAGCTGCATGAGAATTATACTGCTGCCCTAGCTCTATCGCATAACACACTGAATTTACTGAAGCTACTGAAAGTTGCCATTTTTTAATTCATTAATTGCTGAGATGAATATAGCATTTATAATGTCCTCTCACCATTTAAAGTATATGAAGTGTTTTATATACATTCTATCACTGGAGCCTCACCACAACTCTATGAGTTAGGTACTACAGGTATGATTATTTCTATTTCACAGGTAACGCAACTGAGGCTTCCCAAGGTTAAGTAACTTACCTAGAATCACACAACTGGCAAATGTCGAAGGCAGAATTTGAACCCAAATCTCCCCATTTCAAGTTGAACACTACCCACTGATGGATGTACAGCATTGTTGTTAGCAATAATAACTCACACTTACACAGTACTTTAGAGTTTAAATATAACTTTCTTTAAAAAGGACTTTTATTGAGGCCTTTGATTTCATCCCAAAATCATGTCTTGATCTTCTCTTCTTCCTTTTAACCAAAATAAACACAGTTAAGTACAAGTGAAATATGCCCCATTCTACACCCACAATTCTCTATCTCTTTACCAAGAAAAGGGAAGTGTCATCATCTATTCTCAAAGATGAGAATGGTCATTTACTAAGTCCCAAGGACTCTATGAGCCAACACTTGGAATCAGGATATTTGTTTCCAAGCCTACATTTCTTCCAGTATTCTTCGAGGACAAGACAACAAACAACGCCCCACCCACGTTTTCCCCATGTCCCTTCCAAATCTATTCCTAATGCTTAACCATCCTGAAAATCTACAGCAGTTCTTTCTAGGATGGCAGAGAACCTTTTGTAAAGATCACCTAGAAAACAAGAACACAATGACGATCCCTCGATGTCACTGTGATCCCTGGTATCACTTCCCTAGAGCAATTCCTCTTCCCCTAATGCTTTTGGCTTCCTCAAATTAAGTACCTTACATTTCTTCAGCCCTTCTATAAGAGATACTGGTTTATTTGATTTGGGGAGTGGGAGTTGAGGGGTTTTTTGGTCTATGTTAACTGCGTGGTAGATAAAATTCTAGACTTGAAAATCTGAGTTCAAATCCTATATCTGATGTTTACTGGTCATGTGACCCTGGGCAAATCACTTAACCCTGTTTGTCTCAGTCTCCTCATCTGTAAAATGGTGAAAATAGTGCCTAACTCACACGGTAGTTGGTAGGTTCTACAGGCATATGTGAAGTGCTTTGCGAACCTTAAAAAGCTGTGTGTTATTGTTATTCAGTTGTGTCCGACTCTGTGACCTCATTTGGGGTTTTCTTGGCAGAGATACTAGAAGTGGTTTACCACGTCCTTCTCCGGCTCATTTTACAGATGAGGAAACTGAGGCAAACAGGGTTAAGTGACTTGCCCAGAGTGACACAGCTAGTAAGTATCTGGGGCCGGATTTGAACTGAGGAAGAGAAATTTTCCTGACTTTAGGCCCAGCACTCTATTCACTCCACCACCTAGTTGCCCACAAAGAACTATATAAGTGACAGCTATTACCTTCTCCCACTTTTTCCTTGCTTCTCAACCCAAATTAGAATGCCTGGAGTCTTCTTAAAACTGATATACAAATGGCACTTAAGGATTGCAAAGCATCTCACCTCCATTTGATCCTCACAGTCACCCTGCAATGTAAGTAGTGAAGATGGTACTACCACTCCTTTACAGATGAGAAAGCTAAGTCTCAGAGAGATTGTGATCCTCCCATGGTCACACAAGTTCTAAGTGTCAGAGACCAAATTTGCATTCAGGTCCCTGCTGTCTCTAAGCCCAGCAATTAGGATTATAGGATCAAAGATTTAGAGTTAGACAGGATTTTAGAGACCATCTAGCGGGACCCCATTTTATTTACGAGAAAACTGAACCCCAGTGAGGTTAAGTTATTTGCCCAAGGTCATACCCAAATAGCAAATGCCATGGAGTTGACCCAAGTTTCCCCCCAACTCTACATTTAGCTTCCTTTCCACTGTACTATGCTATCCCACTTCTTCCATTACAACCATGTCCTGTGCTTCAGAACAATAGAAGTTCTTAAACTCCACAGGCATTGGCCACTTCTCTGATGACCTCAGGGAGAACTTGAACTTTTTTGTAATTTTAGATATAGAGAAGGGAGCTGCAGAAGCCTAAGCCCAAAGCCACGCTTTCTGGGGATCTGGCATCCTAGGAATTTGCCCAACCTCCTCTGTGGACATTGCCTCTCTCAGATTAGCTTCTAGCACCCTCTGATTAGATTCAAGTGTCCTCTTGTTGTCTCTGCAAGTCATTGGTTAGAGTGCTGATCTAAGAGCCTAGGAGGATTTACAAGTTCCCTTCTCACTAGGGCCCTGACTGGAGAGTGCTCCCAGGGAGACAGCCTTGTTTCATATCCAGGGCTCAATAAATGCTGATTAATCATGCCAACCAGTTCTGGATGCAAAAGAATTCCAGGAACATAAAATAATTCCTATTCAACTGGTTATACGTCTATTCCACGTCTTCTGGTCACTTAAATGTGCTCAGTTTTTAGTGCATCATTTTGTGATCCAGCCATTTTGGAGAGCTATCTGGAATCATGCCCAAAGAGTTATTAAACTGCCTATACTCTTTGCCTTAGCAATGTCACTACTTGATCTATTTCCAAAGATGATTAGGGGAAAAGAAGAAGCCTATATGATCTAAAATGTTTATAGCAGCTCTCTTCGCGGTGGCAAAGAACTCGTTGTTGTGTTGGTCCCTCATTCTTGAAAAGGACCATGAAATCAGGGAAATGATGACATGGCTTGCAGTTGACTTTGATTTGAGTGAGGGAGGGCTGTGCAAGGTCACCAGCCTCACTTTCTCCTACAGAGCCATGTGGGTCCAGTGGTCTGATATTCACCAGGATGACTGGAGATGGCCCAGGATGCATTAGGAGACCCTGGCCCTTCCAGGCTAATGTCTTTAAGGTTCTCACTTTGAGTAGGGTAATGCCAATTCAGTGAATAGGCCTCTTTAAGAAGTTAATCAAGAGATGGCCCCTTTAATCAAATACAAAAAAAAAATCAAACTGGGAGGGGAAGATCCTCAGGGTTTGGCAAAGAACTGGAAATTACAGGAATGCCCATAGATTGGGGAATGGCTAAACAAGTTGTGGTGTAGGATTGTGATGATCACAGCTTAGAAAAAACATGGAAAGACTTGTATGGAGTAATGAAGAGCGACATGAGCAGAGCCGATACAGTAATGGCAATATTATTTTAAGAACAACTTTCAGTGAATAAGTCATTTTGACTATTACAAATACCCAAATTAACTAAAAAGGACATAAGAATAAAGATGCTATCTGCATCCAGAGAAAGAACTGATAAATAGAAATGTTTTGAATAATTTTGCATATGTATGTAATATATATGGATATGTATACATACAATTGTGTATATATATGCATATTATACATACACCTATTTGTGTCTAATGGTAGATATCTCTAAAGTGGGAGGGGGAGGGGAAAAAAGAAAGGAAAAAAATAAAAAATTAATTTATATAACTATTATATGTTTCAAAGGAATAGCAAGTTATACATAACGGATTTGCAGTTCCATGTGCAATCATCTTTCTTATTATAATGTTATGTGAATGCTTGTTTTATTCCATAAATTAAAAACAAAATAAATAAAGGGGAAAAAAGATTGATTTCATTGAAAGACAAACTGTTATGTTGCTTTTAAAGGCTTTTTTTTGGGGGGTGCAGCCCTATGATTTAATCCACATTGGAAATGCCCTGGTATGGAGCTCCCTGCAGCTACCCAGACAGATCAGCAATTGGCCTGTAACTTGGGGTGATCCAGTTGCCTGGGTCATTAGAGGTCAAGTGACTTGCCCAGCGTCACACGGTCAGTTAGTACATGTCAGAGACAGGACTTAAAGCCAGGTCTTCCTGAGTCCTCTCATCACTACACTCTGTTGCCTTTCATAAGGAATTCTTTGAAGTTCCAAAAACTATTTAAAACAGTCAATGAGGCATATATATATTTTTTTAAAAAAGAAGTAAATTCTAAGCTACTTACACAGCTCCACATTCCCTTCCAATTGTAGTGTACTGAATTAACTTTTTACAGCATTGTAATCAGCATGCTTGTGGAAGTTCTCAGACCATTTGGGGAACAACTATTTCTTCTCCTCAATTACCATAAAAGCTCCTCCAGGTCAGGGACAGGATCTTATTTCCTTAATAAGGGCTCCACACATAGTTAATGTTCAGTGATGCTATTAAAAGGTTCCTTGAGCGTAGACCATTTCTGGAGAAACTGAATAGCATGAGAGTCTGCCTGAGGTATCCTGACTGAATGAGGATTACATAGCCAGTTTGGATAATAATAGCTAGCATTTATGGAGTGCTCTAAGATTTGTAAGTGTCTTACATATGTTATCTCATTTGATCCTCATGGCCACCATAGGAGGTAGGTATTATTATTACCCCCATTTTAAAGGTGAGACGATTGAGGCTTCAAAGCCAGAAAGAC
This sequence comes from Phalanger gymnotis, assembly GCA_028646595.1. Lineage (NCBI taxonomy): Eukaryota > Metazoa > Chordata > Mammalia > Diprotodontia > Phalangeridae > Phalanger > Phalanger gymnotis. The sequence goes on along the minus strand of CM053626.1, from coordinate 244,256,732 downwards.
TTGTCTTCAAGTTCAACCTCAGAAAAATGCTTTCTATGTGTCTCTAGGCAAATTATTTAAATTATCAGTGCTCTAGGTCAGGGCTGTCCAAAATGCTGCAGCTGACTCCATTTATGTGGGCTGCCTAAAAGCATAGAAATTTACATAAATGCTTTAGTAAATTAAGCTGAGCTACAGCAGAGCTCTCACTAAAATGGCAAATCAAAATATATTGTCTATTGTTTCAATAAAAACCTAAGTTTGGACAGCCCTGCTCTAGGTGTCTCTCTAGGATTGTAAGTAGCAGAGAAGGTACCTATCTGAATTGGTACTGTTTTGTTTCTTCATCTGGGAGTCCCCTATACCAATGACATCATCTTATCTCTTTAAGAAAGGATAGACCCAATCACTACCCTACCTAGTTTTGGAACAACCCAACTCAGGATATTTCACACTAGTTCCCTTAGCCTCCTCTCCCCCTCACCATCAATTAAGACTCTTTAAGCCAAAAAAGCTGAAAGTTCCAACAACTCCCCCATTATAATTCTAGTGAATTTATACCAGCGAAATCTAGTAAGAATGGTGAGTTAAAATAGTACTATTATTGTGCTACTCTATACCCACTTAGACTTGGGGCCTAAATTCAGTTTTTACACTAATAAATTTGACTAACAGAAGGGATATAGTTATGCTTTGTCCCTACCATGACTCAGTTGACATTGATCCAGAGTCTCTAGCTGGCTGTACCTATGAGGCTAAAGGTGTATATGCCCACAAAGTTTATAATCTGGAAAGAGAAAAAGGTCTGGGGAGGCTACTGGCCAGGGTGGCCCAAGGTGTTTTCTATAATAAACATATGATAAAGAATTAAAGCTAGAGGCTTGGTCAGAGCAGACACTGGGGAGACTAAGGCAAAGGAGGAGGAATCAATGCCTCATTAAGACTGTAATGGCTAACCTTGAGGAAGAGACAAAGACCAGCTGAAGTGCTTTGGTGTTCTGAGTCACCAAACTCCTTGGACCTTGATCTACCAGGAAGTAATTAGTTTAACAGCCACTTGCCATATGTTAGAGGGTTTGAGAAGAGATTTGAATCTAAGCACTTGAACTGTATCTTTTCTTAAGCTCTTGAGTTTGGGGATGGCATACAGAGTACTACAGGGTGATTGTGTTTTCATCCTTTTGTTTCCATCATTTTGAGTACATAACTATATCCAGTAGCAGAGATATCGCTGTTGTTCAACCTTCCTTCTCGAAGAAGACCAGCGACATCAGGAAGGTGATAAACAATAACAGCAATAGGCACTATCACCCAGTAAAGAGCATTTAGGGTGGGAAGAATGAAGGGCAGAACTAGGAGACAGAGAAAGACATCTCTTAGAAAACTATGGAGAGCCTGGTGTTTCCCAGTGCACCCTCTGCTACGGGATATATTACAAAACCATCAGAATGAGCCTAAGATGGCCCTTATTTCTGAACAAAACCTAACTTAGCCAGCAGCACTCCCCGATGGTTAAAGAAATAACTGCCAAACTTCCACTATACTTTTGATTTGTAGGCAACCTCACAGAAGCTAGGATATTGATTCAGAGTGTGTGACCAAACCTAAGAAAGCAGAGGTCATCCAACTGAGGCCACAGCATCAAGATGTTTCCAATAATGACAAGCCCTTGATACTTTCTTCTCTGCTCATTCCCCTAGATGAAGGTCCAATTGCCCTACAGGAAAATCCCACCCTGTGTTCATCTCTCCTCCAACACCATTCTCAGGTTTTTTTGCCCTCTGGGACTGATTGAATTCTGTTTAAAAAGACAATGTCAACTTTACTTGGTTACTTCTCTCTTGGGTTGGTTTTTGTTTAATTTATTCACGTTTCTTCCCCTCATCGAGAATATAGCTGGCCCACCGAAAAGAGACTAACAGAGAAATAATCCCATTCGTATCAGAGTGGTGTGTTTTTTTGTACCCTCATCACTGTGTTTCCTTTTCCACATGGCTTGGTCACAAGGTCATTTATTGAAGGGCAAGGTGGTGCCTTGAATCCAGCACTGTGGCTGTTAGACCCTCCACAGAGCTCAGCAGTGATCTCTGCAGGCAATAGGTCTAATGATATCCCAAACTTGACAGTGTCAGGAAGAAGAGAAATCATTAAATAATTATCAGCTGTGATAAGGTAGCAATTAAGCAAACACTTACTGCTGGTTTGGTCCAGATAGCAGGGCTCTCACTTTCCCGGCTACAACTAACAAGAAGGCCAACGGTGTGAGAATCGCACAATGACTGGCAAAGGCCAAATGTGTCATGATGGGATTTCATCCACATGCTGGTGTTCTGTTCCACAAGGGTTCCTGTTCCATCCCTCCCCTTTACTCAGCCCTTGCAGAATGAATCTTTGAAGATCAGCATAGCAGAAGAGACACTATAACTGGTGAGAGTGGTCAATGTGTGTAGGCAAACGAAACAGAAAAATCATTCCGACAGTCCTTGCTGTGGTCCTGGAGAATCACGTATAAATAGCTTTGTAATTTGGATCTCATTTTTTCATTGCCTTATTCAGGTTAATTCAATTTAGCCTGAATTTATTAAGCATCTACCATATACTTGGCTTTTCACTAAGTATTAAGGAGACAAATACAAAAGCTGTGACTGTCCTTGTCCTCGAGGAGCTTACTACATTTGACTGTAACATTCTATCACATGTCTATTTTGAAAATACTTTGTTTTCAATTTTCATTGGGCTTCATTAAGCAATAGTTCCTTATACTTTGGCTTTAAATGGTTCTCCAAGTCTTCTTATCCTTCATCCCTTATCTCTCAAGAAAAATATAGATCCTACTTGTCATCAGACCACAGATTTAGAGCTAGAAGGGGCCTTCGAAACCATCTGCTCTGATACCTTCATTTAATAGATGAGGACTCTGTGGCTCAGAGTGGTTAAGCCACTTGCCTAGCATCACACAGCTAGTAAGTGTCAAAGACAGGATTTTAACTCAGATCTTCCCAACTCTGAGACCAGTACACTATCTACTACAACTTGTTGATCATATTCATGTAATATGGGTTGACTCTGGCCTTACTATCCGAGTCAAATCAACAGGCAAACGTTTGTTAAAGGCCTACTATGTGCCAGGAACTTTACTAAGCAGTGAAGCTGCAAAGAAAGGGAAAAAAACCCACTGCCTGATCTCAAGGACTTCATAGCCTAATGGGGAAGACAACATACAAACAACTATGCTCAAACAAGATACAGACAGGAAAAATTTAAGATAATTGCAACGAGAAGACCCTAAGACTAAGGAGCGCTGGGAGAGGCTTCTTGTAGAAGGATTGGATTTAGTAGAGATTTAAAGGAAGCCAGGGCCAGATTTACTACATTTTTATCTCTAGGACCTTGAGGAGGTTTGGAAGTCTCTCTTCTCTGCCGTTGGCTCACACCCCAACCAATTATGTTACTTTCATTTTAGGGACCCAGTAACCAGCACCCCAGTTCCACTTAACCATCTAATATCAGATTAGCTTTTACTTATTTATTACTTTAACAATATGTAAGAATAAAGACATCGCTCAGCAGAGAAAAGATGGTAGAGTTCAGAAAGGAGTCCAGCTGAGCTGCCCCACCAGAACTCCGTCAAGCAGATCTAGGAAATGTACCAGATATAACCCTGATGGGGAAATCCAAGAAAGAGGCTTGATACAGTCATTTTTCCAAGCCAGGTTGGCACAGAGAGACATGTAGGTCTGTGAACACTGGAAGGGGGTGGAGAAGGTTCAGGCCACAAGTAGCATTCTAGGACACTGAGGCTGAAAGAGGACAAGGCTGTAAACTAAGCAAGATATGGGCTCAGATCCATGCTGGGGGACTGCAACATTATGTTTTACATGGGCACAGGTTCCAAAGGGAAGTTTTGTCCCTCAAGTTCAGTTGGTTACCTTGTTCCAGATCACAAATCCAGGGCAGACTGAAGAGTGTTCTTGAGTTGAGGAGTGGTGTAAAAGAGAGGCTTGGGCCCTGGGCTATGTACTGAGCAAGGAACAATTTCAGAAGCAAGTAGAAATGATGTACTCTAGAACCCAGGGGCAGAGTGTCAGTTCCAACTTCTAGCCCAATCTGAAGCCTGAAGAGGGATTACCAGGGCAGGAATCTCAGAAAGAATCTCAAGGGAAGCTTCTATCACTATGAACCAGCGGTGCTTCCCAGATGGCTGATAGCGGTTGAATCTAGCAGCAGTCTACTGTAGGTCAGACCCCAACCTAGGTCAGGTACTTGAGCTCAGAACAGGAGTCTGTGATTTAACTTTGTTCAAGATCAGACCACTGTGAAAACAGTAAAATCTTGAAGGTTCTCAGTCTGAGCTGTCCCTGAGAACCTGAAATAACATAGTACTCAATACCTCAAGAAAGCAAAAACAGGTCCAGTCCCAACATACTCACTAGAAGGGCACAGAGGCCAAATCTAACATAAAGTCTGAATTAATGAAGCTGACTGGAAGAATGAGGAATTTTCTTTAGAACTCCACCATAAAAAAACTATTCTAGTGACAGGGACATTGAAGACAAAGAACCATAAGAGGAAAATGACTCCAAAACATTGATAAGCAACGCCTCTAAGGAAAACACAGCTTGGGTACAAGTTCAAGTAGAATTCCTAGAAGAGATGAAGTAAGATTTTTTTTTTTAAATAGGGTAATTTTTTTTTAATGAAATGAGATCACTAGAGGAAAAAATTAGAAAATGAATGAAAGTTACAGAAGAAAGAATTGGAAAGGGAAGCAGTTTGGCATAAGAGGTAAAAACAAGCAAACAAACAAAAACAAATAAACAAAAAACCTTGACCAAGTAACAAAATCCCAGAAAATTAGAATGAACCAAATAAAAGTCTATGACTCCATGAAACAAGAAATATTTTTTGGAATCAAAAAACTGAAAAAATAGAAAAAAAAGATATAGCAAAAACGACTGACCTGGAAAATAGATTAGAATCACTAGAATCAATAGAAAATAGATGCATTGGACTGACTGATGACTAATAAAAGAGCCTAGAAAATATATTTCAAGAACTTAAAAGAAAAAAAAACCTACACAGATCTGCTGGAACCAGAGGGGAAAGTAGAAATAGAAAAAATCTACCAGTCATTCCATGAAGAAAACCACTAAACAAAAATTCCTAGTACTATTACGGACAAAATCCAGAATGCTTCCAGGTAAAAGAAAAAATATTGCAAGCCAGAAAGAAAAAATTCAAGTACCAAGGAATCACCACTATGAATGAATGAGCAGAGAGCTTGAGATATGGAATTCCAGAAGGCAAAGGATATAGGCTTACAATAAAGAATAATTTACCCAATAAAACTGAGTATAACTGTACAAGGGAAAAATAAACCTTCGATGAAAAAGAGGATTTCCAAGAACTCCTGATAAAAGACCAGAGATATATAGCAACTTTGAAGTTCAAACACAGAAGTTAAGAGAAACATAAAATAGTAAACACCAATGAATCATAAGGGACAAAAAAAAAAAAGATAAAATGCTTACATTCTAATATGGGGAGATGATATATGTATCCTTTCATAGCCCCTGTCATAGAGGATCTATCATAGAGGGAGTGTTATTAAAACAGAAGACCTGGGAGTGGTTATGTTATGTCTTGATGATCTTAAAAGAAGGAAGGGGAAGAGAAATACACAGGGAGGAAGAGAAAGGAAGGTTAGGGAAAATTACCTTACATAATCTATACAAACAAGTAGGAAGGAGGAGAGAATGGCTGACACTAGAAACTCACTCTCACTAAAGGAGGGAGAGGGAGAGAGCCATGGAGAGGGAGAGAGACACGGAGAGAGAGAGGGAGAGAGAGAAAGAGAAAGAAAGTGTTTCCACAATCTAGCTAGCAGCTTCTGTGGGGGTGTAAGATCCACCCACAGCCAGCACCCAGAAAGCAGCCAGCACGCCGCAAAAACACAGGTTCTTTTGATCTGCTTGACTGAGGAAAGCAGGGGGAAGGGGTTGACAAGCTT
>CM053626.1:244231147-244250243 GCA_028646595.1 Phalanger gymnotis | reverse complement strand
AGAGAGAGAGAGAGAGTTCAGTACAGGAAAAAAAAAACCTCAATCAACAGAGAAACAGGAGGGAAAGGGAAGAAGGAAAAGGGGAATTAGATTGAGGATAGATTCAGTCAGTCAACAAATTTTTCTTAAGCAACTACTATGTGCCAGGTACTGTGCACAAGTCAGAAGTCTATGAAAACAAAAAAGAAAGGGGTCGGGGTCAGGGTAACAGTTGAACCTCCTCATCTGAACTGGTCAAAAGAAGGAAGACTACACACATACACACACAGAGTCCAGAACTACATTTCACTTACCAGGGAAATGGAAGGGGAGGGGAGAAGTGAGAAAGGGGAATTAGAGGGAGGGTAGATTAAAGGAGGGATTGATCCTAAGCAAAACAAACTCTAAGGATGTATAAAAAATATTTATAGCCCTTTTGGAAGTGGCAAAGAATAGGAATCTGAGGGGGTACCATCAACTGGGAAATGGCTGAACAAGTTACAGTATAAAAATGTGATAGAATACTATCGTGCTGTTAAGAAATTATAAAGGAGATGATTTCAGAAAAAAAAAAACTTAGAGAACTTGTATGAAATGATATAGAGTGAACAGAACCTAGAGAACAATTTATACAATGGCAACAATATTGTAAAGACAAACAACTTTGAAAGATTTATCATGATCAGTGTAATTACCAACCACAAATTCCATAGGATAATGATAAAACATGCCACCCATCTCCTAATGGAAGTAAAAGACTCAGAGTAGAGAATAAGACAGACAAATAGATAGATAGATAGATAGATAGATAGATAGATAGATAGATAGATAGATAGATAGAGAAAGAAAGAAATGACACAGGTATAGACATATAGGTATTTCTTTTGAACATGGACAATGCAGAAATTTGTATCACTTGACTACACATATTTGTAACAGTGGTTTTGTTTTTCTTTTGTTCTCCATGAGAGATAGGAGAGAGAGAAGGCAGATTTTGCTGATTGAAAAAATTTTAAATTTTTTTTAAAAAGCACAGCATGCAAACAATTCTTCCCAATACTTTGGGGGCATAATTCCTTCCATACCATTTCAATCTATGGAGACAGGTAGAGGAATTAGACTTATAACTTAACTTGATTCCTAAGTTACATTAGTTAGCAACCCTAGACCCTTGCTCTCCAGGGCTTCTCTGCTGGACCTGGATCTCTGTGGCCAGAACTTTGAGGATGGAGACCACTTTCTTTGGACCTAGAACTGAAAAGGAGGAAAGGCCAAAACTCTACACTCATTTCTCAGGGCCACATAGGCTAAAAGGGAGGATAAGGTAGGGAAGAGGCAGCCCTCAGGCTCCCTCCACTTACTGCACAGTATGAGTGATCCTTAGACAGGAAAGAAGAAAAAAAGTCCTGAGGGCTCAATCAGGCAGTCTTAAAGACTCAAACAGTTCTGGCCATTCAGCCAATGGAAAAAGACCATTCCCAAACACACGCTAGACCAATGCAGAATGTCCATGCATGTTGTGGGTCTCCAGTCTCATAGAAGCAGGTTCTACAATGTCTTGCATGGGGGTGATGCCATTTTCGGTAGTCTAGGTATGCGTTTAACTCCCATTACATTAGTAGACACTCATAGGCCCAGAGCAATAGAGCTCTGACCTGGAGAAAAGCTATTTGTTTACTCAGTGCTTTGCACATGCCTGACCTAACTAAATTTGAACTATGTTTGTCGTTGATCGTCTTTAGTGAGTTGTACAGCACCCTAGATGCCTTTGCGTTGCTGCTATTTCTTCTCCTGCTCAAAATGAACCCATTTACCATTTCAACAGGATCTGAGCCTGTAACCTAGGCCTTTGGGAAGCTTTCTCTTCTGGAAAAATTCCATTTCATCCCTCAGTTGCTTATGGCACTTGTTAAACTACCTTCAGCCTTTTCCACAGACAAAAAGGTTGTATGGCCAACAGTGAACTTTTCACCAAGGAAGGATTTTTTCATTCTCTTATTTATTTTATATTTGCCAAATTTTGTCTTATTTACTTGAAATCCACAGAGGTTTCTCTGAGTAGTTTCAAATCTTGTCAAAAGCAGAAAGCAAACTGACTCTTAGAGAATCTGCGTTAAAATTCTGCTTCTGATACTGGCTTATGGGGGCAAGTTACCAAACTTTCCTATGGATAATTTTCCTTATTATGCAAAATCAAGGGATTGGACAGAGTAAGACAATCTGATGGCTAGCCCATACCTAAGCAAGAGAAACTAGATGCCCTCCTATCCTTGTGCTTATAAGATCCTTTTAGTATCATGTAACATTTCCTATTCTGATGCCAGATAATCCCAGTGACCTAAAAAGATAGCCCACTAGAGAATGACAATGACCCAATACCCTAAATCACAAGTCCTGGCCATTCAGAGCTTTGGGTTAAATTATTTCCTCAAGAAAGCAGTGAGCACCATTCCAAGGACAACTAGGGGGAAGCTTTAGAATAATTTTCCTTATAGTTAATAACAATGCACTCCTTATATAAGGATATCTGTGATTTAAAAATCAGAGGTTTCCAAAATACATGAGTTGCTCTCATGAGCTAAGCTTCCCAATTAGCCTTAACTATAGAGAAGGAAGTGGATGGAAAGTCATACTCAAGGAGAGCTCCTCTACATAATTCTTCCACAAGTTTAATTGGGAGAGGGTGGGGTGAAGAAGACAATCCTAAACGGAATCCTAAAAAAGAATCCTAAAAAATACGTTTTTGTAGGAAAGGAAAATAGAAGATCCTTAGTAATGTTTTTAGAACGACATTATTCCCCCACTTTAAAAAAAAGAAACCTTCATTAGACCCTACCATAACCTCAAGCTATTGTCCTTTACCTCTTACCTTTCACAGTCAAGCTCCTAGAAAAAGCTGTCTACCCTTGTAATTTCCACTTCCTCTCCTATTAATCACTTCTTGATCCTTTGCAATCTGGCTTCCAACCTCTCCAGACCTCATCACTCAACTTAAACCACTATCTCCCAGGTTACCAATGACCTCTTGATCATCAAATCGAATGTTTGTTTCTCCTCCGTCCTCATCCTTTTTGAACTTTCCGTGGCATTTTATGTAGTTGACCACCCTCTGATCCTGAATACTCTCTCCTCCCTAAGTTAAGATATTCACGACTTTGACTTCTCTTCCTACTTAACTTGGCTGCTCCTTTTTAGATGCTAGATCATCACCTATGTCCCTACCCCTATTTGCAGCTTTGTCTGGGGTCTTCTTCTCTTTCTTTATACTCTTGTACCTAGTGACCTCACTAGCTCCTACAGGTTACAATTATCATCTTTTTGCAGAAGACTCCTACATTTACATAACCAATCCTAGTGTCTCTCTTGAGTTCCATTTTAGCATCACCAACTGCCTATTAGACATTTCCAACTGGCTGTCCCAGAGGTATCTCAAACTCAATGTATCTAAAATAGAACTGTATTTTTTTCTAAAAAAAAAAAACCTTCTTCCAAACTTCCCTATTTCTTCTTAGAGTGTCACCATCCTTCCAATCACCTAGGTTTACAATCTCTGAGTTATCCTCATCTCCTTGCTCTCCTTCACTCCACATAGCCAATCAGCTGTCAAGACTTGTCAATTCTACCTCCACGGTATCCCTTTATCTATCCCCTTTTCTCCACAGACACACACTCATCTTCTTAGTTAAGACCTTTATCAGCTATTACTATTGTATAGAGAAAGCTTCCTAAGAGGTCTCCCTGGCTCAAGTTTCTCCCCTCTCCAATCCATCTTCCACCTAAGTGATTTTCCTAAATTACAGTTCTGAATATATGAGTCCTTTCATTGAGACACAGCAATGGATCAATGGATCTCTATAGTCTCTAGCATAAAATACAAAATCCTTAGCATGGTATATAAAGCTCTTTCCAGGCTTCTTTCACATTACTCTTCATCACTCATTCTACTTTCTAGTCCAACTGGCCTATTTGTCATTACTCGTACATGGAAATCCTACCTCCTGTCTCTTTACGAAATCTATCCTCCTTTTCCTAGAATGTACTCCCTCCTCACCACGACTTCATAGCATCTCTAGTTGCCAGTTATCCCTCTAAAAAGTTATTTTGTATTTATTCATCTGTGTACCTGTTGCTTAACCCAAATAGAACGTAAGCCCCTTGAAGGCAGAAACAATTTAAATTTTGTCTTTGTAACCCAAATGCCTAATGGTGCCTGGTACAGAGTAGGTGCTTAGTAAACAGTTGATGGATTAAGGAATATAATGGATGGAATCCCTCTCATGGAACAGTCCTTTTTTCTTTAGAAGAAACATGACTAAATTGACCCATGTACCATCAAGGCAGGACTTCAAAAACAAATCTCAATGTTAGCTTCTTCCAAACCACCATCTAGAAAACCAAAGAGAAGTTGGCTAGAGTTGGTCTCATTTCTCTAAAAGTTTTTAGGGCAATAGTGGCTGCCTCTTCTTAGGCTATTCTATAAAGGGATAGGTTCTTAGGCTCACCAAATATTAAAACTACAGGAGTGGACCATATGCAGCCCACAACATTCCTAAGTGCTGTGAGCAACATGTAAAAAAGTAATTGGAAAATATTTTAAAGATAAAAATACAACACAGATAATAATATATTTTAAAGCTGTAAATATGTCACCCACAGGAATCCTTATGGATTGGTGAGCCCCATTTCCATTTGATTTTGACACCATCGATCTAGTCCAACTTTAATTTTACTTATTTCTGTTTACTTTACCATTTCTGTTTACTTTAATGATAGATATCTTTTGCTTCACCTTCTTTTACAAATATGTCCCTTTCCTCTCTCCCATCTAGTGAGTCATTCCTTTTAACAAAACTTTTAATAGAAAGAGAAAGAGAAAAAAAAGCAATTCAGAAAAACCAACACATCAACCTTGCTAATAGTATATACACTATTTCTGAAGTATAGTCCCCAATCTCTGCAAAGAACAAAAGGAGGGGCATTTTCTCACTTCTTTTTCCTCCACGGATAAGCTTAGTTATTGTCATTACAGGGTCTGTGCAAACTGCTACACGGCTGATGGGGCTGTGAATTGGTCCAACTATCCTGGAAAGCATTTGGGAATTATGGTGACAAAGTGGACAAAATGTTTGTACTTTTTGATCCAGTGATCCCTCAGCTAGATATGGACCCTCCAAAATGGGGCCTCATATGCATCAAAATATTTATAGTAGCACTTTTTGTAGTAACAAAGAATTGGATACAAAAGAGATGTCCATCAGTTGGGGAAATCCAGTTTTAGTAAATGAATGTAATGGACCGTGATTGTGCTATGAAAAAATGAATGTAATAAAAACATGCATGCAATGGAAGATTTGTATGAATGGAAGCAAAGTAAAACAAAACCAGGAAAACAATCTACACAATGACCAAACCAATATGAAGTTAAGCAGAAAGAACTACAGCAAAATAAAAAATCAATGCTGTGAAATTGTAATTACCCAGATTGTTCCACCATCACCAAAAGAAGTATGAATATACACCTACAACAACCTTTCTTTGCAGAGGCAGAGAACTTACGATGTGTAACAGTGCATATAACATCATATTTATTTGATGTGTTGATTAATTTGCTCACATATTTTGTTTCTCATTTTTATAATTTGTTATAAGAGACAGAGATGGGATATACTGGGAAATTAAGGTGACATAAAAAGATATCAATAAATTAACTTGAAATAATTAGAGAGTTGAGGGTTTCGATTTTTTGTTTATTTGTTTCGGCTCTTGCCATTTACATTGTTGTAGTCATTGAGTGAACGTAATTTTCTTGGATCTGCTTATTTTGAGTCAATAGGTCTATGCTTTGATTCTTCATATTCATCACACATTACAGTATGGTGATATTGTCTTACATTTATTTACCACAATCAATTTTTTTGTTATCACAAAAAATGCTGCTATGAATATTTGGATTGACAATGGATTTTTTCTGTATTTGACCTCCTTGCTGCTCTTTAATTTTAGAGAAGAGGAAAATGAGGTCCAGATTGAAGAGACTTGGCTGACCCCTTTTGTATTTTGAAAATCCATGAGACAAATAATCACTCTTTGCTGGGTAATTTTGTTCACTTGCATTCTAGGCTTATGATAGTTGCTTTGTTTTTTTTTTCTTAAAGCAGGACATGTCTTTATAAGAAGTGTTATTTTCAGAAATTACAGATCATTGCTTAGATACCATGATGCAGCTTAGATACCAAACATAAGGATTACATATTCTAAACACAGAGAAATGGAACAAAAATATCCTCTACTTATCAAATGAGCTAACGAGACCTAGACATTGCTGCATTCTTATGATTCTATCTCAGGTCACTTTTGCTTGAATATCTGCACATAAATATAAACACTGCAACTTTTTCTTGGCTCACAAAAAAGAAATTTCTGGACCCTAGTTGTCTCAGATCTGCATGGCTGCCACCAGGCAAAAGCTCTGCAGACCGATAACTGATTCTTTGTCTGTCCCTACCATTCTTAACCCATACTCTTTTTGTGGCAACAAAGCCAGTCATTTCTGTTCATGCTGGCCTGGGCCAGCCAGTCTATTCCTATTACCTGCCAGTCTATTCCTATTAACCTTGAGGAAGGAATGACAGCCAGAATCCAAGCTAGAGCGTTGAGAGCAGCCTCAAAGAGGCCGCTAGACAGTGAATCCATAGCTCTACAAAGCCCCACGCTGGAAAACTTAAGATACTATATGGCACTTAGTCCCTTCTCCATTTTCATGGAGAGCATGCATACATTCACTGCCCGGAAAAAAAAAATACCTTCACAGATTAGGGAGCATATTCATTTTCCACTAACTGCTCAAAAGCACTGCAAGTAAGCTCAGGATCCTCACAGCTCCAATTCCCAGTTTTGTATCACTTTCTCTCCTTTTTCAACAGCAATTCAGACTGCCATTTGGCCCAATGTCTCAACTCTGGATGAAACTGATTTCTGGATTTTTTTTTCTATTTATATTTGAATTTGCTAATCTTTCATTTGGGACAGCCTTTCACTAATAAATATTTCCACTTGGAGCTATCAGTGTCATCATTTTTTAAAAACTTGAATTAAAAGTCACCTAAATAATTATACAAATTGATTGCACACAACCGGGAAAAGGTATTCTTAGCCTTAGACACTTGCAGCATTTCTAACTACAACCATTCATCACCAAAAGAGGATATAAATTCACAAATGCTAAAAATTCATAAATGCTAAACCCTGACCTAACACATAAGGAATCACTTCAAGGAGAGGTTAGGGATATTAAAGGCATATCACTAAAATTTTGAGATTAATACCATAGAAGACTTTCCCTCAAATCATCCTTTGGGCTCACCATCAGAGACAGTGGGCAGAAGATGAATGAACCATGAGCCTGACCTCAATATGGAATTTCTGATATGCTTATATTTTTACATTTATTTACAAAATACAGAAATAGATCCAATGACAAATAAAAGAGAATTATCTATCAGTCCATAATGATCAACAACTCTAGATTTGGTTTTCCTTTTTTTCTGTTGTCCCTTCATGTCTACATCACTCCAGGTGAATTGGAATGAAAAAAACAACTTTCTGAACAGGCAATGAGAACTTTAGTTTCATTGCAAAGTAATCACTCAAGACTGAGGTATTTGTTCTAACTTATCTCCTCATTTTAAGCATGTGTTGAATCTTTGGACCTAAGTGTGGAGATGGTTGATGAGTCTCACATCCTTCCTGGGGACATTTCATCCAATTAATCACTCTTTCCAAGCCAAAGCCTAATCTTTGATTTGCTCCTTTCAGACTTCGTGTCCCATGGTTCAGTGGCCATCTTTCAAGCCACCTTCCTGTTTATTGCCTTAAAAGTGGGAAATGGCTAACTGGACAAAGCAAGTCTCCCAAGGACAAGTAGAGTGTGCAATCCTCTAATAAATATTCAGGTCAATGTCTTTCAAAGGTTATTGTGAATCACTTTCCCCTCCTTCCTTCCCATGCTTCAGTCATCTTGCTGGCTCCAAATTTTCACCCTTTGTCTCAGGCCTCAGCTGCTTTTGGTTTATTGCATACAACTGCTATTGTCTTTGTCTTTTCTATCCGCTTCAGTATGTCTCATTTTCCTAAAGTATCTGGCACCCACTTTTCCATAACATTGTTCCTTTGTTCCAGGAAAACATAATTTTAGGAGGCAGCAGAAACACAGTTCCAAAGGCCACAGGGTGACATCCTCTCTCACCTGATCTTTATTCATGTCTGGTTTTTTAATTGCTTTTTTTTTTCCATTTCTCAAGCACCATGCACCTCCCTTCCTCCCTGACAGGAAGGAGCATTTTATTTCTCATTCAAAATGCCTTCCTACTGATCTCTATTCTTCAGAAGTTCCAGAGGCCCCTTGTTACCTGTTGGTTTTTCTCATGTTGGTTGATCTGTTGGCCTTGCTGTAGTTTATTACTGTTTCAACTTTTTTTCCCCCTCTTTCCAAACTTAGGCCAGAACTTACAACCTGCTGTCTTTTCTCATCTTCACTATCATTATCTTCAGCCCCAGTCTTCCCCATATGTTTTTTTTTTATTCCAACACTGAGCTCTTTAAAGAAACAAAGAGAAGAATTATGTGATGGCTTCCACCGTCTGAGCATCTGTGGCTTTGTTTGAGTGAGCGCTTTCACATCCAAAGCTAAACCTTGACTTAACACATAAACTCAATTGACAAGAGGAGTATCCGCATTCAAGCCCACCAATCGGCAGAGGACACAATCAGAGGGTTATTGGCAGGTACCTTCTAATCTCCCTGGTGCACTGAAAAAACTCAATTCATTAAAATAATAAAAAAAGATCTTGGTCCCTCATGTGAGCGGCATGTGATTTTTCCATCAACGTTCAGCTCAGAAGGCACGGTGCCTATTATACATTCCATTTATAAATCAAACACCCCACGTCCTGCGGCTGCACGCTGACATGTCAGCGAGGTTTGGGTCAGCCGCACACACTTTCACATGAACAGCAGATTAAGGCAGAGAGAAAGAGAAGTGGCTCTTCCATTCCCCCCCCCCCCAACCCTTTACCACCAGTAATAGGCAGATTGTACATTCAAATTGGGCTAAGACTCCAAAACCAAAGTTCCATGAACCACAGGAGCAAAAAAACTTGAGATAAAAGACAAGATCCTTCTGTTCTTTTAGCTTCCTCACCTTTCTTTCTCGCTTCCCTTCATCGTGTTCATTGGGAAGTAATGTGTGTGTTCATATGTGTGATTTAAAGGGTATATCTAGGAAAAGACCGAATAAAATCTAGCCAGGAAAGATTCTAGTTTCCAAAGCCCCATGGGGTTGGAGACCAGAGTCTTGGAGCATAATTATCTATACACAATGAGTAATGGAACATAGAGGACCCTCACTCAGCCAAGTTTTCTATAGGTTGTCTTAAGGCCATGAGAGCTGATCTTCTAGGCCACCGCCAAGTAACTCTTCCATGAAGACAAGATATGCAATATCAGACCAACTATATTTCAGTCTTTTTGCAGTCTGTGCGCTGAATAGTGGTTATCTTGTCACTCTGTTTATGTCAAAATCTTCCAGTTCCCCAAGAGATGCCAAGGAAGAGTTTTCTATAAGAAAATGTCTTCAGCTCCAGGTATGTAATTTCCATCTACATCTCAGAATCATTGCCTTTTGTCATAGACTGGCTATCTAAGGAACAAAAAGAAGAGCAAATGCATGTCTATGTTGAAGGTCTTTGCCTGGAACTAGATAAGAATCAGAAAGAAAATGAGCTGGAGTGATCTGGGAATTTTGCAAGGGCCTTCTTCCATAAGAAATATAAGGGCCAATACCTAAAGAGAAGTGACTGCCAGCAGATGAAGGATTCAGACACTGTATGAGCATGATAAGGACCAAAGGCAGTGATCTTCAATGCTTTTGGTGAAAGACCTAAAGAGGAAGTAAGAAAATATGAAGTGTCGGGACTGAGTTTTTAAGAATACAATTCCCATTTAAAATATATATGTATATTTTATATTCCCATGCAGCATTTAAATTTTATATCTATATCCATACATATATATATACATATATATATATATATATATAAAAACTGGAATAGCACTTAAATGAAGGTATTGAAAGATACAGATAGATAAGACATGTATATCCACATATATCTTTATCTAATTCTATTTATATATATATATATACATATATAGATGTGTACGTATATATATATATATATATATGTATATATATATATATATATACATATCTTTCAACACCTTCATTTAAGTTCTATTCCAGTTCCTCATTGTGGTGCAGAGGTGACCCATGCCAAACTATGCAAGACTGAGCAGGTCTAAGCTAGAAAGGTTTTCAGTATTGGCCTGGGAATAGACTATTTGTCCCCCTAGAGGAATGGCCATCAAGTGATTAATTCTTTTTTCCAACAATATAATTCATGAATATCTTGTTCTGTGATAAAGAAATATTGTGACCTGAATCCACCTGAATCAGTGGAAGAGGTACTCAAAACAATGAAATATCACAGATTCTTGTAGTAAGCTTCCCAAAGTTAGATATGCCATGTTGTGAGAGATTTTAGGCTTACCCAGTGCCATTTTATTACGTCTACAAAATATACAAATCATTAAAACCTACCAAAAAGGAAAGGGCATGAAATGATTAAAGACTGGTATATATGTATAAGGAAATGTCACAACATAGTGCCTTGATGAATTTGGTTCACCACAGTTTAATCCTCAATGTACACAGAAAAGCTACCATTAAGATGATGAACCAGGAATCCTGATCAGCTAAGTGGGCTGAACTGAATGGCTTGGCTGTACAGCAACTCATTGTATGTGTAGCCCAGTGTGTCACATCAAGAAATGGTTTATGTCTACTTGAAAGGATTGAAAAATAACTTTGCTTACTGAGAAGGTACTACTGAACTATGTTCTTCGAGCTGTTTTTCTAGAAACAGGGATGGACCCGTGCTGCTCACCTTGTCTCCTTTGTGGCCAGTGGCTTTTCCTGGAGGTAGGCTGGGTGAAACACATTGAGTTTAAGTTAATTGGCCTGAATCAATAGATCCCTGGGAGCTTTGACTCAGTGGCACCATGATCAAATTGACCAGCAATAGATGGGATATGTTAAAAATATATAATACATCTTTAAGGCTTTCTCGCCTTAATACAGGCAGTATTATGTGAGCCAGTGCTTATTCTGAAATCATTGTTTTCATTAAATGCATTAGTTAGATTAAGAACATTTCTCTTAGCATTGTTGATGCTAATATATACCTACCTACCGGGCAGGTTTGATGTTATGCTCTGCTGTTGATTTGGGTATGCTTTCTTACTTTTAATTAGCTGAGTACAAATGATTTTTGTTCTCGAGTTAGGCATGTGTAATTCAGCTAATCCAACTCTTGTTTTGGCAGGTGAGCTTCACTGGATGGCATAAGAACCTAAGTGGCAATTGCTGGCAGTATAAAATGAGATGAATTAATATATAAAATATGCGATGTTCTCAGAAGCAATATTTAGGAAATGTAAACCTACATTTGCTTGTAAATGTGTTTCTATACTTTGAGATGGATTCTCCTCCTCCCTGATACCATACTATGCCTGTTTGCATTACAGAGTAAACCATCAATGTGATTTTGTAATTTTTAGCAGTTCTTACATGTGTTCTTCCCCTAGTTTTGTTAGTGTATTTATCTCTTATGTTCAATGGGTCTACCTATCCTCATTCCATTGGGATAAAGTGGACTAAATGAGATATAGAGTCCACAGAACACAGATAAACTGGTATCTAAGATATTAGACAAGAGAATCCAATAATCAAGAACATCTATCAAGAAGTCACATTTATATTGTAATTGTTACTTGAAAATACAACTCTTAGCCCTTACTTTGAACAAATACCTTCTTTTAAAACATGATGTTACATTGTGGCAGGGAATGCACTGTCATTCATTCTATTTAGTCCCAAAAATATGGTTGTGAATTCACCAACACTCAACGCTACTGCTGGAAGTAGTGCATGTGATTGAGATGATTTCTGTTATATCACACCAGTCATTCTGGATGAGTAATTTCGATGATATATTAAATATGTATAGACAAACAGAGAGGAAGGGGGAGAGAGAGAGAGAGAGAGAGAGAGAGAGAGAGAGAGAGAGAGAGAGAGAGATGCTCCATTTTTGAAGCAAAATTGTTCTATTAATTTAGATTTCTGTAGAAAGTTAAATGAGATCATTCGGGGGAAAACATCAACTTTGGGAACTGAATTTTCTAACTCATCTATAGTTACCTAAATAACTGACATAATGTCCCTTTACTTAATATGATGTACACAATCTAGATTTAAAAAAGAAATTTGGAATTCATAAAAATCCATGCGTTAGAGAGCTGGAACAGCCCTTAGAAATCAAGGAATCTAACTCTCTTCATTTTATAGATGAGAAACTGAGGCTCAGGGAACACAAGTGATTTTCTCAGGCTCATTAAGCAACATTAATGCAGAAAGAAGAAAAATGAAGATTAAAAATAAATTCTTATTCAATGCCTTCATAGCAATAACTCATTTATATAGAAATGGTCTAGAAACTCTTTTCCCACAACAACCTTAGTATTATAGTATTTGTATATGGTATTCGTGTACCTGGCACAAAGTAAGTACTTAATAAATGCTTGTTGACTGTGTTATCCTCATTTCACAAATGAGGAAACTGACATTCAAGGAGCGTAGATGGCTTATATGTGGTTACAAATAGCAGGGTAATCTTCAGAGCAAGGATTCATATTCAAGTACTCTAATGTCAGGTTTAGTGACCCGGTAGAATTAGCTACCTTGGGAATGATGATGACCTTGATAATGGTGGTGATGATAGCTAACATTTATATAGTGCTTTGAGGTTTACAAAATGTTTTTCATAAATACATCTTTTCATATATGTGTGAATATATGTGTATACATATATACATGTATATAATTTGTGTGTATATACATATGTGTATATATAATTTGAAGTAGTAGATTCCTCATCAAGGGACGTTCCCAAGCAGAATCTAGATGACCTCTTGTATGGTATATTGTAGAGAGAATTCTATTTCAGATATGACATGGATAAGGTGATCTCTGAGATTCTGTGATTCTACCACACCTCAATGACAGTAATATCATTAATTTAATGGTCACTGCCTATAACATTACCTGTAACTGACCTTGTTACATGAGCACTTTTCAATAACCTGGACTCAAGTATTTTTAACAATAAGCAAACAGGAGAAGACCTTCAGTTGTTCTTCAGAAATTTGTACAATAGTCAACGACCACACTTGAAAAGTTAACTAAATGTAATTTTGGGGTTCATTTTTGAAATTCTTCTCTTGTGTTATTAATGGAATTTGTGCTGCTCACCTGGTCCTCCTTGCAACCAAAATTATATGCTGGAGGTTCAAAAAGTGAAATAAATGAGGGATCTCTAAGGTTTCTTTCTGATCTAATATACTATTTGTCTATGAACCAAGATTAATTTAACAATACTCAGTTTGAGAGGAGGTCAAATTGGTGAAGTGCCTACCATATGCATTGGACTAAGGTGTAGCAAGAAGGGACCAATGGCTGTGTAGAGGGCCACCACTGCAAAGGACCCCTATTTGAGTTTGCCTATGGAAACTCAACATGACCCTGTAGGTCTTCCTTATTTATTACCTCCCCCCCCCCAAAGAGAAAATACCATCTTTGCTATAAGATGATTCTAATGACTACCTGCCAAACAAACATATTACCATATTGGTAACAGAGTTTGTCTTAAATAGAGCTGTTGCTGATGACTAAATATATCTCCCTAACATGCATATCTCATATAAACCATGGAAACAAGAGTTGCTAAATCTAGTACCAGCAAGTGAATTATTAGCAGGCATCTGAACGCTGAGATTTCACTTCTGATAGAACTACTAATGCTAGGACCCATCTCAATATACACCAGAAAGCTTGCTTGCTCTGCTCTAAAAAATAATGTTCTCCACTTTAGATTAACTTCAAGAACATGTGAAAACATTTTAATACTAAAATAAGATTTTATTTAATGGCCCAACTTGGTCCATGGGGCAGATAATGTGGAATCTCTTTTAAAAATTACCAGTCTCCAAAAATATTTTTAATTTATAAATGAAAAATGTTACTACTTTTCTCTACCTATTCCAAGAGTTCTAACCTTTTGCAAGAATTCAGCGGTTTTCACTCTTTCCACCCACCTCCTACATTAATGGAATGGTAAAGAATAGGGATGCCCTCCATGAGTTTATAAGAAAAAAAATATTTAGGGATTTGTTCACAGGTATTGCTATTAATCATATTAAATATGCAGATACAGTTTAATAACCAGTTTGTTATATGCTCAGAACAGAGTCTCATGGTTCATAAATAATAATGTGCCCATGAGCCACATTTTCAACTACCTAATATAGGACAAAGCAGGTTGGACACAGTTGGAATTTTTACAGAGGACAAAGAGGGAGGTAAAAGATTTATACAACCAAGAACTGATAGGAGAAGGGGAAGATCTATATCAGATAAACTGATCGGCAATTAATGGAATTAAGCTGATAATTTTGCAAACAGATAGCAAGAACTGACCAGATAGAGCCAGATCTAAAGTTAAACGTCTCAGCTAAATTCTAAAGGCTTCAGCTAGTTACATGACCTGCTGTCTCAGGCAAAATGGCTACTACACTAAAATTCTCTTTTGACAGAAACAAAAAATGACCCTATATCAATGAAAATAAAAAAAAAAAAACAGGCACAGAATTATTCAGAAGGCCCCTGATTTCCCCTTTTCTCAACTCCCAAATGAACTAACCTGGTTTTGGCTCTGAGACCAAATCAGTCATAAGTCTCAATTCACAGCATTTAGAGCTAGAAGGTACCTGGAAAGATCATCTAATCCAAATCTCTCATTTTACAGATGAGGAAACTGAGGCCCAGAGAGGGAAGTGACTTTCCCAAGGTCACAAAGGTAGTAAGTAATAGAGCCAGAATTCTAAACCAAGTCTTTCGATTCCAGATTTAATGCAATCTTCATTATATTCTACCTCTTTCCATGCTTTAGCTCCTAGAAGTCCAACATTTCTCACTTTTTTTGCTTCTTCAACTGGATTTAGATTGAGAATTTGCCTAGAGCTCTATTACTGCCATAGAAAACTATTCAATCCATCTCATCCACCATCCTCTGCCTCCATCTTTCCAGCCAAGACTTTTACAGGAGGCTGGAAAGGTGTTAACTGTATTCCTCTCCATAGTCCTGCACCTCCACTGCTCTTAGGACACCCTTAACTAACCAGCATTGAAATTGCAAAAGAAGAGAGTTGGATGAACCACCCAGAAGGAAAGATTGTAAAGTTGTGGGATATCACAAGAGATAAAGAAAGTTTAACGGAGTCTAAGACAGAAAAGGCCTTCTTAAATGACAGAGGGAAAAATAAGAAGAGGCAAAGAAGACGAATGTGTTTAACAAGAAAATTTTTATAATCTTTATTTTGGAAAAGCTTTATTGCTCTATGTGCAAAAGCTATATGTGCAGTAATAGAATGTTGGTCTTAGATTCAGGAGATCTGGGTTTGATTCTTAATTCTGACACACACTAAAATGTTACCATGGGCAAGTCACTTAGCCTGAGCCTGCTTCCCCATCTGTAAAATGAGTATAACCTATTAACTATATCACCACCACAGAGTTATCACAATGGAATTTTGTAAATCTGAAAACATAAGAAAAGATAAGTTATTGCTATATGTGTTAGGGAATTCAGAGACAAAGAGACAACTGATGACCCGGGAACAAGTCCCACTTCTGACACACAGTGTGGCTGTGTGGCCCTAGGCAATTCACTTGACCTCTAGGTCACTAATGCTACAAGTTGCAGAGCAGATGGGAACATGCATTGATAGAGGATGTTTCTTCACCCAAGAGTTCCCTATAACAATGAAATTATAGGTCCAATCTCTATCTCTCTGGCAGGGAACTAATGAAAAGACCTCTCTGGGGCAGCAAAAATGAAGAATTATACAGAATTTCAAAAAAACGAGCTCCTCCTCTTACCTCCATTAGAAAAATCAAACATTTTGTTTAAAAGTACAGGAATCAGTACCTTCCATATACTCTGTATTCATCATGTATGCTCTGACTCATGTTTGTGGTCTTCCTCATTAGAATGTAAGCTCCATGGGTCCAGGGAAGTGTTTTTGCTTTTCTTTTGTCTCAGCGCTTAATACAGTGCCCAATAGGAAGATGCCATTATAAATCTTTATTGATCAGTTCCTTGATGGTTGGGAAGAAAGTTAGAAGAGCAGCGCTACCAGAGAAACAGCCGGGTATACTTTAATATTGGATGGCATTTTGGGTAAATATATAACTGCCATGAATTTTACCTTTTTCTGATTAAGGCTTGTGGAATCTTCTCCCGCATAATCCTGTTAGAATCGGACAGCTCTCTACCAGCTGATTCAGTTTTCTTTTGTGTAGAGCAGTGGGTTAACTTAAGAGGATTTCGTTTTGCCCCACCATATACCCCTTTTTTTGTAACTCCAGCACTTGCCACAGCAACTGACACTTAGTAGCAATTAATAAATGCTTGTTAAGTAATCAATTCCTTTAATGACCATAGTGGGTGCAAGGTCTATGATTGTTTAATACCCTAACTGAATTGCACCAACAGTCAATTCAGTTCTCAGCCTTTTTAGCAACCCCATGAGATCACTGTTTGGTCATCGTTAATTACAACACAATAGAGAAATTGAAAAGTGTATTGTGCATGACATGAAACATTATGCAGACATGACCTTAAATCAGGTCTACACTAGCAAAGTGAAATGAAATATTGTTGCCAATATACAGATATTTCAAGTCCTAATGCTCTACTCCACTCTCCACTCCATTTAAATGACTAAATATTTGGGATGACAGAGATGATAGCGATTCTTCTTGGAACTGGAAGTGTGAATTTTTTACCTTATTTCACATGGCTAGTATGACCCCCACCTTAATTATAAATGCATAAGCCTTTTTGACAGAGAAGTACTCTAAAAAGGCTGCTTACTGCGTGTTATCATGAGATCTACCACAGGCATTCAATTTAGTTAATAACTCTAGATACTGAAAGACTTGAACGTTTTTTTTTTCTTCTGGAAAAACTCTTTAGTTCATCCTGTAACTGAGTTTCACAGAGTAGTTTCAAGGTTGCCTGTGAAGGTGAGCAGCTGGAGTCCTAAGAACTTAATTTGAAGAAATTCAAAGAGCAAAAAATGCACTTTGTTCTTTGGCTTTCTTAAACCCACACTTCACATCCTTTCATAATCTTTTGTCTTTCATAGCTAAAACACATACAAATTGTATTGGGGGGGTAGGGAGAGAAAGGTCTCTGAAATCTCCCTGGGCACCTCGTTGGCCCAAGTGATTTAAAATGGCATACACACATTCTAATATTAAGATTTCTATATAGTAGCATTTGTAGCACAGAAAATAGCATTGTGCAGAGAAAATTACCATTTCCTTGTTTTTCAGTACAAATTCAAGGACAGGGAAACCTACTTATAGCTTTACTATTTATAAGGTTTTCATTTTCTCAGCTCCTTGGGAAAAAAAAAAACCTGACACAGACAAGTTTTCCAACCTTGTAAAATCAGTGTTAAGCAAAAACAAAAACAAAAACAATGAAAAACAACCTTCCAGTGAATTTTTATCATCCTATGTCCTTAAATATGAATCTCCTCCAGGTCTTTCATTTGACCCCACTACCAACCAGTTTCTGCCCACTTTACGGCACTTTAGCCATTAATGATCTCCTCCCGGCCCTCTCTAATGGTCTCTTCTCTAACCATCTTTTCTTTTATCTCATCTGTTAGCTTTGATAGAGTCAAACACTCTCTTCCTCCTCTTCCATAAGCCTCTCGTCTTCTAATTTTTTTTACCTAATTCTCTCTGTTCCTTTTCTTTTGAGAATTTCTAACATTTCTTTTGAGAATTTCTTCCTTCCTCTCACTGGTTCTCTCTTCTCAACCTACTTTCTTTCCCTAGGTGGTTTCCTTTGTTCCCCACAAATCTGCTGATGGATGAATCCAAACCTTACTTCTACACCCTTGGGCCCTCTTTTTCTATTAATTTTTTAAATCTCTTTTTTGTTCAACTGATATCACTGCCATCTAAAACTCAAGTTTATTTCTTTCCTTTCAGGACCTACTTCTAACATAGTCCATTTCTTCATGACAACTCATTAGCTCTGGAAAATTTTACCTGCCAATGGAGAGGAAAGATTTTTCATCTTTTCCTTCTAAAATCTCCTAAGAGCTTATCGTCTCTTCAGAAAATTCTCCAAATTGAGAAATTTATTTAATCTATTACTTAGGATTATGCCCAGTATGTAGGAACTTAATAAGTGATTTTCTTCCCAATAATGATGATGTTGGACCATATGTACCTCAGTAAGACGTCTTTATCAGGAATATTTAAACAATTAATGTAAATGCCATCCTTCCACTAAAGTCCTGCGCCAATGCATTATTATGATGGAAGAAGCTAAACTTGGATTCTTGAAGACTATGCCTGGGGGACAAAAGTACTAATAAGAGACAGATGGGGAAATGAAAGAGGTATAAATTTTTCTCTAGTCTTCCCAAAAAAAGATTCATTAGGAGGTACTGTGCAATAAGAACACTGCTTGTACCCTGAGACTGGGAAGAAATGAATAGAATTCAGTTGCCCTAACTTGGTTATGAAAAAGGGAGACCATTGGCTAAGAAAGACAAGTTGAGAAGCCTGCACAGCTGCCTGAGGGGCCTCCTTTGTGTGCAGGCGCAGGGCTGTGAGTTTGGCAAAAGCAAAAGAGATGGAAATGTGGTTTTTTTTTTTAAAAAAAAAAAGACCACTGACTGCATGTTAGCCCTCGCTAGTTTATTTTAAGTGCTGAGACACTTTCCTAAAGATAGGGAGGCTGAAGGGCAAGAAGCAGTGGTAGTGGAAAAAAAAAACAATAGTAGCATGACAGACCCACCAAGCCTCAATGAAGTCAAGAGACTAGTAATGCAGAGCTGTACAAGAGAAGGGGGCCAGGGG
>CM053626.1:244211454-244231047 GCA_028646595.1 Phalanger gymnotis | reverse complement strand
GGAGAGGAGAGGAAAGAAGGGGAGAAGAGGAGAGGAGATACAAAAATAGGAGAGAGAGGGAAAAAGAAGGAGAGAGAGAGAGAGAGAGAGAGAAAAGAGAGAGAGAGAGAGAGAGAGAGACTGATTGACAGAAAATGAAGTGGGGAAAGAAGTGCAACAGAAAACCCTGGATCCAAGAACCAGAGGAAGAACTGGAATCAAGGAGCAATGAGGTTCACAGTTATATGAAGGAGTAAACCTGGATTGTGCCTTTCATTTACACTGTGAGTCATGCTGACTGTGTAGGACTGTGTGAGAGAAAAGGATTTGACTGTCTAGAAACCCCATTCATTGTTTTGTTTTGTTTTCCTCTGGCTGTGGGCCCTTCAACCTTAGGATAACACTCTAAACTCATAAATATTTGATAGGTCCCTGAGGGAGATGGGACCTACCAGAGAGCAAGTTTTCTTGACCATCTGTGGCCCCAGTTAAAAGTCCTTTCTGTAGTTTTGGTTGTGTGAAATAGGCTTCTTCTATGCTCTAAGCCTTCTTCACTTGGTACTTGTAAGGAAACTGAAGACTGCCAGTAAAGAACGAGGAAAGAGTCAAGTTCAGGTGTATTCACACGTTCCCTAAGTGGGGCAAAGCAAACCAAAGAGAGATTATTATTATTATTATTGCTGTTGTTATTATTATTGAGATACCTTCAAGATAAGTATCTCATAGATGAGTTTTGATGTAATTTATAGAAATATATTATGGTATGGAGAAGTTTCAAGTCATAAACTAAAATAAACATCTTTAGAATCTAAGGATTAAGAAAATTATAATGATTTTTTTTAAAGTCAGTGCCCTGGTAAATTGTTTCTTCTACCCATTTTCTCTGTTTTTTTTTCCTGAAAGAAAGATATAATCCAAAACAAAAATCAAAAACTAGTCCTACTACTTTATTAATTTGGTTAGGTGACAAAAGCAATGACAAATTAAGAATTTTCATTTTCAAGAACACTTAGAACTCTTTGCAAAGGCCACTCACAAATATTTTAAGGATCCACATATTCATTACTGTACATTCTCTCTTCACTAGCAGATAACACATATTCTGATATGTACCATGGTTGATGTTCCTTACAAGTTGGAATGGCAGGAAAAAAAAACCATCACCTGGAGGCCAATCTTCTAGTGACCAACCTTTCTAAATTTATAAAAGCTGCTCCTTGAATAAGAAAATTAAAGTGCATTTCTGGGCCTATGTGTAAAACCTTTCCTGGTAGGTAGAACTGAGCAGAGTTTGCACTTCACCAGCATCACCTTTGAAAGATCTCAGGGTCACTGTCACACTGTATTAAGACATAAGAGTAGGACTTGAGGGGAAGATGTATTAAATTCTTTTAAGAACCAGTTCTACCTTTCTATTAAGTTTCATGCTGTCTTTATTTCCTGTCCTAATGTATATTAAATGTTATGGTTATGCACTGACTCACCTTCTAAGGCTAAAATAAACTAAGAATAGACCTAGAAAAAAAAATCAGGCAGTATGCCAAAGGATATCAGATATTTGCATTTCTGAGTTCCTTTTTAAATTTTCCATTCATTTGATTTTCATAGGAATCTGCGTTTATGGAGGTAATTCTGAGTACAGTGAGACTTCACTATGTCTGTCACAGAAATCTTGCTCGCAAGGATGAGAATATGCTGTAATTTTTTCCAGTTTTTCTGGTAACTAGCTTCCTCAGATGGGGTCCAAGAAAGACCCTAGGTGAGGCAGTTAAATGAGACAGGCAGCAGTGCACAGAGGAGATGGGGCACTTTATAGATAGAGGACACTACAGAGGCAGAATACACGTATGAGTTTAACTTTAAGCAGTCTAATGTCTTTTTTTTTTAATCCTCAGGTCAGTTATGTATCTATGGCCATATTTTTCAGCTTTAGCTATTTGGAAATTAAACACAGCATATTTGCATACTGTACAGGGACCTCTGCTAGGTTCAGCTTTGCCAATGGTTCTGGTTTTTATACAACTGAACATGGAAGAAGTTTTCCATTTAACACCAATCAATCTGATTCCTTTTGTCTATCCCCTAGTGTATTTGTACTTACTTCCAAAACATAGAAAAATTAAAAGAGAAGGGGAAGTATCTCATATTTAGGAGAAACTATTAGGTCAGGAGGCTAAAAAGAATCAGTTCAGCTATAACATTTAAAATTATTTAAACATTTTCTAGCTCAGCAAAATGTTTTCAGTTACTAAAAACTGCCTGGTTGGACCATCAGCAAATAAAAATATTTGGTTTGCTTGATGACATTTTCTAAACGGATACAAATAATCCTCTGGAACTCAAATTTATTCATGTTTTGAGGAAAATTTTAGAAAAGGTAATTCAATTAAAATGACACATATTCTTTTGTTCCCAGCCCTTAGGGAGACACAAAGTTTATATAAGAAAGAGTCATGCTCTCATAGAGCTTACAGGCTTGTAGGGGGAGATGATACAAAAAAAAAAACCATACAAGGAAACAGGTGATGAGTTCATTAGATAGGATGACGGTTAACTTAACTTCTCTGGGTTCCAGTTTTCTTATACATAAAAAGGAAGTAACCTAAAGGACAGTCTATGTGAGTTACTTGGATTAACATCATTAAACAGGTACAAAGAGAGCATTCCACAAGTCTGAGGGAGAAAGACGGGAGTGAGGCAGGCTCAAGGGAAGCATGTAAGTTGTATTATAAAAGATGGTTTGGATTTCAACTAGAATGAGGGCAGTTTGAGCTTAGTGAGCAAAATGAGCAAAGGTACTGGGGCCTAGGAGAACAAGCGGCAGTCCAATTTTGCTAGAAGGGAGTGGCATAAATCAGAGGAAGGAAAAGTGGCAGCACAATATGGAAGGCTTTGAATACTAGGCAAAGAAAACAGAACATTACTGAGTAAGCAACAGAGAACGACTGGAAATGTGTGATGGGGAGTCATGATCAGATTTACGCATGGAGAATTCTATAACCTGAAGACCTGAGACCTTAGAGATTATCTAGTCTAGCAGTACCAAACTTGAATAGAAACAGATCCTTATGCTCTACCTACTGACTTAGAAAACCTCAAATTAACATTATCAATGTGTATTGTATTTTTATTTATTTTATTAAATATTTCCAAATTACATTTTAATCTTAATCTGGTACACTTTTTGTAGGAGCTTGAGGGCCATGCCATGAGTTTGACACCTTTGCTCTAATATAATCTTCCTGTTTTACAGAAAGGGAAACTGAAGCCAAAAGACATTAACTTACATGCCAAAATAATATGGAAATATTTTGCACATATATAATCTACATCAAATAGTTTTGCTTTGTCAAGGTGGTAGGGGGGAGAGGAGAGAATTTGGAACTCAAATTTTTTTCAAAAAGTTAATGATTTTTGTTCACATGTAATTGAGAAAAATAAAATAAAAACTAAATGTAAAAAATAAAAGTAAAAAACTAAATTACATGCCCAAGGTCACACAGCTCAGCTAGTAAGTGGCAGAGCCAGGATCCAAAACCGTCTTCCGACTCCAACCAATGTCCAAGTTTGCCAGTAGTGTGAAGAATAGATTAGATAGGTAAAAGGATAGAATAGGGAAAATCTATTTTCAGGGTTCCTCAACAGCAGACTGTCATAATCCTACAACCTCCAACATAGGACTGTCTAAGAGAATTAGGGAAGTAAGCCTAGGAAAGGTGCCAAGGATGTAACTTTCCCTGGCATTGTGATATAATGGCATTGTTGTCCAACCCTTTGGTATATATACCCTATGTGGACAATACGGGACAGTTTTCTACAAAGCCCAATTGCACAAGACTTCCTCAGAGACACACAAGCACAGACAAGAAGGAAAAGTCATTCCAGTAATATAACTCCTGCAAAAGTACATGACTGTGCCACAATGAGGTCTCAGCAGAAGCTCCCTAGGTTTTCTTGTATGAACGCCCATGCCACACATGCCAGTTTAGGGAACATTATTCCAGAGCCTTGCAATCTCTGTTTTGATATGCTCCTTGCAAGTAATCTCAGAGTAGAGGAGATACTCCTACCCTCATCAGTGTGGCAGCTGCTGCCTCTTTGCCCTCATAGGTCCCTTATCCTGCCTCCCTCATTAGGGTAATACCTTTTCAACAAATTCAACCAAATAAATATTTATCAAATGTCTACTATGTGCAAGACATTGTTCTACAGGCTAACAGTATGAAGGCAAAAACAAAAAAAAAACCAGTCCCTACATTAAAGGAGTTTAGGTTCTATTAGGGAGTATATAACCTGTAAACAGATAAGTAAATATAAGATAATGAGGGGAAAGGGAAAGTACAAAGAACTAGAGATCAGGAAAGGTTTCCTATAGAAGATGGTAGCTCTTAAATGAAGCCTCTAGAAGGCATATCTGAGGTAAGAGTGAATTTCGGGCATAGATAGCTTCTGCAAAAGCACACAGACTTTGGAAGCTTTCGGAACTGCCTAGATGCATAGCAATGAAAGTCTTTTTTAGGGGTGCTAGTAGTGGGAAGAGAGAAGAGGAGACAGTGAAGAAAGATGTTGAAGAAGTAGTTTTAGCTAGTAGAATGGGAAGTTCTTTTTTTTTTCTCTTAAGAAAAAGAATTTCTATTTTGTTAAAGATTTCAAATGATTTCCAGATGGCTTAAGCTATGCATTTCAGACTTTTGGAAGATTACAGCTCTTGAAGAAAACTATCCTGTTGTCTTTATGCTTAGGAGAGTTGAGAATAAATGTTGACTGTGTATGACTTCTACATGGACTCGATGTCAATTAAGGCTTATGTCATTTTCTTCCTTGTATTGTTTTTCCTTGTGTGAAACAAAAAAAGTAAACATTAAAGAAACAAGAAATATTATACATAGAACTAGTAAACGTATGAAATGAATAGACTAAGGCAGAGGGGGATTGAAAGTCAAGTTCTTGCTTCTCTTTGCTTTTTTGGAGAAACTCCTCTGTGCTCACAGCTCCTTTTAAAATCAGTGGGAACTCTGCAGGAGGTGCAGAGAACTGAAAATCTGACCCTACAGGAGCGGCCCAAGGTCACCCAGACAGTTGGTAGCAAAGTGAGAAACTGTACCCAGCCCCCCTTGTTTCAGCCACTAGATGACACTGCCTCCCCAAAAATAAGTGTAGAAATGTTGTTCTCAAAAAGAATGTACTGAAACACTCTTTGACTGAGCCATAGATCCTGATGTTGAAGAAGCAGGGGGACTTTTCAGAGACAAGAGAGAGGAAGCATGAAGGTTTACAAGTCTAGACAAGAACGAACACAATTAGTCCTTTCTCTTTGACCTCCTTGCCACTTCATTGAGTTTCCAGTCACTTGGTTAATATGCTCTAATTCCCTTAATCATGGGGACAAACCTCAATGTCAAGGGGAACATACAGTAGTTAGAGGTTTAACATCCGCACTTCAAAATGGCTCCTATGTCTTCTTAACAATGGCTGGGGAAAGTTCTCATTTTTCTTTTGTCTCCAAAATGCTCTCTGGTGATTTAAATAGTATCTCCTCCCTATGTAACTCTGCATATGGAGTGAAGATGCTGGGATGCAGATGAGACACAGGGATTTTGCTTTTATAATATACTTTAGAGATCCTCTCTCTGCCCTTAATCCTGGAGGGGAAGGGTTTCCTCTGTTTAAGTCCATGACCTTGGGGCACCTTTGCTTAATGTTGCTGAGACTACAAGGGTACCTCTTGCCACCTGGAATCGTAGGGGTTCTCCATAACCATTTATCAGTGATCAAGCAAAAACACACATCATTTTAATAACCTTTATGAGCTCACCTTAGGATAGAGACTGAACTGGTAATACCAGTCTATATAAACTTGCCATAGGTTCATTTTCTGGAATCCTCATGATTTTTCTAGACAAATGATTTAAATAATCTATTGGCTAGGTTAAAAATGTCATCAGCACCAACTACCATTAAAATATCATTAACTTTTTCTGCATTTCATTAATTCATTCAATGAATATTTATTAAACAATTATTAAGTGCAATGAATTGTGCTACACAATGGAAGAGATACAAAAAAATGAGTGATGCCCTCGAGATCCCTGCCCTCAGTAATCTTATAATCTGGATGTATAGTGTAGAGTGCAGGGGGAAGCATTATTAGACACCTTCTAGGTTCATAGTCCTGTAGGCAAAATAAATAGAACACAGTCCTTGCCCTCAAAGAGTTTATAATCTAGCAGGTGCAGCAAGACATTCACAGGAACTTTTCAATAATTACCATAATAGCTGCCTTCAATAAAATCCTACTCTAGGGCATAATTATGATATAGAGGTGACCCTAGATTCTCAAATGCCATGACAATGAAATACAAATTCCAGCAGATTCTATGATCAAAAATGGATCTCCTTGAGGGCAGGGCTCTCCCCAGTGCTTAGCACATCGCCTAGAACATAGGAAATGCTTGATAAATGTTTGTTGACTGACTAAAAAAGCTGCAAATATGGAACCAACAACAGACTGCTATCTGAGAACCCACTAAAAATATAGTAGCTCTTCACTACTGATTTGACCACCTTGGCCACGGTAATCCATGAATTGAATAAAAAATAAAAATGATTCTCAATTCTATAAGGTCACTTTCCACTTCTGCAGTGACAATAGCAGAAAAAGGTGAAAAAGACAGAGGGCGTTATGAATGATGTAGTCTTTATACCACCTATAAACAAGTTTAAACATGTCACCAATTTAACTGCTGGTATTTTAAGTATGAGATCTTTGTCCAATGACTACTGAGTTGACATATTAAGTGAAGGAAATGTAGTATAAGTACTGACATTCTCACTGTAATTGAAAATATAAAGGAGATAGTGAAGTTGCTTTCATCATGTTTCCCAAGGCCACAAGAAATATCATTTCATAGGATATTTGGTCATTTCACCTTGCAACACACATGACAAAGCAAAAACATGAAGCCCACTGACAGGATAACTACAACTTACATGCCAATATCTACTACAAAGGATGAGAAGGTCGAGAAATGATGCTATGATCTTCAATAGCAGTTTGTAATTTTAACAGTGAAAGGATGGAACCAGTTCTATATTCACGTCAATGTCTATGTCTAACTCCGTGCTTCTGATTCCAAACCTCAGTGTTCACGATCTCCGCCAATTCCAAAAGATTCATGATGAAAAATGCTGTCTACCTACAGAGAGAAAACTGATGAACTCTGAGGACAGACTGAAGCATATTTTTTCTACTTTCTCTATTTTTCCTCCTCCCTTCTTTTTTTTGCAACATGGCTAATATGGAAATATATTTCACATTACTTTACATGTGTAATGAGTATTATATTCTGACCTTAATGGGGAAGGAACTGAGGAGAGACAGAGAATTTCGAATTCAAAATCTAAAAGAATATTTTTTTAAAAAATAATAAAACTTCTAACTCTAAAAAAGAAATGACAATTAAAGCAGAAGTTAAATCAAAAAATATTAAATTTCATCTTATTAGAATTGAAAAAAAATTATATTATGATCTTAAGAATGAAATCAATAGAGAAGCAGGGCCAAGAGGGTAGAATGGAAGGCAGTATAGTGAGTTGGAAGACAGAGGTTTCTAGACACTAAGGACAGAAAGGAACAGGAAATACAGAGCACTCCATCCTAAGGAAAGACCACATACCAGAAGAAAAGGTCCCAGGTCCAGCATAGAGGAGCCTAAACTTGTGCATGGTGGAATAAGGTGCAAACTGGCAGCTCTGCTTGCTGCCCAGTTTCACAGATCCAGGGCTCACTGAGGAAAAGGCCTGTGGCTAACATGACAGCCCAGGTCCTAAGCTAGATACTGAGCAAAGGGCAAGTTCATAAATAAGTAGCAATTGTGTGGATCGAGTTCCAGGGATACAGTGGAGTCTTGACTCTATCTTAAAGCCTCCAGATGAATAACCAGGACAGAAATCACAGACCAAGGGGGCACCTGTAGTTCTGTCAATCTGGACCAGAAGAACTTTCTAGTTGGCTGAGTCCAGCAGCAGTATACTGGAACTCCAAGCAACAGAAGCTCACGGGTACAAATCCAGGTCAGAAACTTACATAGCTCAGACCAGGGCAGGCAGTGATCAGTTTTTGCCATGGATCAGACCACTCTGGAAACACTGAAAGCTTGTAGGCTCCCAGCCCGAGCTATCCTTCATATCCTGCAATAAAAAAGTACTGAACACCCCAAGAAAGGAGAAATAGGATTAGTTCTGATAAACAGTGCCCTGGCCCTAACAGAACATCTGAATTCAGGAAGTATCCTAGAAGAATAAGGAAACAAAAAACAATCCCAACATGAAAAGCTATTTAGATGACTAGGATACCAAAGATACAAATCCAGAAGACAATGGCTCTAAAACAGCTATATGAAAAGCCTCAAAGAAAAATTAGAATTAATTCAATTAGAATTCCTGAAAAAGATGAAACAATAGGGTTGTTTTTTTTAAGTTTAAAATGTGGTTTTTTAAAAAATATATGAAATGAGCACACTAAGTGAAAATACTGACAAAGATATGAGTTATAGAAGAATTGGATAGGGAATTTACAACTTGACACAAGAGGTATAAAACCTTACTTAACCAAGCAACAGAATCCCTGAAAATTAGAATAAACCAAATGGAATTTGACTCTATGAGACAACAAAAAATAGTAAAACAAAATCAAAATACTGAAAAAATAGAAGTGTAAGGTACCTCATAGCAAAAACAACTAATCAAAAAAACAGACTGTGGAGAAATAATTTAAGAATCATTCAATCACTTGAAAGCCACACTCACCACCCCATCAAAAAGAGCCTAGACATCATATTTCAAGAACCCATAAAAAAGATAGAGCAGAGCCAAATGGTAGAGGCAGCAGCCTAGTCAAACTCTCCCAACACTGTCTTACAAAAACTTTTTAAAAATAACATGTCAAATCGAATTGTGAAGCAGTATAGACAACAAAAGGTTGAGGTAAGACATTTTTCCAACCCAAGCCAATTTAGGAGGGAAGAAGGAGAGGTCTATGACACTGGGGTAGAGAATGACCCAGAGCACACTCAGAAGCAGGCCTTAGAGGGGGCTGAGACAGCACAGCAGCAGCTTTGGGAGTTCTCAGCCCAAAGACAGTAAAGGGATGACAACTGGGCAGAAAGACAGGGGACCCTGAGCTGACACTGGGCACAGGATAGGGCACTGTTTGGAAACTCCATTGTCCATATGTAGTTTTGAGTCACAGTTCCGGGGCAAAAAAGAGCACTTGTGGTCAATCAGAAGCGAGCAGGGCCCCTGCTCACAGTTCCCAAGCAGAGAGAAGCATTAGCACTTGTGACCACAAGGGAACAGAAACCCTGGTCACAGTTCAAGGGCCAAAAGGAGCACTAGCACTTGCAGCTCCATGGGAACAGGGGCCCTTCTTGGGTAAAGACCAGTTCACAGACCAGGAGAACAGTGACCACACCTCTCCCTGGATTACACCACCTTGGAGACACCAAAAATTTACAGACCCCCATAACTAGTTCTGAAAATAACAGCATGAAAAAGTCTAAAGCATGGGATGGTGAATCACCACCCTGAGATGAGCAGAGCCCAATTTTAACATAAAGTTCAAAGTCAAGAAATAGGCTAGAAAAATGAGCAAATAACAAAAAAGAACCTAATTATGAAAAGCTACTATGATAGGAGGGAAGCTCAAGACACAAACTTAGAAGAAAACAACAATGTGAAAACAGCTATAATCAAAGCCTCAAAAAATATGCAAATTGGACACATCCTTAACAAGTGTCCCTGGAATTATTTTAAAAAAGAGATAAAAGTGAAAAAGGAAAAATGGGGAGGGGGGAGAAATGAGAACGATGTAAAAAAATTATGAAAAAAGAATTAACTTGGTAAAAGAGGTATACACACACACACACACACACACACACACACACACACACAAATACTAAAGAAAACAATACCTTAAAAACAGAATTGGCCAAATGGTAAAAGAAGCACAAAAATTCACTGAAGAAAAGAACTCCTTCAAAAGTGGAATCAGACAAATGAAAATGAGTTACAAAAGCTCACTGAAGAAAATAATGCCTTAAAAATTAAAATTTGGCAAACAGAAGTTCACAATTGTATGAGACATCAAGAAACAATAAAACAAAGCAAAAAGAATGAAAAGCAGAAAAAAAATGTGAAATATCCCATAGGAAAAGCAATTGGACTACCTGAAATCCATGATCAATAAATTATAAGTGAAATTATAAGTGAAAGATCCCCAATATCTTAGATCCAGAGGGTGTGACAGAAATTTAAAGAATCCACTGATCACCTCCTGAAAGAGATTCCAAAATGAAAACTCCCAGGAATATTACAGCCCAATTCCAGAGCTCTCAGGTCAAGGAGAGAATACTTCAAACAGATAGAAAAAAGCTATTCAAATATCATGGAGACACAGTTAGGATCACACAAGATTTAGCAGCTTCCATTTTAGAGCTTTTTTTCCATTTTAGAGAGTAGAGCTTAGAATATGATATTCCAGAATGCAAAGGAGCTAAGATAACAACCAAGAATGACCTACCCAGCAAAACTGAGTATAATCCTTAAGGGGAAAATATAGATATTTAATAAAATAGAAGACTTTCATGCATTTCTGATGAAAAGACCAGAGCTGAATAGAAAATCTGACATTCAAACACAAGACTCAAGAGAAGCATAAAAAGGTAAACATGAAAGAGAAATCATAAGGGACTTAATAAGGTTAAGCTATTTACATTTCTATATGGGGAGATGAGGTATATAGCTTCTAAGAACATTATCATTATTAGGGCAGTTAGAAGGAGTCTACATAAACATAAGGCAAGGGTATGAGTCAACTTTGTTGGGATGATCTCAAAAAAAATGAAAGGGTGAGAAAGGAGAATTCACTGGGAGAAGGGAGAGGAAGAATGGGGGAAATTGTCTCACATAAAAGAGCTGTTAGAGGGGAGGTGAAAATGAGAGGGTAGCAGGCAACACCTGAACTCATCGTCATCAGAATTGGTTCAAAGAGGGAATGAACACACACACATACAATTAGGACATAGAAATCTATCTTATCTAACAGAGAAGTGGGAAAAGAAAGGGCAGAAGATAAAGGGGGGAGTGGTAATAAAAAGAAGAGCAGATTAAAGGAGGCAGTGGTCAGAAGCAAAATAGACTTCTGAGGAGAGAAAGGGTAAAGAGAAGGCAAGAGCTAGAGGGATAAACGGAAGAATACAAGATGGAGGAAAATACACAGTAATTATAACTGTGAATGTGAATGGGATGAACTCACTCATAAAATAGAAGTCAATAGCAGACTGGATAAGAAACAAAAATCCAAAAAGATGATGTTTGTAAGAAACACACTTGAAAAAGAAAGGCATATACAGAATTAAAACAAAAAGAAGCTAGAGCAATATCTATTATGCTTCAGCTGAGGTTAAAGAAATGGGGAGGGGGCAGGGGTAGCCATTATAATCTCAGACAAAGCAAAAGCAAAATTAGACCTCATTAAAAGAGATGATCAGAGAAATTACATTTTGCTAAAAGGTACCATAGATTATACAATATGAAAGTACAATATTAATTTTTTTGTGAAGTTCTCTGATAAAGGCCTAATTTCTCAAATATATAAGGAACTAAGTCAAATTTATAAAAATAAGGGCCATTCCCCAATTGATAAATGGTCAAAGGATATATGAACAGGCAGTTTTCAGAAGAAGAAATCAAAACTATCTGTAGTCATATAAAAATACTCTAAATCACTATTGATAAGAAAAATGCAAATTAAAACAACTCTGAGGTACTACCTCATACTTATCAGATTAGTTAACAAGACAGAAAAGGAAAATGACAAATGCTGGAATGGATGTGGAAAAATTGGGACACTAATGTTATTGGTGGAATTCTGAACTGATCCAACCATTCTGGAAAACAATTTGGAACTATGCCCAAAGGGCTATAAAACTTTTGACCCAACAGTATCATTACTAGATCTGTATCCCAAAGAGATCAAAGGAAAAGGAAAAAGGCCTATATGTGCAAAAATATTTATAGAAGTTCTTTTTGTGGTCACAAAGAATTGGAAATTGAAGGGATGCCCTTCAGTTGAGGAATGGCTCAACAAGTTGTTGTATATGATGGAATACTACCGTACTACAAGAAATGACAAACGAGATCGTTTCAGAAAGATCTGGGAAGACCGAAAGGAATTGATACAAAGGAAAGTAAGCAGAGCCAGGAGAATATTGTACATAATAACAGTAATATTGTAACAATGACTAACTGTGAAACAGCTACTCTGATCAGTTCAATGATCCAAGACAATTCAGAAGGACTCATGATGAAAAATGCTCTCCATCTTGAGAGATAACTGATGAACGCTAAGTACAAACTGAAGTATAATTTTTTCACTTTCTTTTTCTTGCTTTTTTTTTGGCAACATGGCTAATAAGAAAATATGTTTTGCATGATTTTACAAGCATAATTGGAGAGGAAAAGAAAATTTTGAACTCAAATTTTTAAAGAGTATTAAAAATAAATAAATACAATTTTTAAAAAAAGCAATCATAAAAGAAAATTGTTCTAATCCCTTAGAATGAAAAGGTAACATAGAAGTAGAAAGAGTGCACTGGTAACCTCGGGAAAGAAACTTCAAAACAAAAACTCCCAGAAACACTGTAGTCAAAATATAGAATTTCCGAGTCAAAAGAAAAAATACTGCAATCAGTCACAAAGAACGAATTCAAGTACCAAAGATCCACAGTCAGGATCAAACATAATTTAGCATTCTCCACTAAAAAGGATCAGAGTTTGGAATAGAAGATTCCAGAAGGCAAAAGATATGGAGCCAAGAATGACTTTATTTAGCAAAGCAGTACAATCCTACAGGGGGAGAAAAATTGACCTTTAATGAAATAAAGAACTTCCAAGCATTCCTGTTGAAAAGATCAGAGCTGCATAAAAACTTAGAATTACAAACACAGGAATCAAGAGTGACTAAAAAGGTAAACACAAGAAGAGACTAAACAAGGATAAATTGGTTACATTCTAATATGGGGAGATGGTACATGTATCCTTGTATATCCCTATCATTGTCCAGGGTTGTAGAGGGAGTCTAACTAGACAGAAGCCTAGGAGTGGTTTTGTCATGTTTTAATGCTTTTAAAAGAAGAACATAAAAGGAAGAAAAGAGGAATATACCAAAGGTACCAGGAAGAAGGATGGGGAAAATTATCTCACATAGGTACAAGCCTATACAAACAAGGAGGAAAGGGTGGGGATATGGGTGACACTTGGACCTCACTTTTATTTGAACTGGTCAAAGAAGAAAAGAATAGGAAATATGGCACAGAAACACATTTCATTAAACAGGGAAACAGGAGAGAAAGGGGATATTGGAGAGGGGAAAATAAGAGGAAAGACAGATTTAAAGAGGGATTCACCCTAAGCAAACAAACTCTAAGGATGTACAAAAATATTGATAGCTCTTCATGAGATGGCAAAGAATTGAAAATTAAATTGGAGAATGCCTGAACAAGTTATGATATATAAATGTGAAGTAATACCATTGTGCTGTAAGACATGACGAAGGGGATGATTTCTGAATAAACTGGGAAGACATGTATGGACTGATGCAGAGAGAAGTAACAATTTATACCATGACAACCATACTGTAAAGACAAACAACTCTGAAAGACTTAGGAACTCTGATTAACATGATGACTATGATTTCGAAGGATCTATGAGGAAACATGCTGGCTACCTCTTGATAGAGAGGTGATGGACTTAAAGTGCACAATGAGACTTTAAAAACACAATTCAGGAGCTAGTTTTACTTGACTACACATGTCTCTTTTGGGAGTTTTGTTTTTCTTTCTCAATGAGGAGAATGGGAAGACGAAAGGCAGAAAAGGTAGATTTTTACTGGTTTTTAAAAAATAAAATGTAACCTAAGAAACAAAAACAAGCTGATGAAACACACAACGCACACAAAAGAATTAAATCAACATACACTTCAATAGTGACTCTGATACAGAGATGAGCAGAGGGGATATTTATGAAAAATGCATTGGAAAATATGGCTCAGGATCAAGAAACAAAAGAGACTAAAGGCTTGTAGACTATACAGAAGCCATATGCTCATAATATGGTATGAATATTTTCTTTAAGAGAGCCAAACATAAAAATAAAATAGAGTTTTGGGGTTTGCAAGGTATTTTATATATATTATCTCATTTGAGCTCAATAATATATACTACAGGTATTATGTCCATTTCACAAATGAAGAAATTGAGGCTGGGAGAGGTTATTTGCCAATGGTCAATATAACTATTTGGTGTCATATGAGAATCATGAACTCACATTTTTCTTAATTTACGATCCATTCTTACCTTACTAAAACATTGTCTTTCAGCAATTTGACCTGGTAAGCATCTATCACACAAAAAATTAGACTGACTATATTTTAACAGTCAAGAAACAACTAGTTAGCAATATGAGAATCACTTTGATATCAACTGTGTTCCTGACTTGTTATCATACAGATAAAACTCAATATCAAAATCAAAAAGAGTTGGAAGAAGATACAATGACTTTGTATGAAATTACAATAGCTCCAACAGAACCTATTCAAACAAGCTATTAATTTTAATGGGCATTTGCTAAAGGAACAGCCATTAAGATAACTATTTCCTACAGAAGTTTAACTAGTGTAAAGCAATTGCCCCAAAGAAGCTGAAAGAGCCTAGAAACAACTGTAGCCAGAAAACATTTACTAACTGAACTGCCATGCAGCCAAGGGCAATGAAACATAAGCTTATATACAAACCCTATGGAGATGAACTACAAAATATACAAAACCCTTATAGAAGGTTACAAGCAGAACTAGCACCTAAAATAGTAAGAACTAGTGAAGAAAATTGCAGAAAATTTGATTTGAGAACAAGTAAGCCAAATCATTGCAAGAGGCCTTACTTATAGGTGAAACTGGGAGGACAAATGACCCCCCCCCCAAATTGGCAAAAATCTGTCAACATTTTTATAACAATCTAATTTTCTTTATCAATGTCAGTGGATGTACCACATTTGAATTCTGGTATCTCCATTTCTGATTTGCCAAATAAGGAAGTAGGAATGTATCAAAGACAATAGTCCAAGCATGATCAATTTATTAGTTAGGCTAACAGCAATAATAGGTCACTCAGTGGATAGAGCATTGGGCCTGGAGTGAGAAAGACCTACGTTCAAATCTGGCCTCAGTTGCTTATTAGTTGTGTGACCCTAAGCAAATCATTTAATCTCTGTTTGTCTTAATCAACTGGAGATGGAAATGGCAAACCCTTCCAGTATCTTTGCCAAGAAAACCCCATGGACAACATTAGCATGCTATGGTCCACGGGGGTCACCAAGAATTGGATATGACAATAACAAGAAAGGAGTAACCAATAAATTGGGTCAATGGCCTCCCTCAATGACCAAAGACCTTGAGCTGGAGCTAACAGGATCTTTCATAACAATTAGCAAGATGACAGAACAAAATCCCAAGCAACCTAGGTGTTTATTCTTATGAGTGGTTATCAATGACATAGTCAGCACTGAGATTATATCATTTGGGCTTCCCCTTCTGAAACCTCCTTCACCATAGCCAAGACATGTGATTTGAGCCAGAAGACAGAGGTTCCCAGACAATGGGATTACGCTTCAAATCAGGGAGGGCTGCTACGATAGTTTAAATTGATGAGATTTGACCTTTACATTAACCTAGTTTCTCTGGAAAGTGGGTGATGGGTATGGTTGCAAAAGTGGAGGTAGAGGTAATTATAAGACAAAAGCTTGACCTTTAGGAAAGTTTCTTCAGGATTTAGGTGGTGGGTGAAGTTTACAAGGTGAAAGAATATTAAGTCTAGCTTAAGTCTTAGCGAAATAGAATTTAAACCAACTTTCAACTTTATTCCATATAACAAATAATGCTTTTAAATAAAAGAAAAAGTGGAAGGGGGGAGCAACGAAACTCATCAATACACTGAATAAGCCTAACAATATATGCAGTGAACCACACTAAAGTGGAGTGGGTGGGTGACTTCCTATTTCTCTTCTTTGGGGCCATGTTTGTGTTTTATAATCTTGCAAAATTCACTTTTGGCTGTTTTGTGGTGCCTTCCATTTACATTGTATATATCGTTTTATTTTCTCAACTTTGCTTAATTCACTCTGTATCACGTGGCATAAATCTTTCCATCTTCCTTAAGAAGATTATTTTGAAAAAAAACAAAATTTTTTAAAAAAGATTATTTTGGCAATAGTATGTAGAACAAAAATATTAATAGCTGCTGTTTATATAGTGTTTTAAGGTTTGTAAAACATTTGACAAATATTATCTCATTTGATCATCATGACCATCCTGAGAGGTGGGTGCTATTATTATCTCTATTTTACAGATGAGGAAACCGAGGCAAGTGAAAGCTAAATGACTTCCCCAAAGTCACACAACTAGTAAGAATCTGAGGGCACATTTGAACTCAGGTCTTCCTGACTCTAAGTCCAGTTAGCCTAGACTCAGCAACTGCCTCCCTAAAACAGATTGAAGAATGCAAAAATGAGAGTTGCTATTGTAGTAATAAAGTGACAAGATGGTTAGGGCCTCATGGCAGTGGGAATAGAAAGGAAGGGATAACTATAGGAGATATAGTGAAGGAACTGGTAATTTTCTGGATAAAAGAAATGAAGGAAAAGGAAAAATCAAGGACAGCCCCAAACTGAGGAACCTGGGAATGAATGAATCATTTAGTCGGTGCTTGCTAACTGCAAAGCACTAATGTTAACTGCTGGAGATACAAAGAGAAAAATAAGCAACCTCTCTCCCCCAGCCCCCCAGTCCCTCCCCACCCACCACTTCATATTCTAATGGAGGAGACAATATAAATAGAAGGCCCCCCCCATAAAATTATGGTAGCATTGAAGAAATCTAAAAATAACCAACATCAGAATCCTAAAGAGACGTATTTTATTTATTTTTTTATTAAAACACACTTTTCTGTAGCTTTATTTCCTTAAGGTAAGGTTTATTTTTCCGTGGACAATTTGCCAGGAAGACATTGTATTTCTCTGACATCTGCTTTGGGGGAAGAAATCAAGCAGAAGACCTTGTCCTCTTTTCATTGCTGTTTTTAGAATTTCAGGGTAACTTAATAAAATATCACCAGGTCCTCTTCCTCCACGGCATGCATTACAAGGTCCTCAAAGAGAGGGGTATGGCTTGGCAGGCCAGGAGGAGGCTATTTTTGTAGTCTGTGAGAATGTGAAGTGACAGACTGACAAGTATGAGCTCTTTTAAGAGTGTGCTGTCATCAGTATTCTTTGGATTGGTGTGTTGCCATTCCTTGGTGGTTGTTTTATAATGTAGCTTTCTTCATAACCTGTTACTAAATATACTGGTAATGAATTTTAATATATTTAGGTTTT
This sequence comes from Phalanger gymnotis, assembly GCA_028646595.1. Classification (NCBI taxonomy): domain Eukaryota; kingdom Metazoa; phylum Chordata; class Mammalia; order Diprotodontia; family Phalangeridae; genus Phalanger; species Phalanger gymnotis. The sequence continues at coordinate 244,213,584 of CM053626.1, read as the reverse complement.
TTTCACACTTTATCGATGTCTTTTGTTTTTATATCACAGTCATTTCCAGATATAGACCTCCCACCCATGCTCTAACACTACCTACTTGATCTTTTCCCTTGTAACAAAATTAAAATGGTTAAAAAAAAACCAAACCAGGTGTCCAGCATTATTTCTACTATGCCATCTTATCCCTTAATTAGCATCCCTAAGAGACAGCGAACAAAATAAGGCACAGAGCTGCTTAGGTATCCCACCCCAAGTCTCTGAAGAAAGAGATGTAGAGCCTCAACCATCTGGAATGACTGTTAAGTGGCTAGCTTTTAGCCACTGCCCCATTTTGGCCCACTCCTAGGTGTCGTCAGTATAATTACACCAGAAGGCAAAAAGTCTACATTTCCCATAGCTTCATTTCTATCCTTCAATCAGTCTGCCTCAAGAATTGGTGGATGGAACCCTAACAGATCACAGGGACACAGGAAAGCTATCTATTCCAATTTCTTCATTTTACATATAGTCCATGTAGACACTGGAGAATTTTTATCCCAACCATAACTCCACGGGCATGGCGGGAGCTACAGCAAGCTACTATTTCACCTTCAGAATTCTAGGGGTAACCCTAGGGTGTCAGGGAGTGTCAAAGGAGGCCATCTGGTAATAGCGTATCCATCGAATGGTAACTGTGTGATCATTGACAGGACGTTGATATCATCCTCATCTTGATGAAGGAAAGCAGAGGTGAAACCCCTTGTGTGGTAACTCTAATAATATTGGCTTAAGCCAGTGTGTTTCTCCCAATATCAGCACCAGGATATCTCCCCCTCTCCCCCATATCAACTGACTTCTCTATCAATTTAACCAGTTAACATCAAAATTATATTTACTGAGAAGATACAACAAAAAAAGTATAAGCACATTCTCTCAGTCCAGGGACACACTTACCCCTCTACGCCTCAGTCCTTAGTTAGAGTAGGTTCAAACTTAAAATGGTTGCTAACCAAGCATTTGCTTCAAGTTCACTTCCAAATATGGTATGGCCAATGGATGGAATCGCTCTCTCACTTGCAGAACATAGCGTCCTGGCTAGTGTTGACCCATACCAGCCTGAATTCCATAGTTCACTTCTCCCTGGGCTCAAATACTGACAAACTTTGGTATGGACTCCAGTTACTGAACTTTGAAAGATAAGGCTGCGTACCAAGTGAAAGAAGTCACAAATTGGAGGCAGCCCTTTCCCTGACACAAGCCTGTTTATGAGGCCATGGATGGGCTCATTAGCTGGCCCAGTGAAAGAAAGCATATTCCCTCACCCCACCCCTACACTGGTCCTCAGAGTCCTTATACAATGTGGCCAACCAGAATGGAAAGAACAAGTTTCTACATTGGTCATAAGAGGAAAATGGTCCTCTCCCTCCATGATACATGCCTGGAAGCTGGGAAAGTACGAACTAGGCCCAGTCTTCCATTAGCCAGTCTCCCCTTAATGCAGGTAAAAAAAAGTTAAGTAATTTGTCCAAGGTTACACAGAAATAAAGAGTGGATTCCATTTCCCATGGTGCTTAACCTAAACTTTTTCTTTGTTCAAGTCCCTACAACTCAAGCTGACTCCCTACTTTACTGAGAAGACTAAGTGAACCTCTCCCTTTCCCCTCTCTTTCATTTCTTGTAGGAACAGTATGATAGCAGTAGAAGAATTTCAGGCAAGTTGTGCCCTTGCCTGGTTGTAGATGACGGTGAAATGACTGACAAGAGGCATTCAGGCTAAGACACACTTTTACAAGATGTTACAAGAATTGTCTAAAGATCTACAAAGTTGTACTTAAATGTAATTCCCCCTTCATCAAGAATAGGATAGAGACTAGGATAGGAACCAGAGTTGTGATTTCATTGGAATAAGGAACACCCAGATAAGGAAACTCCCTCTAATCATGCACGTTAGTACCTTCTCTGCAACTTATGGTCTCAGAGAGTTGCCTAGATCACTGGGTTGTGAAATTACTTGTCCAAAGGAGCAATAGAGCACTGGCCCTGGAATAGGACCGGAGTTCAAATCCTCTCTGTGTAGTTGTGTGACCCTTGCCAAGTTACTTAATCCCAATTGCAGAAAGATAGAAAGAAAGGAAGGAAGGAAGGAAGGAAGGAAGGAAGGAA
>CM053626.1:244091949-244210954 GCA_028646595.1 Phalanger gymnotis | reverse complement strand
GGGTAAGATACCCAATTGAGTATGTATGGTATTCCCTCTTCAGGTCAAATCTGATGAGGGCAAGATTCACTCATTCCCCCTCACCTGCCTTCTCTTCTCTTCCTACAAAACTGCTTTTTCTTGCCACTTTTATGCGAGACAATTTTTGTATTTTCTACTGAAAATCATTTTTCATTCAATCCCTTGAGGAAAGCATGACAATAATTAATTACTATTGTCCCTGTTTTACAGTTTGGTAAACCTCAAGTAAGTTGACCTCACACAACTGCAGAGGACAGACTAGCTGGGCCCCCAGATTTCTAGGTCCAGCTTTATCAGCTACTTCATACAGCCTCCCAACTAGATTACACCCCAGGGGAGATTTTTGAATCTGTCCTCCAAGTGACCCATCCACCAGACAGAGAGGTAGCTAACTTGATTGATTTTACTGATAGTCCAAAGCCAGGGGTGGGGAACCGGCAGCCTCGAGACCTTCTAGGTCCTTGAGTGCCGCCCTTTAATGGAATTCAAGTTTTACAGAACAAATCCTCCTATTAAGGAGGTTTGTTCTGTGAAGTCTGGATTCAAAGAGCCTCACTTGAGGACCTAGAGGCCTGATTCCCCACTCCAGGTCTAGACTAATCTCTTAGATTTGGTATTTAGCTAGCACTCTGGGACCAGGAAGGATTTTAAACTAATGTAAACTAGAAACTCAGGAAAATACTGTACAAATTTGAAAAGCCTCTAGTCTCAGGGCTAGGCCTTTGCCTCCTTCCTCTCTAATTTCTTTGCAACTTCTTCCAACGTCTTCCTTATAAAATCCCTATGTGCCATTTATCTTCCTCCACCCCTACTGACAAGGGATAATAAACGGTAACTCACCTTTCTTTGAGGATTTGAAAGGAAACTTAACTGTGTATGTTGGTTTACATGAAAACCTAACGACAGACAGGAAGTCATACTGGAATGGGCCCTGGATTTTAAATCGGAGGACCTTTCCGCGTCCGGCTTTATTCATTTGTAAAACAAGCAAGCAGGACTTCTGGCCCTGGGTCTAAAGTCTCAGGAGCTCTAGAACCTAGGGGAAATGTGGGCGGTCACGTGACCTTTCCTGGCCTCAGTTTCTCTCCCTCCTCACCTCTGCCCGCAAGCTTCCTAGGTCTCAGCTTCAACCCCACTTAATATCAATTTCCTCTCAAGGATTACCTCCAATTCATCCTGTATCTCTTGCGTGTCTACTGGGGTTTGCGTGTTATCTGCCCCGCCCCGCCCCCATTCAACTGTGAGCTCCTTGAGGGCAGGTGGGGGGGAGGGGAGGGGGAGGTTAATGACTTTTTTTTCTGTGTTGTATCCCTTAACACACATACAGTAAGCGCTTGACAAGTGCTTGTGGACTTATTGCGGGGTTGAAGACCTCCGCACCTCCCAATCTCACGATATTTAAATATAAGTGCGGATGGCCCCAGAAGACCACCCCGCCCCACCTCCCCCCCACTTCCACCTCAGACTCTCCAGCCGGAATCCCCTCTCCAGCTAGCCACACCCACTTTTCAGGTGAGTGCGTGGTGTCCCCCAGCTAAGAAAGGGGGTGGGGGTGGGGGCAGGTAACAGGGGGAAGGCACGGGCCGGAAGCCAAGGGCCGGGGACGTGGCGGGGGGGGGTGGGGGGGGCAGGAGGCGAGCCGGGGCCGCCCGCTCGCCCGCGCCTCGGTGGGTGGGCTCTAGGACCAGGCGGGTGGCTTGCAGTACTTTCTCGGGGAGCTAGTGGGCCTTTCCAGCGCGCCTCGCCGGATTGATTTTCCAGCTCCCCACGCGGGTGTGAACCCCCACCCCCCACCCGGCCCCCCCGCCGCCGCCGCCGCGGGCTCGGCTCCAGGTGACGCTTCTCCAGTAACAGCAGGCGGGGAGCTGACCGCGGGCGGCACCCACCTCCCGAGCTGGCATCCCCCCGGCCGCCCTCCGTGCTCAGTGCGCCGCGGGGAGCAGCGGCGGCGGACCCGGGACCGAGCCGTGCGTGGCGGGGCAGGGCGGGGCGGCCGGTGCACGCGGCGGCCGGGGCCCCGGGCTCGCTCCCAGCATGAGAGCCGAGGGCGCGCGAGGCGACGGGGAGGACGCGGGCATCGAGAGGTTCTTCAGCCCGGGCAAAGGCCGGGGGCTGCGGGCCCGCCGGCGCTACGGCGTCGGGGACCTGCTCTTCTCCTGCCCGGCCTACACCTACGTGCTCACGGTCAACGAGCGGGGCAACCACTGCGAATACTGCTTCGCCAGGTAGGACGCGCGCCCCGGCCCCGGGGTCGGGGAGACGTCCCCCCCCAGCCGAACCGGGGCTCCCCTTTCCCTTTTTACCCCCGTGGCAGTGGCAGCGGCAGCAGCAACAGCAGCAGCAGCTGGCTGCAAGAAGGGAGGAAGTGAGCGGGACAGAGCCCACGGCCTCCGCGTGGTCCTAGAGCCTGCCGGGGCTGCGGGGGGAGGAGCTGGCGGGGGAGGCCATGAGGGAAGGAAGGGTCCGATCTACAGGTCCCGGGGGCTTTCTCTGGGCTCCGGGTAGTTTTCCACCCCCACCCCTTCGCAAATTCAGTCACTTAATAACGATAACGCATTTGGACCCGGCTCCGGCTCCTAGGGCCAACACCAACTGGAGCCGAGGTCTCTCTCCTGGAGCAAGTTTCTTTGGGCAGATTGGACCAAACAAGCCTCACGCCGAGATCTTTCTTCTGGGGCCAGAAAACGGTATAGGAGGGAGGGAGGGAGGCGATGCAAACACTGCCCCTGGTTTCTTCCCGAACCTGCGTCCCAAGTTTGGGGAGCAGCCTATCTGTCACTTCCCCAATCGCGGGGACCCCTCCTGGGCTTTTCTCCACGTATTTACCCAAATCAGAACTTTTAAATGTGTAGGCTCAAAGCACCTGCCACACTTGATACCCTTAAATTGGGGAAGATCCCACACCTTTTCATCTGTTCCCCTCCTTGGCCCGCTTCCTTAGCAGCGGCTTTCTTCCCTGAATCCCGTGAGTGCAGGTGAAGCTTTGGACAAGGCGGTGTTTGGGGAGACTTCAGTTCCAAACAGAGACAGTGCGGGTGAGTGGGTGGAGTCGGCTTGTCGGTCAGGAAGGCTGGAGTTCAAGCCTTGACTGACACATACTGTGGGCAAAGTCACTTTTTCTACCCCAGATTATGATCAGAGTATGACTATAAATATTGCTGAGGTGTAGAAAGAGCCTTCCTATAATCATGAAATTGCATCTCTTGTTTAAGAGGGATAAGAAGATTAATAAGACTATGTTTGCATGGTGCTTTGTAAACAACAATATGCTTGCACTTGCTCATTTATGATTTCATTCGTATAAAACTCTCTCCCTGGCTGGGCACCTGGTGGTATCTAATTTGGTAGATAGAGAAGTGGAAACTGTAATTTTGCTAATAAGTTGTGCAGTCAGAACTAGAACCCGACTCTCTGGGGTTCTGTGACTTAATTTTGGTGTTCACATACTCTAGACTCTGTCCAGACTAGGTATCTAATACATATTTCTTAGGGGTTTTTAAGAAGGGATAGAATACCAGGCCTGGAGCCTGGAAAACTCACCTTCTTGAGTTTATGTCTGGCCTCAGACGCTTAGTAACTATGTGACCCTGAGCAAGCCACTTAACCGTTATTTGCCTCAGTTTCCTCATCTGTAAAATGAGCTGGAGAAGGAAATGGCAAACCGCTCCAGTGTCTTTGCCAAGAAAACCCCAAATGGGGTCACAAAGAATGTGGCACAACTGAAAGGACTGAACAACAACAACAAAAGCCACTTGTTCAGTATGGTTTCAGTACAAATGTCATTAGACATCAGTTCTACCAGTCCTGAACAAGTTCATATTGATTCCATCTATATTCACAGTGTCTCTGTTAAATCTCATATCCCCCTTCACTTCCCGCCCATGTCTTTCTGCAGTCCCCATTTTCATTCAGAAACTACAGACATCTGTCTGAAACTGACACATATGTCTGAAACTGACACGTTTGTAGTGTCATGCCCACCCCATATACATACACACACACTCATGCACTCACACACCCCATCTCTAGAAAGCCAAGCCAAAGTCATTCAGAGCAGGAGAATGACAGACCAAAGTTCTTTCAAGCCCACCAGCTTTTTCAAAAAAAGATTTTATTAGATTTGTTTTGAAAACCAGCCCCTCTGCTGAGTATGTCACCCAGAGAAAGTCACTTTCTGTGCCTCTCCATATCCATGGTAAGGATAATGCATCCTTGTCTCCATACTACCTCAGAGGAATGTGGGGAGAATGCTGCAAATGAGAAAATGTACAAGTCAGATCTTCCTACAGCAAACCTCTACAGCAGAGACATTCTTAACCTCTTTTATGTCGTGGACCCCTTGGATAGTCTGTTGAAACCTATAGACCCCCTATCAGAATGTTTTTAAAAGCATAAGATATATAGTGTTAGACAAAGGAAACATTTTATTGAAATAGTTATCAAAAAACATTTTTAAATATGTTCATGGACCCTGGGGTTAAGAAAGCCAAAGGCTAATCTAATTCTTCTTGTACAGGAATTTTGTTGTAATGAATATGGCTTAAGATAAATTTCCCCTCTCCACTATTTTCCTGGTAATACTGTTTTAGCAAACCAGCTTAGACCTGTATTAAAGAAAACATTAAGCTCTTCAGAAATGAGACATTCTGCAATCTCAGGGTGACAGGGTGTCACTTCAGTGAGTGACAAAATTAAATTCCTGTTTTGAGGGTGGTTCAGTATAAAATGTGTTTCCCAAGATGCTTTAACCTTGGACCAGATTTTTTAGATTTTGATAGCTCTTTGTCCAGAAGATAATTATTAATGTTTCATCAGCATTAGAACAGCTTTAGAAAATATAAAGGTTTTGTGGCTGGGTCCTAGCCCTACCAAGCTTCATAGTTTTGTCTAGTATGAAAATCTTTGGTCCTAGAGTTAAAAAAAACCTGGGTATGAACTGTGTCTCTTGCAGTCAATCAAATAAACATTTATTGAGCACCTCCTTTGTACCAGGCACTGTGCTAAGTGCTGGGCTGGGGATACAAATAAAATAAAGTCCCTGACTTAAAGGAAAGGAGGGAGGCCTGGAGAAAAGGCCTGCTTGGGAGCATGGATGCCTTCCTTAAACAAAGAATTTGGGAGAAGCTTTTCTCTCTCTAATCAAGGAGGAAAGTAAGAAAGGATTGATGAGCCTTTGAGTATGGAGGCTAATGAAATTTTGTAAGGTGGGTACACGATGGGCTATCAACCAGCATTTATTAAGCATCTAAGACATGCCAGGCACCATTACAAAAATGAGAATGAATCTGTGATCTTACGCTAATAAATTTCCCAGATCCTCAATTGCCTCATTTTTAAAGCAGGCTTGATAATACTTGTATTTCCTGCCTGACAGTTGGTTGTCAAGTCAGTAAGCATTTTTTGTCACCTGCTATGTGTCCAGGTGTCGTGCTTAGCCTGGTGATGCAAAGAAAGACACCCCCCTCCCACAAACATCCCTGCTCTAAAAGATCTCACAGTTGAATGCAGGCAAAGAAGATACAGATAGAATAAATTGGATGACCTCTTAGGCACTAGCATTAAGTGGGGAGAGGGGTCAGGAAAGGCTTCTAGCAGAAAGTGGGATTTTAGGATGGGTTACAACCAGTAAAAATGCACAGGGATGGGAGTTTCTGGTGCAAGGAGGTCAGTATCACTGGATCTAATAGTATGCAGTTGGGAGAGTAAGGTGTAAGGAAAAACTGTAAAGGTAGAAAGGGGCCCAGTTAGGAAGAGCTTTGAAAACCAAACAGAAGATTTTATGTTTGCTACCAGAAGTAATAGGAACAATCAAAGTTTATTTAAATGGCTGGAGAGGGTGACAAGGTCAGACCTGCACTTTTAGAAAATCAGTTTGACAGCCAAGGGGAAGATGGACTGCAGTGGGGAGACCCACCAGTAGGCTATTGTAATGGCCGAGACATGTGGAGATGAGGGTCTGCACCAGGGTGGTGGCAGGATCAGAGGGGAGAATAAGAGATGTTAAGAAGATAGAATGGACAAGACTTGGCAAGAGATAGGATATTGAGGGGAGAGGGATCTGGTGAAAGACAGTGAAGAAAGCACCCTGTAAATCTTAGAGCATTTATATGAATGTGAATTATGTTCTTGTTCTCAGTAAAGGAGAAAGTAGCCACAGCCACATTGCTACCATCAGCTCTTCGTTCTGTGCACAGTACCATAGGCAAGTCTTTTTAGGCCATATTTTAACTTCTGATCTCATTCCACGGGGTTTGGGCACAGCAAATAGCCCCCCTCGCCAGTTCATGTATCCCTTTTGCCAGTAGAGCCGCAATTGGGAAAATCTGTTATCATACTCAATTCACTGAAATTTACCTGGTTTTAAAAAGTATACTCATAATTACTTTCTTGAGCTGTCTCAAAGCTACTGGGACCTAGGAGTTCTACTAATGTTGGACTTACTGGTTTTATGAAGTATTTATTTCCTTGACTGTCCCCCAGATTTATTCTGGATTCAATAACATGGATCTTTCCTCTTGTTTTGTTGTTTTCCTCTTGTTATCATAATGTATAATAATCTCTCTCCTTTTAATCAAATGGAATCAATTAAATGCCTATGTACTCCTGGGGCTAGGCTTCAATCAATGTTTCATCAGCCATTGAACTATATACCTATTTCCTCCCCTCAATAAATTTCTGTCCGCTCATCTACAGGAAATAGCCATTATTGCCATACAAAAAAAAAAAAAGCTTTCTTATGGGGATGAAGTTGATTCCGAGCAGCAGATGGTGGAGAATCTTTAGGGGAAGAAAGTAAGCACAACTTCCTCTAATAAAAGATATGATAGTAATAGCTAACATTCATGTAGCGCTCTAAAGTTTGCAGCACACCTAACATGTTATTTCATATTCACAACAATCCTGGGATGTAGATATTGTTATCCCCATTTTATATATGAAGAAGCCGAGGCTGAGAGAGGTTGAATGACGAGCCCAGTTACATGGCTAGTAAGTTTCTGAAGCAGGATCTGAATACCCAGATCTTCCTGACTCCAAATCCAGAGCTCTTTTCTCCCAGTTTTTTCTATTGGTGGCACCCCCAAAATAGTCATTTGCTCTGTATAGAGCAAATAAGTGATACCTATTGCTGTACTCTGTTCTGAGATCTTGTGATTGTTTGACATAAACAGTATCAACAGAGATAGGTGATTTTCACCTGTGGTGGGTCCTACCTTACTTCATGAAAATGGGGCAGTACTCCCAAACACCTACATGTGGTTAGAGCTTTGCCTAATCCTCCAACACAGACTATAAGAATACTTTAAAGTGAAATAAAAGGATATTGGAAAAAGGGGCCAGGAAGGTATATTTGCCACATGGCAAGAAGGATATTGCTACTAAAGTGGAATGATTGGATTTCTCTGTTCTTTAGTCTTCAGCAGGATTCTTGCAGCTGGGGCAAGTAGTGGTCTTTTAGGACTTCAGATGTGATGGTACCATGTCATGCATATTTTTCATATGCGGGGGGAACCTTTTCTGCTGTGATTTGTTGGGCCTCAGAGGCCGGCGGCACATTTGGAACGCATTGCAGATAAAAAGAAACAGCAGATTTGTGGTTGAAATTCACCAATGAACTAAAACCATCGTCCAGCACCTCTTTTAAAAAAATCCCAGAAACACAGGTCCCCAAAATCATCCTCTTGAAATGTTGAGTCAGATCTGTTCTCCAACAAAAAAAGAGTGACCTCCGGCAGAAGAGTGATGTGGCCCTATCTCTGGTACAGCCAGGGATTTTAATCACATTCTGTGTGATCATCGATAGGGCATTTCATCTCTGCTTTCCTTCATAAAGATGGGGATGATATTAGGATTGTAGCCCGAAGGGACCTTTGAGAGCATCTACAACCAACTTCTTCATTTGACAGGCGAGGAAACAGGCCCACGGAAGCAGTGATTTTTTTTTTCCAGCATTGCCCAGAGCAGGGTTTCAAACTGAGATCCTCTGATTTCACAGCCAGTGTTCTTTCCATTTTACCATGCTTTTTTAAATCAATTTTTTGCCTTGGAAAAAAAAAGTCATATAGTTCAAAGTAATTAAGCAAAACTAAGGGAAAGAATAAATTGCTTTAAGACATTGAGAAGCAGTGAGAGGCAGTCTTAACTTGGGTTTGCTACATGTTTTAGATTTTACTAGAACCAAAGCTACTGTGCTAAGAAATGTAAAAGATTCTGTCATTTGTTAGATAAAATGCTGGATTTGGAATCAGCAAATTGTGGAGGATCAGAAAGATAATATGTCTGAAAGCACTTTGCAAATCTTAAAATACTCTATAAGATCCCCTCTATTATCATTCCCCTGTACTCTGAGAACTCTAGAAGGACAACTATTTTTCAACCTTTGTCTTACATGTCTTCAGACCCCACAATCTTTTTTGGCTCAAGCTGCCAGAAAGTTAAATTTTGAAAATATTTATGATACAGTCATTCAAATCCTCTTGGGTGTTATTCTTTCCCGATTATTAGCATTTACAGTTTTCAGAACTCTCAGATCCTTTGTAAATCCTTTTAAAAGTCCAGGGCTAGGTGGTATAGTTTGGCAAAAATCAATACTTTAGTAGTCTTAAAGGGTATACATAATCTGGTAAGGAACACGGAAGACCTATTTGAGAACATGGGATAGTTAAAGATAATTTCCAAGAAAATTTTGTATAAAATTGTCACTGCACTACTGTCATCCAATCTCCCGTTCTTTAATTTTAATCTAGTTCTCCTTTGTTGTGAATTCACAGTATTTTGTGTCATATTTTGGAGATTCCAAAGTTACTGTCCCCTTGTTTTTGCCTTTAAAACAAAATGGGCCTTAACAGTACTAAGGCATCAACATCTGATGTCTGAAGTTGGTACTGCTAGTTTGTCTTGGTACCTTAGACTCCCCTTTGTTGACTTGATGTGATATCCCCTTTCTGTTTATTCTTTCAAAGATGGCATAATGTCCTTACAGTTTTTATACCACCTTGATCTTGCTGGGATGTGGAGGAGGTGAATAATTTTTATTAGCATAAGCTTGTAGGGTTTAGAGCAGAACCATCCCTTAAAAATACCTAGTTGAAGTTATAAGGAAATAGAGGCCCAAATAGGTCACATATGACCAAGATCACATAGCTTGACCAATAGGAAGAGCTGGGACATGAACCCAGGTGTCATATCCAGTGCTTTTTCTGCTATACCATTAATTTCTAAAGGTTTTTTCTTTTAATTTAATAGCCTTCAGATCTCCCTTCCAGCTCCACATATTCTGATTCTTAAATAATTTTATAAAAGTAAATTATTACTGTGTCTGTTAACTCAGGCTTATTGTAGTTCCCTTTAATGACACTGTTATGTTCATCTGCCTAAACTCAGAGAAAAGGTCGGTTTTACGGGAGCATCTCGTCTTGACTTCTGCTTTACCTTTTGCATCATAGCAATGTTACTAAAATATGCTCCTGCTGAGGAAAAGTCCTGGAATTCCAAGTGAAAATCTACTGGACTTTTCACTAGTTGGTTTTAAAAATGAAAGTTATTCCAAAGTGTTCCCAGAAGTTTAATTTACTCTTACGGATTGCCAAAGTTAAAAAGAAATCCTAATTCAGGGCCCTTCTTGTCTTGATAAACTTTTACTTCTTTGCTGATTTTACCTGATCCTAGGGAATGGAAATGCCTTAAAAGTTTTCCTAATTTAATTTTGGAACAGTGATTCTTGAGGTATTTCCTCTCTTGATCACCCCTATTAAACACTAAAAGCAATAAGAAGAATTAATGGGCAACACCTTAAGGTTGCAAAGCAGTTTGCATGCATTATCTCATTTGTTCTTCCCCACAACCCTATGAGGCAGGTGCTGTTATCATTCTCATTTGACAGATGAGAAAACTGAGGCTAGGAGAAGTTAAGTGATTCACTCAGGGTCACGTGGCTAGTAAGCATCTAAAGCAGGATTTGAACTGCATTTTCCTGACTCCAAGTCTAGCATTCTTTCCACTGCGTCGTCATGTTGCCTTTCTTAATAACACTGCCAGTGACACAATTCCTTCTTTTGGTGTCCCAAGTACTCTATAGGTAACTTCCTTAATTACTAATAGTACAGTACTAGGCTATAGGAGGTTGATTTTGATTAATTTTTCTCAGAAACTCTGAGATGGAGATGAAGTTTTATTATCCCTGTATTGCCAATGTGGAAACTCTTCTGCTTGTGGTCACACAGCAGCTTTGATGGAGAGATCCCAATTCTTAAAAAAAAAAAAAAGCCATCCAGGGATCGCATGTGACTGTAGCCCTTTTGTTCTTGCAGCCTTAGGTTTGAGCCACCTGATCTAAGCACGACTCCTGGGTAGCAAGTAAAATGATCATCTCCCATCCATGACTTTACAGAAATACAAATTTTTAGTGAACTGAGATGATGTTGCTCTAAATAGTTGAAGTTTGTGGAGATCACAAGCAGAAGTACATCTGCAAACTGCATCACTGATGATAGGACTAATATGGTAGGATTGAGAAAGTACTTAATAGCAATAAGTCACTAAGTTTCAGACCTGGAAGAGACCTCAGAGGCCGTAGAGTCCCATGCTTTCCTGATTGTGAATCATTTCAAAAATCAAAGAAAGAAGAAAAGAACTCTTGTACAAAAATATACATAGCAGGTCTTTTTATGGTGGCAAAGAACTGGAAACCAAGGGGCAACTCATGAATTGGAGGGGTGGCTGAACAAGTTGTGGTATATGAGTGTCATGGAATACTAGTGTGCTATAAGAAGTGACAAGCAGGATGGTTTCAGAAAAAGCTGGGAAACTTTCTATGGACTGATGCAAGGTGAAGTGAGCAGTACCAGGAGAACAATGTCGACAGTAACAATAACATCATAAAGACAAACAACTTTGAAAGACTTAGGAACTCTGATCCACACAGTGAACCGCCACAATTATCGGACATGGCCAATTCAAGAATTAATTTTGTTTGACTAAATATGTTTTTCACCAGTATCTTGCCTTCACAGTGGTTGGAGAGGGGTGCAGATAAAATTTAATTTAAAAAAAATGATGAAATATTTAATTCATCGCACTTTTTTTTAACCACTCAAAAAAAAAAAAAAGAATATTCTGTAAAGCATCTCTAAGTGGCTAGCCAGACTCTTTTTAAAGGAGTTAATCGTTTTTTGTGTCACGGACTCCTTTCAGCAGTTTGATGAAGCCTATATAGGCCTCTTTTATGGACCCATAAAATAAAGCACATAGAACTACAAATCAATTTTATCCAAATACAGCTATCAAAATACAGTTTTTAAAAGTTCATGGATTCACATGCTGGAAGTGCAGCAGCCCCCTCATGAGCCCCGTCCCACTGCTGATTAACACAGAAGCTTTGACCTTTTCCTTTTCCAACATAGTCCATCACTTTGCTCCTCCTTAGGCAGCCTGACAGCCAGCTCCTGCTCTCAGTGACTCACGCTAGTAATGCTAGACTTAGTTTGGATGCCCTATCAGTTTAGCACACACTACAGCTCAGAACTCCGAGTTCTGGTGAACCACCAGCTTCAGCCTCCCTAGCAGCAGAGATTATAGGCACGTGCCACCCCAGCTCTCTGAAATCTGCCTTTCCAAAGCTTTCATTTGCTCCACCTAGTTTTGCTGTCAGTAGTAAAACAAAACAAATATAATCCCTCTCCCACCCATCAGTCCTTTAACTACTTAAAGAAAGCTATCATGAGACTGTTAAGTGTTTGCTTTTCTAGGCTAAACATCCCTGCTGCCCTCAACTGATCCTCTTATGACATGGTAATCAGTCTCCTTGCCAGGCTAATGAATCTATCCTGAATGGATAGAGTTTAGAGCTTAAAAAGACCTTAGGCATCCCCTCATTAAACCCATTCATTTACAGATTAAGAAACTGAGTCTAAGATCACACCCGGATCACACCTGGGTTGTAAATAGCAGAACTGATATTTGCACCTGGGCCCTCTGAGTTCCTAATCTACTCTCTTTTCCATGAAACCTTCCTGCCTCTTGTCAAAGTCCTTTCTGAAATGTACCCGGGACTGAATGGAGACAATCCAAATGTGGTCTCAGAAAAACAGCAAACAACAGTATTGTCATCATCCCTGTTGTGGATACTAGACTTCTGTTACCCTAACATGGCATCAGCCTTTTTTTTTTAATCTGCCGGGTCATACTGTTGACTCACATAGGGTTTGCAGTTCACTTGAACCCCCAGATTACTTTTCACAGGAATTGTTAACTAGCTTTGCTTCTGCCATCCTGCCATCTTTCTGCTTTTGGAGCTAAAGCCCAGGACTTTACAGTTTATCATGATTCAGTTTTGCCTTGTTAGCCTCTGTCTACCATTAAATCTGTTAAGATCTTTTTAGATTTTCGGATATTTTAGTAGCTGTCCCTTCCGACTTTATCACCTGCAGGTTTGTTCATCGTGCCACATATGCCGTCATCTGAGTCATTAAAAAAATCTTTAACACAGTTGACCAAAGAACAGAACTTTGAGGCATCCTGCTATAAATACCCTGTTTAACATAACTGATTCTGGGTCCAGTCATTTAACCAGTTTTCAATCCACCTAACTGTATAGTCGTATAGAACTTATCCAACCCTTGCCTACAAAGGATATGAGAGACTGTCAAGTGCTTTGCTCAAATCCAGTTTATTGGGTCTATGGCATTGCTCTGATATGCCAGTCTGGTAACAATGTCAGAAAAAGGAAATTGTTAGTTTGGTATGACCTCTTCTTGATCAATCTTTGATTTTTTTTCCTTTTTCTAAGTGTTTACTAACTCTCCTGTTAGCAGTACTTTGATGCACTTATGCTCTTAATGGTCATGAATACTCTTCACGTTGGCACACATCACAGTGCATCCACACCTTCTCATCGCATGTAATTTTTGTCCAGGCCTTTTTCATAACTTCTAGTGTACAAGAAACCTTTCTCTGATATTTCTGTTACCTTGTGGATAACGTGCGTCCCTCAGGTAGTCTGTCTGCTGTCCCTCACTCTTCATATATAATTAGTGTCCATCTTTTTCTAGTCATACATATCCTTGAGGTCTTTTAAAAATTTCTCCTCTTTCACGTAAATTCTTGTTGGTAATATGAGGCAGCTTTCTTATAGGCAGCGTGCTGCATCTTATCATTGTTCTTCGGTTCACCTCTAATTTTGATTTTTCAGAAATCATGCTCTTCTACGATTCAAAATCATTTAGCCCTAATGGAAAGATATTGGTGTCAAAAGCAGCAGTGGTAATCAAAAGTTCTGCCCAGTTCTTCAAATGATATTCAGCTCACTCTTATTTCTCTTGTTCTGGACCCTGTTCATTGACCATCTACAGTACCTATCCAAGATACATGTACTGACGGACTTTCTTGGCGGGCTGCCCAACCAGAGGCAGGGCAATATTCCTTTTTCATCGATTTTGTTTTCCAGTGTTGATGGCTAATCCAGTTCTTTTTAATAGCACATTCTAACATTTTGCCAGGAAACTTGCCTGTGTTTATCTTCTCCTTTTTGATTGGATGGCTGTGCCAGAACTTCCATTAAGAGAAGGTTCCCAGGCCAGCTTCGTCTTCTTTCTTTTGCTCTCTATGCTTTGTCCCCTCTGCTGCAGGGCTATATACCTTAATCACCCTTCCCTGCCCCCCTTTCAGCTTCCTTTTGTGTGCTCTTTTCCTCATGAGAATGTAAGTTCCTCATAAGTCTGTCTTTCTGCTTGTGTTTGTATTCCTGTGGCTTAGCACAGGTGCTGGCATGTTTTTTATTGTTCAGGGATTTCTGACTCTTTGCGATCCCATTTGGGGTTTTCTTGGCAAAGATACTGGAGTGGTTTGCCGTTTCCTTCTCCACTGGCATGTAGTAAGCACTTAATAAATGCTTATTCACCAATCCACTGACTGAAAGGACCATAATATGTGGAGACCAAACCCCTCAATTTGCAAGTGGGGAAACTGAGGCCCAGAGAGTTAAAGTGACTTGTCTAAGGTTATACAGGTATTAAGAAAGCAAAGCCAGGAGCTGAGTACGGCTCCTGGGACTCCAAATCCTGTGCCCTTTCTCCAGCACAACGCCACTTTAATCTATGACTTAAAAAAGAGCATTCTCATCAATGTTAGAAAAAGATGACGATTATAGCTATACAGCTGAAAGAGACCTCAGAGACTATCCACTCTACCCCCTTCTTATTTTTAAGGATGAGGAAACTGAGGCCTGAGGAAGTTAAGTGATTTGCCCAAGGTCACACAGGTAATAAGCATGAGAAGTGGAATTTCAGCCTCGATCCTCAGATCTCAAAGCCCATAATCCTCTCCCTTTACTGTGACGATGAATAATTCTTCTAAAAACACCCAGAAGAGTTGTGCCTAGGGAGTTAGAATATAACCAGGTCTGCCACTGTCTGCCATAAAAGGATTGCAAATGTCCTCCCTTCAGAACCTGAGTTTTCTCTAGGTTGACTTCTTGTTCTTTCTCCTTTTGGGGGTGGGGAGGTGTCTTGGGGTATAGTCTCTTGCTATGCAAGAGCTTTAGGATTACTGGGTTGGTTATTCAAGGCTTGAACCCTTGACTTTGACCTCATAAGCCCCGAGTTTTAACTGAGTGAGTGAGCCAGTGAGGTGGCCAGAGCCATGCACTGCATTTTGTTGTAAGCTCTGTGGACAGGGTTCCCATTGCTCTCAGCATACTCCTTCTCGACTGCAAAGGCATTCACAAAGATACAGTAGAACATAAGGAAATCAGAGCTCTTCAAGACTTCTTTAAAGGGCAAAAATGTGCCACCGAATGGGAAAAATAACACCAAAAACAAAACAAAACATCTCGTGGTTTCAGGAAACAGCTTTCCTTTAGAACCTGCTCGTTCATAGAGAAACCAGCTGTGACTCTCAGGAATTTGAGCAGCCTTCTAGCTACCAGCCATTGTCTCGGCTTCTAGTACCTTCCTCCTTGTAAATCATCTTTGTATTTATCTTTTATAATTTATTTTGCATACATTTCTTTTCTATTTATAGATTACAGCCCCTCTAAAAAATTGATTGTAATCTCCTTGAGGGCAGAGATGAGCTTTATAGGCTATCTAAATATATATGCCAATGTTTAGAGTCTGCATTTTTAAATGCTTGGATTTTCTTGTGTAGATGATTAGGCCACACTCTTCAGTGATTGTGGCTCTCCTCCAGGAGGCTCTGCAGTGTCCTGGGGAGTGGCATCTGCAAATAGGAGGATCTTAAGGGCCTTGTGAGGTAGAGGGATCCTCCTTCAGCTCAGATCTTTTGCGTGACCGTGCCAAACACTTTTGGCAAGCTTACTTCTCCCTCTATACATCACCTGATCAGAAGCGATCGGATGGTTGTCAAAGGAGGTTATCTGTGTTGTTATAGCTTTCAAGGAGTCTTGAATAATTGTGATCTATGCATAGGAAGTAACTTGTTGAAAGAGAGCCTTTGAGGTCTGGCACATAGTGAATGCTATATACGTGTTAGCTATTATTATTATTACAGAATCAAATGCTTTTTATAGTTAATGAGCAATAAGTGCAGTGAGACTTGTACTTGGTGTTTTTCGGTCAATTTTGTAACAGTAAATATGTTGTCTACTGTGAAATAACACATCACATGAAATTTTTTGAGAATAACTAGCAAACAATATATGTCACCAAATGCAAAATGACAAAAGATCCAACTGGTTTTAGAGTTAGATGTTGGATCAAATCATGAATTTCTGTCCAAACTAGATTTGTTTTGACAAAGTCCCCGAGTATTTCAGCCCTTCCAAGACCTATTTCCCAACTTTAGATTGAGGAATGCCCTAACTTGTGGCAGAAATTTTTTTTTCTGAGTGGCTAAAGATTCCTTGCATAGATTTCAGATCAAGAACCTTAGCTTCAATGAAAGTTTCAATGGGTGTGGACCCTCATGATGCCTTTCCCACAACTATGAGAAAAAATCCTTCCCCCCATATGGCTTCTGAAGTTTCCTCAGGGCTTCAGGACTCAACAACTTATCTTCTTCAATCTCTTGGAGATTTTATTGTCTTTAATCTTTTAAGTATAACTTACTTCTGACTCATTCCTTTTCGTCTTGCTTGGCTTCTTTGAGAGAGAATTTAGTATAATGTTATAGCTGGTCTTGGAATTAGGAGGACCTGAGTTCCACTTACTTCTCTGATACATACAGACTGTATTCCTGAGTAAGCCAATAAATAACCTTTCGGGACTCTGGGAAACTTTTTAAGTTTCAGAGAAGGATAGATAGATAGACACACATATACACTATATATGCTTATATAATTTATTTCATTAAATATTGCCCATCTGCTTGTAAAAATTTTAACGTTTAAAAATTTTTTTTGAGTTCTAAATTCACTCCCTCCTATCTCCTCCACCCCTTGAGAAAGCAAGCAATTTGATATCAATTATACATGTAAAGTCATGCAAAACATATTTCCATATTAGCCATGTTGCAAAAGAAAACACACACACACACACACAAACCCCAAGCAAAATAGTTTTAAAAGTGTGCACAGAAGACTTGATCTTCATCCATAGAGAGAGTTTTCTCATCCGAGAGCTCCCTATAATCACTAGAATTGCAGGTCCAGTCCCTAGCCTTAGTTTTCTTGTATAGTCAATTCAGCAGTTCTTTATGGTCTGGCCTTTAAAATAAGTTGGACTTTGCTAATTACCCTAGAATGGCAATTAGGCCACAGTCCTTTGTAGACATCCCTGTAGCCTTAACCCCTGTATCATCATTATCATCTCAGCCTGAAGGAGTCCCTGCAAACTGAAATCCTTTTTCTAGAACTACAAATTAGCAGAGTCCTCAGAAGTTATCTATCCCAAACTCTACTTGCAGAATAGTGTAAATATCCAAGTTATTTGCCATCAGTTGCTAAAATTCCATAGGTAGATAATACATAGGATAATCTTTTTAGAGCTGGAAGGGACCTGAAAGGCCATGTATTATGGCTCTTCCCAGTTTACTCTCAAATTTCATCTGTAAAATGGGGACAATAGAATTTGTATCTCAGGGTTGTTGTGAAAATTAATTGAGGTAATGCATGTAAAGTTAGGTATAACCCATAAAGCTACTACTGCTATTATTATTAAAATCTGTAATTTTGTTAGACTAGAGACCTTCAAGGCTGATTGCAGCCTATGATCAGTGCAAGGCACTTGCCTGAAGCATATAGGAGATGAGGTATTTGCCCTTTGTCACATAGCTAGGAAGTGTCAGCTAGGGGATTTGAAACTAGGTCTTTCTGACTGTAGGTTCAGCACTATATACATTGTGACTAGGTAGATAATATATGTATTTATTAACTTCTTCAATAAAGAGAATAAAAGCATTTTATTTAACTTTTCATTTATTAAAGGAACAAATTCATGTTAAGAAATATATTTAAAGATACTTAAATGTTATGCAAGGAAATATAGTAAACTTGTAGGAAGAGAAGATAATCATTGTGGTTATTGAACTTTCTTACTATTTGTTTTCTTAAGAATCACACATGTGATTATAAGATGTAGAGAAAGGCTGCAAATCAACCAATTACTGTGCTTTGACTTTATCGACTAAATTCGTTCAGTTGTGACTAACTTCGTGACCCCCTTTGGGGTTTTCTTGGCAAAGATACTAGAGTGGTTTGCCATTTACATTTCCATTTCAAGCTCGTTTGACAGATGAGGGGACTGAGACACACAGGGTTAGGTGACTTCTCCAGATCACACAGCTAAGAAGTGTCTGAGGCCAGATTTGAACTCAGAAAGATGAGTCCTGACACTCTATCCACTGTACCCCCTAGCTGTAATTAATAATGTAATTAATGTAGTGGAAAGAGTGTTGGACTTGGAGTTAAATGAGATTTGAAATCCACCTTAGATATGAGCTGTGTTGCTCTTGGCCAGTCCTTCACCTAAGCCTCACTTTCTTTATCTGCAAAATGGGGAAAATAACACCTGCTGCCTCACCAAACGAGATCATCTATATAAAGCACTTAGCAATTCTGAAAATAAAATAAAAATGCCAACTATTATTCTTCCCAGCAATGATCTGAAAAGCAATTAAAATGCAAAGTCTCTGCTAGTGATTTTTTTTTACTAATAAATACTGTTAAGGGGAATTACTTTGGCATTTCAAGAAATTTTTGTTAGAAAGAAAATCTGATTGCTTTGTCTTCAGATGTTGAGAAAGCTTTGCTGGCTTCAGGCTCTCATCTGACAAAACATTCCACAAATATCGCACTGCAGTTTTGGCAAACCTCTCTCTGATCCGAGCCAGTCAATAAACCCGGTTTTTAATTGATCGATGTTCTACTTCTGGACAGACGTGAATTTTTCTTTTCCTTTTTGGGGAGCCAGTCCAGATGTGCTTCATTTTTGTTGTCAGACATAGGCAAATTTGAAGAATTTGATCCCCTTATGTTTATGAATAAAAGTGTCCTTTGCATTGCCCCCACTCATTTTTAAAACTCTTATAATTTTGTTTGTAATTATGTTTCTCAAAAAGATACACTAAGTAGATCCTTAAAACACAAGGCTATAATTATTATAACAACTACCTGACACCACTGGAAAAAAAAAACAGAACCAAATGATTATCTCCCACTGCCTAGGGGTTGGTGGCTGATTGCAAACCCTGGTGCTATGTCATGCCTAAAGGCACAGGAGGAGCCGTGCTTTCCCAGGCATGTGGTCAGCATGACTTTCCCACCCTGGAGAAGACTTTGTGCCTATTCACACAGAATTAAGGGATAAGTCTTGCTTTATCTGTCAAAAGTCAAGTTTTTTGTTTGCTTGTTTGTTTATAGATTTTTACAAGTAAGGGCCTTTGGCAGTAGAAGTTTTACAGATTGGTAAAAGTTAATTGCCCCTTGGTGCTCAGTTGCTGGCATCATAGAATCATATCTTTAGAACTATAATGAATCTTCGCTTCTAGTGGCCCCCTTTTTGTGTTGTAATCCCCTTTAGCAGTCTCAGTAAGTCTGTGGTCCCCTTCTCTGAACAGTATCCTAAAATTCTGTTCTGACATGGGCCTGCCTCCCTGGTAGTTTAGCTTCATTACTGAAAACAGTGATTCACGTGAAGATCATTCAATAATTAAGAAAAGGAAATTTACCGAATCACAACCGGATAGTCAGCAAGGAGAGACTTTGAGGATGCTCCAAGCTGATCGTTATCTGGGTTATCTGTTACCATCCTCCAGCCAAGAGAGCTCCCCATTGCTGCTGTGCACTTGGACCACCAGGAAGTAAGGCCAGCAACTTGAACCAACCAAATTTAGTACCCTTTAAGGGGAAAAACTAGCTTCACTCTTCTGGGTGCAGGGCTTAGAATATTATTCCTACCGTAGATTCAGAAAATAAAATACATAGGATTGCAAAGGAAAAGAATAATATTTTATTAAGCTATTTTTAGTTATTAAATATAAATATATTTGGTTATTAAAATATTTTTAGAAATCAAATTCACAAGCCCCCAAGGTTGAAAAGCTATGCTATAGTCTTAACTCCATTGTTTTACAGATGAAGTACTTGAGGTCCAGAGAATTAAATTACTTAGGGAGCAAAACATTGATCCAATCCAGGGGTGGGGAACCTGCAGCCTTCAGGCCACATGTGGCCTTGTAGGTCCTTAAGTGTTCTGTAAAATTTGGATTAGTCAAAAGACCAAACTTAAGGACCTACAAGACCACATGTGGCCTGAAGGCCCCAGGTTCCCCTCCCTTGATCTAATCTAATTCCTATCCAGAAAAGGAATATTCAGCAAATATTCATGCATCCTACAGTTACTTTAAGACCTTCAGTAATAAGCAACTCCCCAAAGCATAGCTTATTCCGCTCTTAGACAGTTCATCAATAAAATAGGGATGAAATAGCATTTGCCTTGCCCACATCAGAGGCTTTCTGTGAAGAAAAGTGCTTTGTAAACCTTAAAGTATTAATTATAGAATGTAAACTACTTAAGAGTAGGGATTATCTCACTTTTTGTATCTCCAGTGCCCAGCACGTTAGAATTCTGGAACGTAGAAGGCAGTTAACAAAAACTTGTCATGGAGTTGTGTCTGATTCTTCATGACCTCACTTGGGGTTTTCTTGGCATGGATACTGAAGCAATTTGCCATTTCCTTCTGTGGCTCATTTTACAGATGAGGAAACTGAGGCAAACAGGGTTATTAAGTGATTGCCCAGCATCACAGAACCTGTAAGTGTCTGAGGTCAGATTTGAACTCAGGAAGATGAGTCTTCTTGACTTCAGGTCTGGCCCTGTATCCACTGCACCACCTAGCTACCCCCTAAGAAGAGCTTACTGATTGATTAATTAAATGATGGAAATATGGGCTGCTATTATTGTAGCCTGACAC
This sequence comes from Phalanger gymnotis, assembly GCA_028646595.1. Classification (NCBI taxonomy): domain Eukaryota; kingdom Metazoa; phylum Chordata; class Mammalia; order Diprotodontia; family Phalangeridae; genus Phalanger; species Phalanger gymnotis. The sequence goes on along the minus strand of CM053626.1, from coordinate 244,190,569 downwards.
TTGAAGTTGTCATTGTGTATAAAGCTGTCTTTTTCTTTTTTTTTTTTTAGTGGATTCTTGGGGATTCTCTGGATTCTCTGTTTTTTATTGATCTTTGGTTCCTATGGAAGAATCTCCGGTAGCATGAGTGTTGACTAATATATTTGCAGTTCTTCCATGGGAGTAGGTTCCTTTTAGCCATCGTTAACAGTATCCTAAGTCTTTATAGGAAAACCAGGCAGGGAAACTCTCTTATCCAGGATTCCATCACCTGGGCATCTGATTGCTTGTTACTTCCGCACATCTGCAAATAATGTAGTTGATGCACCTACCTAACAAAGGTGTTGGAGGATCCTCAAGTACTCTCTTGGAGAATCCAAAGGATGCTAAATGGTGACCACAAAATCTCAGAGTTAGAAGGTTCCTTTTTGTTGTTGTTGTTGTTGGGTCATTTTCAGTCATATCTTACTCTCAATGACCCTTTGTAGCGTTTTCTTGGCGAAGATACTGGAGTGGTTTGCCATTTCCTTCTCCACCTCATTTTATTGATGAGGAAACTGAGGCAAACAAGGTTAAGTGACTTGCCCAGGGTCACACAGCTAGTGAGTGTCCAAAGTCGGATTTGGACTCAGGTCTTCCTGACTCCAGCACTCTATCCACTACTCCACCGAGCTGCTTATAGAAAGGACCTTATCAGAAGGGATCTTAGAGACCATCCAATCCCTTTTACAACGCACAGGAAAGGCAGTATGGTGCTGTGGAAAGAGACATTTATTTGATAGGTTGAGTTACTTGGCCAGGGCTGGATAGCTAGTATCAGAGGCCCAATTTGAACTCAGGTCTTCCTAACTCCCAAGTCCAGCATTCCATTCACTACCTCATTGGTGTTAAACTCAAATAGAAGTGGATCTCTGCAAACTGCATGTTGACTCAGGAAACCTCAAATTAACATTATCTGTGTTGTATTGTCATTTTATTTGTTTTTTTATATTTATAATTATATCTTATATCTTATTATATATTATAATTATTACATTATATATAATATATAATAATATATTATATATGATATATTATTACATATATTATATTATAACATATTGTATATATTATATCTTAACTGGTTGGGCTGTAGGCTGAAAGTTAGCCATCTTTGGGCTCTCATGCTGCTTCTCAATGTTGAGAGAAGGCAGAGAACCATGTGGGCTGGAATAGTTAAAAACAAGTCTCAGTGAAAGAAATGGGACTTGAGATTGGATCTGAAGAATGGGTAGAACTTGAAAAGAGAGGTTATTTCATGTACTTGGTTCAGAGCCTGGCACATACATCTTTATTGAACAGTGGTAGGAATGTGTATGACCCCTCTTTCAAGGGCAGAGTCATTCTGCGTAAAGGGCAGGGGTTTGAGTTACAGGAGTAGTGAGTGGGTAGCAGCTCTAGACCAGTAGGAGTAGATTCATCCCCGAAAGAGTAAGCAATCGCTGAAAGTTTTTAAAGAAAGGAATGACACAGTTGAAAGGTATTTTAGAAGTCACAGACTCCTAGACATGAAAGGGATCTTAGACCTGTTAGTCCAACACTCTCATTTTACCGATGAGGACGCTGAGATACGGAGTGTTTGAGACTTTCCCAAGGTCTAACACCTAGTGATTTGTAAGGTTGAGACTCAGATCCAATGTTTGCTTTCCTGAAGTTCTGTCTGGGGCTCAGACCACTGGGCATCACTCTCTCTAAGACTCTCTAAGACTAAATTACATCTGCTTAAGAAAGTGTTTACATACAGATGTGGACCAAACAAAAAGAGCCTGGCTTAATGCTTTGCAGAATAAAATTTAGTTCAGCAAGTAAATCTGAATGTCCCCGGCTGTTGTCAATCAACAAATGCAGCCACCCTGCTTTTTTAAAACAGATATATTCTTTGCTTCAGAGTAGTTAATAAAATCCCCAAGTATCAAAAGACATCTAGAAAAATCACTGAAGTATATAGAGTCAGGTTCTTTAGTTGAAAAATACAACTATTTGTTTAAGGAAATTGCTAACAAGTGCTTTGGAAAAATCCATAACCTGACTTTTCATACTGGAAAATAACCAAGGAGATCTAGTCTGCTATTCTAGTGAAAGGGGAGAGAGAGGGTGTAGTATCTATGAATTCAAATTAAGAAAGCATTCTTTGTCTCTTGTCTCTAACATTTGATGGGAGCATGTGCAACTTGGAAAAGGAAGAAGCGAGACCACATCAGGGGTGCCTGCAAAACAGCTGGCCAAACATCAGCTCACCTGGAGTTTGGCTCTGGAGTCACCTGTGTGTTTTCTTATTACTCTGCAGCCAGAATGTTTGAGAGGAGCACTGGAAGTTCCAAGTGACATTAATTGAATTCTTGGTAAGAAAGCAGCACATAAGTAGGAAGAACTAGAGATATTGTTTTAGCAGCACATAAGTAGGAAGAACTAGAGATATTGTTATTTATCCTCCCCTCCAAAAAATGCTATTTGTGTTTCTACAGAATAAAGTGAGAATAGCAATTCTCTTCATCCCTATAGAATTCAGGGAAAGCTAGAGGAAGAAAATAATAATTATTTTTTAAGGCAAGACAAAAATAGCTTTTTTTTTTTCGAAATGGTAGAAAAACCTATTTGAAGAACTTCTGTATTGGGGTTATACAGTGTTTTTAAAGAATGATAATTTTGTTATTTGAAAGGATATACTGTAACCCTAAAGAAAGGAGCAGGGGAGGAAGCTATAAGATTTAGAAAATGCTGCAGGTGCTTTAAGAAATGAATGAGAACCAATTTACACTCTTGCTTAGTGACACAAAGATAAAAGTCAGCAGAGCTGGGGTCTGAATTATCACACACTCTTGATCAGTGAAGTCAGAATGAATGAAACTTCACCTCTTATCATTCAGGTGCTGAGCTGACCACCAAGCCCTGCTTCCTCCCCATAAATCATGGCACCAGTTCCAATAGTTGGGAAAACCTATTAGTTTCTACCTTAATGTCCTAAAAGGTACCTGCCTCCTATAGCGGAACTGGACTCTAAATTTTAACGAGCTCAAGAACAAAGGTCCGCATTAATATAAACGTATAGTAAGGCCCTGTTATAAAGCACCCTGCTGCACACACCAACTCAGTTATACTGTGGATTAAATTGTGCATCTCTCTCACTATATGACACAGATGGTCTGTAGCACAAGTATTGCCCTTGTCCCCAATATCATTCATAATAAATAAGATTCTAATATTCCTCAACTTTCATTTCACCCAAAAATGAGGTTGGACAGCCTATTTATACAATCCCACAAGAAATGTGAGAGCTTAATTTTGTTTCCTATTTTTTCTTATTTCTTAGGTTACCTTGTGGACCTAAGCTCTTTTCTCTTTTCATTTGCCTGGGTCTACAGACCCTGCCTGTCAGTTCTCATCTCCTACCACCTTTGCTGAAAAGTCATTGTTATTGCAAACCCCCTTCCATGCCAGTATCATTTTCTTTCATGGAAAAACCTGCTAAGCTTCATTTCAGAAAGTGTTTGGTGCTCGTATGATCAGATTTCTTTTTATCTAGACCAACAGCACCTGTGACAATAAATGCCTTAACTAGCAGGATTTGTTAATTACATTGCAGACTTTTGGGGCTTCATGGCTTTGGAATTTTAAAAGCAAAGGCATTAATCACCCTGTACATCTTTGTTTTCTTTCAGTTCAAATTGATTTCCTTGGACAGTAGTGGCATATTCCAAGTTCTCTTTCTAATAGTAGCAAGTCTGTATTTTCCCAGGGCATCATTCCCTCTCCTTCCTCCCCCCACATTGTTTATGTGAACATACCTTAAGAGTTCAAAGACACCTTGATGCCCCAGAGGGGGAAAGGAAATGTGCCAATAAGACCAGGGCTTTGAAAAGACAGGATAAAATCCTGTAAAAAAGGAATAAGGCTGTGCTTTAGTAGTTTGTACCCCATCTCCACCCTTGTCATTTTTTTAACATAAGGGTGACCTGAAATATTTCAAACTACATCTATCTTTAAAAACAAACAAACGCGCTCACTACAAAAGGTCAGTTTTGCTTCATTCTCTCAGATGGAGAGAGGAGGCCGAGGAGGTAGCAGGTTGATGCAATGGGACGAGAATCCATAATATTCAGTCATAAGTCCTGAGCTAGGAGCCAGGAGCAGAAGAATGAAAGGAACCCATGGCTTCCTCTTTAAAAACTAGTTGCCAGGATACTTTCCTTATGAACTAAAAAGATACTGTAAGCATCTGTGTTTATTTCCCAAAATTTAGCTACTGTATCTAAGCAACTTAATAAATCAAATGTATGCAGCCCAGCCTTTCAAAATAGTTATAATCTGCTTTGCAGAAAATAAATTTCAGTGGCTCCCCATTGCCTCCAGCATAAAATACAAATTTTCCAGTTTGGCATTTAAAACTCCTTCACAGCCTGGCTCCAACTTGCCTTTCCTTCCTTCCCTGCAGTCTGGCTGGACTGGCCTTCTTCTGGTCATTTACACATAACACTCTTTCTCTTGTCTCTATGCTTTTATTATTGTTTGTCCCCATTCCTGGAATATGCCCTATACTCTTTCCTCACTTCTGCCTCTTTAGAATCCTTTGTTTCATTTAAGATTCAGCTCAAGCACCAACTTGAATGTGAACCCTTTCTTAATACCCTTCCCCCCCCCCCAGGGGCCTCTCTCCCAAAATTATCTTCTATGTATTCTGTAGAAACCTACTTACTTACGTACTTGTTGTCTCTCCCAGGAGAATGTAACCTCCTGCTACACACAGCATAGCGCCCACCTGACACATAGAAGGCACTTAATAGGTGCTTGTTGACTGATTGAAGTGTCTTAAGACTCTTACATCAGTCATATCACATCAGTGACTCTCCCTAACCATCCTTTTAATTAGGAGAGCCTCAAATTAGGCTGCTTATTCATTTATGCAATCAAATTTATTAAGGATTTATTGAACATAACACATAGTACTAGACTAGGACATGATTAAATTAAAAATTAAAACCTAGATTCCAGTGGTTACTTGAAGATTCTGTGTAAGCTTAATGTCTCTAGGCCTCAGTTTCTTAATCTGTAAAATAGATCAGATGTTTGCAAGTCCTGTGGTCCTGTGAATATGTTTCACAAGCCTTATATTGATAATTACTGCAGTGAAAGTTTTATTCCCCCTATGAAGTTTTCAGGGATTTGGCATTCAAAAAACTCATTCTCCTGGAAAACAGTATGAATAAACTTTTCCAGCTAAAACTTCCCTGAATATCAAACATTTTCTCCACTATCCTTATCCCACTCATTTACCAGCTCAGTGAGGCTTTATTTCAGAGCTGAGATGTTAGAACTATGAAAGTTCACACCTCTCCTAGTTAAAAAAAAAGACTTGAGACAATTAGCCAGGTAATTCAGGGCAAAAGATTTTGGGTCATATTCCCCCCCCCCCAAGTTTTTCCACACAAAAGCAGACTTTTGCCTAAATTAGTGACAGTAATTGTCTCAGGTTTCTCCTATATTTGACAGAAGAGAACTAGCCTGTGAGATCCTTTAAGTGATAAAAAATCAGACAACCAGTTGGTAGTGAGTGCCAGCTCACGAACTCTGTGGTAAGATGCTGTTAAAATACTGGTATTTAGGGATCCAAACAATGTGGCCAGAGTCAGCATTTTGTGCTACAATGAGAGATCTGCAGTATTACATCATTGTGTGCATAGAGGCCATTACTTGACAAGCAAGATAACTAAAACCTGTGAAATAATGAGTTCCTGTAGAATGAGATTGATTGTATCAAATAGGAGAGATGAGCTTCTCTGCGTCTTATTCTAGAGAACTGAAAACAGTGAAGGCAGCATGGATCAGTAAAATGAGTGCTAACTTTGGAGACAGAAGACCAGGGGTCTGAATCTTCCCTTGCTCAATAACTGCCTCACTTGCCTCATCTGTAAAAAAAAAATAATAATAATACCTACCTCCCAGGGTTGTCGTTAAGATTAAATTAGATAATAATCATAAAACACTTAGCACAGTGTATGGCATTTAATGAGTGCTATATTAATGTTAGCTATTATTATACTCCATTTTGCCTGCTTCTAAGGAATAAAGGCCTCCTCCCAGACCACATGGAAGAATGCTTTCACACAGTAAGTAGCCAGATGCCCATTCTGTCACTATGTCTTCATCAGAGTTGGCTCCATCAGACACAGTGATTGCTATAGTAGGGAGGTATAGTGAAAAGACTAGATTTAGCATTGAAGGACCTGGATTTAAAGGTCATATAGAGCCAGCATTCTGCCCCTTACTGCTTATGTCACATTAGACAAGTCACTTCTACATGGGCTTCCATTTCTACATCTGTACATAGGGGAGCTGGGCTAGATGACCTCTCAGATTCGTTCAAGCTCTGACTTTATGATCCTCTGAATCTTTCTTGGGACATCTTCCCCACCTTCAGAATAATTGTCCCAGTCCTCAAAGAAAAAGCATTTGAGAGAGTAACTGTCTTTTGCCTTGTCCTCAAGGCTTGTGGACCATAAGACTGGATCCCACAAAGGAGCGTTGGCGACTGAAGTGACTGGATCCAAAGAAGCCTTGGCCATTGAGAGAGTGGCCACATTGTTCTGATTAAATCCTACTTAAGATCTCAGCATGCTCGATGAATCATTACACCTAAAATTGCCTGCTTTCTTCTTGAGATGTTGCCATTGAGCCTGGAAATGAGTCAAAGCTTCATCTTAATTAAAAGTTGATCTTTTTTTAATGGAGGAAAGAGGGAGACACAACCACATGCATATTAAGCACCTACAAACTTACTTTTTCCAAGAAGCCTTCTCAGATATCCCCATTGTACTCTATCACATGATTGTTATGTGTTCAAACTGTAGCATAATAACCCTAATTTATACAGCTCTTTGTGGCTAAAAAGTTTTATTTACTGTAATGTTTAGTCCTCATAGAAAACCATTTTTCAAATGATGACCAAGGGGTTTAGGTCACAGAACATGTTAAAACTAGGATTCAAACTCAGGTTTTCAGCCTCCGAGTTTGGTGCTTTTTCTACACATGATAATGATAAGCATTTGTATAACACTTTATGGTTTGCAAAGGGCTTTACAAATATTTTCCTATTTTTTTCTCACAACCCTGGGGAGAGCTTTTATTATATCCATTTTACAGATGAAGAAACCGAGGCCTAGAGAGTTTAAGTGACTTGCTTAGGCTCACGCAGATAAATTTCCTTACTTGCAAGTTCACCACTCAGTCCACCTAGCTGTCCTGAACTATGTATGTCTATGTACTTGTTGGCCAGTGACTTGTTAATTGCCATCAATTATTTATGAGTCTGTCTCTCCCAAATATGATACAAGATTCAGAATAGTAAGAAAATTATCTTTGTGCGCGTGTGTGTGTGTTTTGCACTCCTCTTCTCCCTCCTCCCCCACAGCACTCTCACAGGAGCAAGGTGTGTGCATGCACAACACAAACTACAATACTACTACTACTACTACCACTACCTGGATACTTATAGTAGTCACAGAATGAATGCTTAATCAACCTGTGACTTCCCTCCCCACCCACCCCCCAAAAAAGATAAGAGTTTGGGTAACCCCTGGGTACATCCAAAGGAATCATGTCCTTGTATCCAGAAGTGCCTAGAAACAAGGGCCACATTTGACTGGACTAGTGTGTTCTTGGCAATTTTTTTTAGACCTGCAAATTTGGGATGTTTGTTATGCTTCAGCTTTGAAATGTGTTCCCTTCCCACACATCATACAGTCTGATTCTCGGGATTCAAGCACTGTCATGAAAACTGTAAGACAGTCTGTTTAGTTCCAACAGAAGCATTTTTGGAAAACTTGCAGGATTCTGTGGGAGTAATGTAGTGACTACCGCTTGCAGACAAGAAGGAGCAAAGAATTCAGCTGCATGATTTTTTTTTTTTTTGCCAGCTCATGGAGAGGGCTCCATTAGGGTTGGCTAGCGCTGATTTCTTCCTGGGATAGGTCAGGTCTGCCATCCTGCAGGCACTAGGCTATGCCTCCGATTTGCTGCAATGCAGCAGCATACTTTGCAGTGGTGTTGGAGCAGTGACTGACTTTCCTGATTTTCCTTCTGTCCTTTCCCCTGCAGTCAAATGATTGTGCAGTGCAAATAGAGGATAGCTTTACCAGAGCCAAGAATTACACAGAAGGGTTTTTTGGGAGGGAAAAAGTAAAACCAGAAAAAAGAAATTTGTTTCATTTATATGTTTTAGTTTGTGGGCTTATTTTCTTTGAAAAAATTGCAGCTGGTCTCTATCTAGCAGGGCAATCAGCAACATATAAAGTGTCATAAAGGAGCAGTAGAGTTCTTGTTATGTAAGGGCTACACAGAAACAATGCAGCAGGAACCTGCAGAAAACTCACCTTTAGGATCAAAAGGTTGTTTCTGATTAGTACATGGATAGAGATGTGCAGATGTGGCCATCAACCTATGTTTCAGAGATTTCATTTCAGAATGTCCCTACCAGCAAATGACAAGGTTTTGAATTTAGGTATTTTATTTGGCTAGTGTTTGCACTTGTCATTATTGCCAACTTTTCTATGAAGCCATCTATAAGGATTAAGTTAGCATTCGTTCACTTTTTGCTCTTTTGAAAGGTTTTGTTAGTATCCTTAATTTGGAGTGTTTAAACATATCAGACCTGCAAGATAGTTCTGGTATTATCACCTCCATTTTGCAGATGAGAAAACTGATACACAAGAAGTTGGCTTCTTTCCACAAAGCCGTAAATAAACCAGGAGTGATAATTAGAAGATATTATCTTAGTTTGTATGTTCCTCTGGATCAGGGAACCATGGGCTAGATCTCCTGCATGGTGGCTTAAGCTTTTAATTCTTAAGTCTTTAAATTTTCAGCTTACAACTGCTCTCTGACTTTTGGCCTGCTCTATTAATTAATCTTTTCTATCTTATTATATTAACTGATGTAATATTCTTTATGTGTTAAATATTCTGCAATAGAAGACTCATCTTCATGAGTACAAATCTAGCCTCAGATGCTTACTATGTGACCCTGGGCAAGTCATTTAATCCCGTTGGCCTCAGTTTCCTCATCTGTAAAAATGATCTGGAGAAGGAAATGGAAACCACTTCAGTATCTTTGTCAAGAAACCCTCAAATGGGATCACAGAGAATCAGACAAGACTGAAATGACTGAACATCAGCGACAATGCTTGTAGACATTCAGATTGACTAATAGCCATTTCCACTGGGGTTTGGATTGCTGGGTTTCTGGTCAAAAAACTTTTTTTCTGAAAAAATGTCATTTGCCAATGGGGAATTTAAGGTTAATAAAATCTTGACTCTCTTATCCAATTAATTACTGCATGACAAACTGGGTACCATTGTGTGTCTGTGCCTCTTTCCACTCTAGGGTGGATATTACAGTACCCTTTTTCTTTTTAAGGAAAGAAGGATTGTCGAAATGTGGAAGATGTAGACAAGCATTTTACTGCAATGTGGAGTGTCAGGTACGTGCCTGAATAAGCAAGAGGGAAGAGGGTCTGGTTTTCCTTGGTTTGTTTCCCCTTTTTGGAATAGAATGTACCAGTACAGCCAAAATCAGGAATTTCAGTTTCAGTTTCCTCATGTGCAGGGTGAGGGAATTGGGCTAGATTGCAAGTCTGTGACAGACTTAATTTAGTCGGTTCTAATGGGGGTGATAACAGTTTGTTTTTTTTTCCTGGCCAATCCCATAAGAAGAAAAGTTGATTTCAGGACATACAACAAAATTACAATTCAGTCAAGAACAAGATTAAAAAATTAGTTGTGTCTCCAGTAGAAATATCCTTCCCCCTATGCATCTATCAGTGACTTCACAAAAAGTAAAGCTGACAAATTACGTGCACTCAAAGTGCTATTTTAAAACCTGAAACGAAGGTCTTAATTCATAGAAATCTTAAGTGTAGGCCAGCCCTGGATCTTGCACTAAATATCTCCCAAATCAGGCTTCTGAGAAGTATTGGCTTAAATGAAGACCAATGGATAGAAATTACAGGGAAAGGGAAGCAGACTTCTGCTTAAGACAAGGAAGAACTTATAGCAATTAGATGTGTCCAAAAAGGGAATGGGCCATTTGGTGAGGATGTGGGTTCCTTGTCACTGGGGGTGTTTGAGCAGAAGGCTAAGCTATGTCTGATCAGTAATATTATAGAGAAGAGGTCTTTCAAATACAGTTTGTACAAGATGTTATAAAGCCCTTTCAAGCCCTCTGAGTCAGTGACTCTGAACTCTTTGCCCACATGCATGTTATTAGAGTATTTTGGTATGGGACGGCTGGACGGCAATTTTGGCTGCATCATACAGTAGGCAATGAGGAGCTTTGGGGAGAGATAAAATAAGCCAGTGTTAAACCCACAGAGGCCCCAGTAATAGTGCACTTCTCTTAGAAATACTTAATCAGTATTTATTAAACGAATAGGTTAGTTTAATGCATGGAAGTAGCGGTAACCAAGTGTTCCAGTCCCTATAACCATAGTACCCACGTTACAATGTTATTGTGAGAATCAAATGAGGTATTTGTAAAGTGCTTAGCACTGTGCCTGGCATACAGTAGGCGTTTAATAAATGCTTGTTCTCTCCCCTCATTCAATTCCTGTCTCATCCCTGGAGACAGCTCCTACCTCAGGTACATCCCCACTGCTTGTCTTGTTTCTTGTTTTATTTTCTCTCTCTCTCGCCCCTGGTGTGTGCCTGCCAGTTGTACCACGTGACATTGTTTAGCTCTCCTGAGGGTTGAGGAGGTTGCTAAGCCTTGGAATCGTGACTCCATAATCCATATGGTTTCCCTCGGGCTGACTGCATAGTGGAAATAAAGCAGAGGCTTGAGATAAGAGGCAGCATCCTTCCATGGGAAGAACACTGGATTTGTCACCAGAAGATTCAGGATCAAACCCAGCTCTGCTACCTGTGTGGCCTTGGGCAAGTCACTTCATTGGGCCCTGGCTTTATCATCTGTAAATGTTGCAGCGGGTGCATTATAAAGCATACTGGTGTGATTTAAGGTAGGGGGAGTAGGATTTGAATCCTGTTCCTGTACTCCCAGCGTGACCTTGAAAAAGTCACAAACCCTGTCTAGGCCCTTGTTCCTCTTGTGTAAAATGAAAGGGTTGGACTAGATGGCACATAAGATCCTTTCTGTCTCCAGATCTTATATATTAGGAAATTCACAACACATCTGCTCTACTCTTTTGCTTTTCTACTGGACTCTAAATACCAAGATGTGGGCCATACTTCCTTTTTGTTGAGACATTTTTCAGTCATGTCTGACTCTGCATTATCCCATTTGGGGCTTTCTTAGCAGAGTTACTGGAGTTGTTTGCCATTTTTAAATCCAGCTCATTTTACAGATGAGGAAACTGAAGCAAACAGAGTTGAGTGACTTACTTAGGGTCACACAGCTAGTAAATAAATGTCTGAGGCTAGATTTAAACTCAGGAAGATGAGTCTTCTGGACTCCAGGCCCAGCTCTCTATCCCCTGTACCTCCTTAGCTGCCCAGGACTTCATCTAACCTCCCATTGGCTATTCAGGAATTAGAAAATAGAAGGTGATACTTAGAGGTGATCACTTTCCAAACCAACTCTCTTCTTAGAACAAAGGAATAACAACAAAGCAAACTGACCCAGCATCTGGGAGTTGACAGCATAAGCAAACACTTCCTTTTTGTGTTCTATTCTCTTTCCACCAAGAGAGGAGGGAAGAGTGTTTCAACATTTGCTCTCTAGAACTGAGATCAGATTTTGTGAATAATGTGAATTCTGCTATATTTTAGTGGTATTTTTGTTAACCTTATTCTAGGTGTTGTATGCAGTGTATCTTCAAAGTCTTAGTGAAGTTTTAAGCTAATGGAGCTTTAGGGTATGAATTTGAGCTATTAAAACTTAAAACTCCACCAAGATTTTTTTGAATCTTTTTTTTTATTTGAGGGGGCAATGAGGGGGTAATTGGGGTTAAGTGACTTGTCCAAGGTCACACAGCTAGTTAGTGTGTCAGGTGTCTGAGGCCGAATTTGAACTCAGGTCCTCTTGATTCCAGGGCTGGTGCTGTACACACTGCGCCACCTAGCTGCCCCAAAGGAATTTGCAGATGCTCCCCATCTGGGAATCGAACCCTGGCCTCCTGCGTGACAGGCGGGGTTACTGACCACTGTATTAATGAGGAAGCTGCCTTCACCAAGATGTGAAGGACACCCAATACAAGGGTCTAGAAATCAGGTCATACCTGTCTTTCCAGATTTCTCAGATCTGCTACTCAGTTAAACTAAAATGAGCTAAACCATGTAAAAGTTAAAAAATAAAAAAGAATGGAGGAATTATTGCTGTTTTATATTGAACATTGTCCTAAAACAAAGTACCCTGATAAATCTTGTGTGGGAGAAATGAGGAGCAGCTACAGTGCTGATAGTGCAAAGGTCGCACGACATAGTAGAGATAGCCCTGGATCGGGGAGTTTTCAGAGCACTTCGGTCTAGTTCCGACTCTTAGCACTGCTACGACGATGACTACTACTACTGCTAATTCATCTTTAGGTACTGTTGTAAGGCTTGCAAAGAACTCTTAGGTAATTGGCACAGTATTATTTTCCTCATTTTATGGGTAAGGAAACTGAAACTCAGAGAGGTTGTGACTTGTTTGTGGTCACCCAGCTTAACAAACAGAAATGTGGGCCCTGGGTTCTAGACTCTGAAGTCCAGTCTAGAGAATGTTGCCTTAAGTCTCTTGTGAGCTGCGTGACCTTGGGTAACTTGCTTCCATAGGCCTCAGTTTCCTTTCCTGGCAAATGAGGAAGTTTCATTAGATTACTTCTAACATTCCTTCTGGCCTTGTGAATTTTATGAGGACCTTTGAGAATTTCTACTCGATTTAATTCTAGTATAGTGAAATGTTTGTTAGGCTCAATTTTAGAGGGTGACATTTTCTGGTTTAGGTCCCAGATGCTAGGGATGTTGTACTGTTTCAGTACTGTAAGCTATTATGTTTTCTCTGTGGGGCCTGGTTTAAGAGAAATCTTGGATGAAATCAGTGTAGACTATATTGAAGACTATTCATCCATCCCACTGAGAGAAAACCTTGTAAAAGTGTTGGTGTCCTCGTAGAAAAAGCATCATACTTTCAAAACAGTGTCCTCTAAGATCTGGTAATAGGGCTTTCTTCAGGGCTAGACTCTTTGTGGTGGTCCCTCGATGCCACTCATTAATTGCTGGTTTCTGGCACCCAGAGAAGGCACCAGGCACAGATAAGACATTGTCTGCAGTGGATATGGGCAAGGGCACCCCTGTGTTTTATAGTAGAGTCCTAGGAGGATGCCATAAGAAATGGGAATCTTTCTTGATTATGAAACCAAGTTATCTTGGGACTTCCAAGACGCTGCCTAGATTGTTGTCAAGTACCCTAATGTGAGAGGATAGCTAGGTGATGTGAATAGAGTACCAGGCCTGGATTGAGGAAGACCTGAATTCAAATATGGCCTCAGACACTTACTAGCTGTGTGACCCTGGACAAGTCACTTAACCCTTTTTGCCTCAGTTTCCTCATCTGTAAAATGAGCTGGAGAAGGAAATGGCAAACCACTCCAGTGTCTTTGCCAAGAAGATTCTAAATGGGGTCATGAAGAGTTGGACACAACTGAAAAACAACAATCTGAGATGACATTTGGAATGCTGTAGCTGGTCACGGGTGGGAGGGTATGTTTCTTTGTCTTCTTTAACATTCACTGAGCAAGCAAGTGTCCTTTCCAAAAGCTACCCCCAGCAGTGTGCAAACAAAGTAGAATAATTACAAAATACATGAAATGGAGGAGTGAGAAAAATCCCCTGGTAGAGCACCAGGAAGACCAATGGAACCATGCTGGTTAAAGCCTCTTCTAGAACAATAGAAGGAGAAACAACTCAGTGCAGGCCTTTTGCTTCCTCAGAGAGGTCCTGAAATCACAGGATAATCGTCATTCCACCAGCCCCACTCCTAGCCTGCGATGTTTCCGATTTTTAATCTCATTTTGCACACATTGGCTATGGCTGTTCTGTTTCTTAGTTTACATAACTCAGTATGATCCTGCCAGAGGAAGAATTTTAATGAATAATGCTTAAAGAATAAAGGGAATGAAAACTTTAAAAAAAAAAAAAGAGGGAGGGAAGAATTGCTGGTAGGTTGGCGCGTCGTGGGTATTTTAATGAAGTACATTTATTTTTACAAACAGGCCTGGAGAAATTCATATATTATTCATTCAGTTAGACCATTTCTTGGCAGAGATTGCCTCCAATTTGCCATACCCTTATCAAGAGGATATTTGGGGGAGTTAGTTTGCAGGGTAATCAGTGGGAACTGGAGCATCCCAGAATGTGTTTCTTAACTGGATGGCAAAGGAGAGGAAATCAGTTTTTCACAATCAAGTGGAGGTGATAGAGTTGTAAGTAGGATTTTAGAAGTTGCCCTGACCAAGAGGAGTAAAGACACACAGCCTAGGCAAAGGCTGAAAGCCAGGGCTTGGGTTCTAGAGGTTGGTGGCCGATGTTCATAGAGGTCTTTAAGTGAGAGGGAGCACAGTATAGTTGAGACAACAATGAATTTGGATTCAGAGGACTGTACTATTGACCATCTCTGCAACCTTGAGCAAGCCCTCTAACATTTCTGGACCTCAGTTTCCTCATCTTTAAAGGAAGGGCTTGAACTGGATGGCCTCTGAGATCCCTTCCAGTTCTAAATCGAAGACCCTAAGTTTGACAAGGCATTTTCATGAATGTTGCAAGTATTATTTCTTTCATTTTACAGATGAGAAAACTGAGGCAAACAGGTTAAGTGACTTGCCCAGGGTCATGTAGCTAGTAAGTGTCAAAAGCAGGATTTGAATCCAGGTCTTACTGTTTACCGTGCTATACATTAGGCTGCCTAGCTGCCAGTTGACTTGGTTTAGGCAATTAAAAACCCATGAGGAAACTGGGAGGTGTTGGAATAATTGCCCTTTTCATTGGTTATTATAGTTGGTAAGAACATGGTGTTCATGTGGAAGATGATTGATTAATGCCCACTGAATAGAGCTCTGGGCCTGGAGTCAGGAAAACCTGAGTTCAAATGTGGCCTCAGATACTTAGTAGTTATGTGACCTCAGACAGCTCACTTAACCGTATTTGCCTCAGTTTCCTCAACTGTAAAATAGGTATAACAATAACACCCCCCTCCCAGGATTGTTATGGGGATCCAATGAGGTGATATTTGTAGAGAGCGTTTAGCGCAGTTCCTGACACATGGTGGGTACTATACAAGTGCTTATTCCCTTCCCCTTAGCCAGTGAATGTTATAGGTCTGGTTACTAGCTCAATCAATAACCATTTATTAAGCACTGCAGATGCAAAGGCAAAAGATAATCCCTGCTCCAAAGGAGCTCACAGTCTGATGGGAACAGTGAACAGCACAGCAATCCCAAACCAGCCTTCCTCCAGAATGCGTCATCACAAGTGAGGCAGCGTCACCATTTGATCGGATAAATGTTCGGTTTATTGATAGCGGGTGAGTAGCCTCAGTCATTTTCCCATGCGTAAGACAGTGAGGAAACAGTCTAATGGAAAGGGTGCTGGACTGAAGTTTTGGAAACTACCTGATAGGTTTCTTCACTGTGTGGCCACAGACAAATCATTTAACCCCTTCGAGCCTCAAGTCTCATTGTCTATAAATGGGAGCAATAATGCCTGCTGATATCTACCCCACTGGCTTGTTAATACCCGAGGATGAAATGAGATAATTCATTATGTAATGTGGTAGAGCAGGAGAGGCAGAACCAATTCCCAGCCCACCCTATCACTGCTATACAGAGAAAGATCTTTACAAACCTTCAAGGGCTATAGAATTGTCAGCTGTTGCTATAATTAAAGCGTCATATACATCAGTTGTTCAGGCTTTTTACATATCTGAAAAAAATTTAGCTCTGAAGCAGAGATGGAAATTAATATCACCCGGCCTGAGAGAGCACCACCTCCTTGGCTAGAGTTGATGACTGGTGAGTCATCAACTTTCATTGCCTGTAGCCATCCCAGCTAATACTAGCTACTTCCTAATACTAGGAAGCAAGACTAGCCGAAGCAGCTTTGCACATTGAGCAGCTAAGCTAGAGTTGTTTGTTAGCCACTGCCCTGTCCAGAAATAGTCTGTTAACCATCTCCCATCTCTGTGCCTAGAGCAGTCTCTTTTCTCACTGCCTCACCTAAGAATTTCTGGTACCTTTAAGATTCAGCTCAGATGCCACCTTCTGTAGGAGGTCTGTCCTGGGACCCCTAGCTATTAGAGCCTTCTTCTCTAAAGTTACCTTCCAACTGCTTTGCATGTAGCTTAATTTACCAGTTGGTATGCACATTGTCTTGCCCATTAGAGTTTAAATTCCTTGAGTACAGTGACATTTTGCCTTTCTTGTATCCCTAGTGCCTAGCACATAGTAAGCACTTAATTGTTTGGTGGGATTGAGGTAAAGGTCTGACTGATGATCTGATTAAGTTAACAAGTATTTATTAAGCCCAGCTATGTGCCAGCCTGCTGAAAGAAAGGCAAAAGATGCTTCCTGCTCTCAAAGAGCTCCTGATCTGATGGGAAAGACAATATGCAAACATCTATGTACAAATAAGATAAAATAGATACTCTTAAGGGCAGGAACTAGCATTAAGGGGAATTGGGAGAAGCTGGGACTTGAAGGAAACTGGGATGCCTGCAGACAGAAATGAAGAGAGAGAAAGTTCCAGGGATTGGAGACAAGCAGGAAAAATACATGGAATCGGGAGATGATGGAATGTCTTGCTCAAGGAAAAGCAAGGCCAATGTCACTGGATTGTAGATTGAGAGGCAGTTTCCAAATATGAAATTCTGTGATTCTTTTTTGTTTGTTTGTTTTGCTTTGCTTTTGTGTGTGGGGGGGCAGGGTGATTGGGGTTAAGTGACTTGCCCAAGGTCACACAGCTAGTACATGTGTCAAGTGTCCAAAGTCAGATTTGAGCTCAAGTCCTTCTGACTCCAGGGCCGGTGCTCTACTCACTGTACCACTTGGCTGCCCCATGAAATTCTGTGATTCTTATCAGCTATTCTACCTGTCTCTTTCCATTGCTCTCTCCATTCAGTCCCTTCACCTAGCTAGCCATAGAAAGCTATTGACCATATGTAGCATCTTTGTGCAGGACCATGGACCCTTAGGAATTCCGCCTACACTGAGTTTTGGTTTCCTTCCTTAACTGGTCACTTGTGACAATTTGTATATCTCAGGCACTGGCATAGGGGAACACAAAATATTGGAGTTTGGAGGCACCACAGAGGCAATGTAAGCCAACCCACAGCTGAATAAGAATCCCCTCTACAATCCACTTGAAAAGTGGTCAACTCGCCTTCCCTTCAAGACCTTCATTGTGAAAGAATGAACTAACCTTCTGATCTGCTCCTTGATTTTTTTTTTTTGCAGGGGGCGGGGTGGGCATGGGAGAGAAAAGGGAACAAACATGAAGGCAGAAATATTATGGAGAACATTGGAGTGAGGCTCAACCAAGGTGGAAGCAGAAGCAGTATTGTTATAGAAGTAGACTGCACCCCACCTGGACTGGAAGGATGAATTAGATGATGAACTTGACCCACTGTGGTAGCCCTAGGGGATTCCGGCTCTCTGAACATCTGACACACTCTTTTTCTTTCTCTGCCAAAAGTAGACCTGATAAACCTGTGATCCCCTTAATGACAATTTCATCTTTGAAAAGTTAGAACAGGCAACAACGAAGAGAACAGCTGTCCTGCACCTGACTATAACCAGTGACGAAGAACTGATTACTGCCTCGGAGGTGACAAGAACTTTAGCAGCCAGTAACTAGAGAGGCGTCACAGCATAGAGGAGGTAACTTCTGGCTGGCATTGAGTCAGGAAGACACTTAACCTCTGAAGGCTGCTGGCACGTCTCCAAGATTGTAAACCTCAAAGAAGGTGCTAATATGCCCCTCACTAGGAGCTCCCTCTTTCAGGGAAATCATAGGTCGGGTCAAAACAACAACAACCCCCCCATTCAATCATCAAGCAAGGGATAGAAAAGGAGAAGAAAACAAGGCAAAACCTGGCTCCCTAGATTTTGCTAGTGTAGGTTTCAAACAGAAAGGATGGGCAGGTAGTATTTTATGACTTAATATGGTACAGGGGATGTCTAATAGGGATAGGGAGTTCTCAGGAATGAAATTATGAACAAACAGAAATTATTCCAATGAGAAGGAAAAAAGGAGCTGATGAAACAAACAAAAAAAAACCCAATGCAGGCACATGGGGAATCAATGACAAATTCACATTTTAAAAATATATGTACAGAAGATGGAAGCAAAAGGAGACAACTGAGAATGAAAACAGGAATACCAGGTTGGTACGATTTATAAAGAGAACAGAAGAATAAAATGAGCTTACAGAAAATGGAATTTTTACTGAAACTTGAAGGAAGCTGGGAGGTAGAAGGGCAGATTTCTAAAATATGGGGGTCAACCATTGAAAATAGAGTACGGGAGGGGGAAACCAAGATTGGAGGCTACTCGGGAGCAATTTGGTGAGCTCCCATCCACAAACTCCTCCAAATAGATATAGCAAGTGTATCAATAGCAAATATATCAGACTGAATCGTGATGGAAAATTCAGAAAAAGTCACAGTGAATCCTTTGTCTAGCCCAGCTTAGCATCGGGAGACAGACAGAAAGGTCTGCAAACACTGGAGACTGTGCCTGGCAAGGAGCTCTTTACTCTGAGCACTCTAGTGTCCAGGGAAAGATTTGCACCAGGGCAAGAGAAGGTCCCAAACTCTTACTGGGACACCCTCAGGTCCATTCTGCAGTACTACAAGGCGGACAACTTTGTCACCCACTACCCAGTCCTGAGTCATAAATCCAGAGCAGACTGAGAAGGCACCCTGGGCAATGAACTGAAAAAGGAGGTAGTTCAGAAGCCAGCAGCAGCCCTGGCACGGCTCAGATGTCAGGCCCATAGCAGGGTCTCATTTCCAGCATCTCACTCAGACTGCAGAGGAATAACCAAAGCAGGAATCCCAGACTAAAGGGGAGCTTACAACTCTACCACTCTGAGCTAACAGAGCTTCCCAGCTGACTGATATGATCAGAGTCCAGCAAAAGTCTATTATTGCTCAGCCCCAAAACCAAGTTAGCAACTGGTAGAAAAACCAGGGGAGTGGCAATCAGACTTTTCCCCGGACCAGAACACTTGGGGAACACTGAAAACTTAGAAGTCCCTAGCCTGTCCTTGAGATCCTCAAATAACAACCCTCAGTACCCCCTAAAAAACAGCTACAGGGCCTGACCTTCCCTCCAGAAGAGGAAGATGTTAGAAGAATGGGCAAACACAAAAAGAATCCTACCAGCATGAGCTGTTATGGTGGCAGGGACACTCAAGACACAAACACAGAAGAAGAGAGTGACTCCCAGAATATCTACAAACAATCAGAGGAAAACACAGCCGGAACACAAACATACATAGAATTCCTGGAAAATAAGAAGCAAGAGTGTAACATTTTTAAAAATGTTTTTCTAAATGGATTACAATATTTGAGGAGAAAATGGAAAAGAAATGAGAGTCATAGAAGAAAGAATTGGAAAGATAATAGCTTGGCACAAGATATATAAAACTTTGCCCACACAACAAATTCCCAGAATATTAGAATGAACCAAGTAGAAGGCAATGTCTACATGAGGCAACAAGACTATTAAAGTCAAAAGGCTGAAAGAAAAAATAGAAGAAAATGTAAGACATCTCATAACAAAAACAACTGACCTGGAAAACCAGATTGAGGAGAAAAAAATTAAGAATCATTGGACTATCTGAATGTGTGAACAAAATAAAAGAGCCTAGACTTTATATTTCAAGAAATCTTAAAAGGAAACTACCTATATCTCTCAGAAATAATCCACTGGTCACCTCCTGAAAGAAACCTCAAAATGAAAACTCCCAGAAACATCATAGCTAGGGTCCAGGATTTCCAGGTTAAAGAAAAAATACTGCAGGCAGCCAGCAAGAAAAAATTCAAGTGCCATGGAGCTACAGTCAGGACCACACATGATTTAGCAGCCACCACTATAAAGAATGGAGACCCTGGAATATGATATTCTAGAAGGCAAAGGATATGAACTTCCAACCAAGAATAACTTGCTCAGAAAAACTTAACTATAACGATTCAGGAGGAAAAATGGACGTTTAATAAACTAGAGGATTTCCAAGCATTCTTGTTGATAGATCAGAGCTATAGAGAATCTTTGAAGTTCAAAGGAGTGAAAAGAAACCAAAAGGTAAACATTAATGAACAATGATAAAAGACTAAAAAAGGATAAATTGCTTATTTTCAAATGTAGGGAGTTGATGTATGAGTCCCTTCTGAACACTATCATCATCAAGGTTCTTGGAGTACAATTAGACAAGGGCTGGGAGTGGTTTTGTTATGTCTACATGATCTTAAAAAAAAGGGTAGAGAAAAGAGGAATGCCGTGGGGGAAGGGAAAGGAAGATTAGAGAAAATTATCTCACATAATTAGGGTGCACAAGTAGACATCTGTACAAATAAGAAGGAGGCAGTTGGGTGGAGTGGCTGATTTCTGAACCTCACTCTCTGAATTGGTCAAAAGAAGGACAACCACACGCACATGCACACACACACGCACGCAGTTCGGTATAGAAATTCACATTTCACTCAACAAGGAAATAAGAAAGAAAGGGAAAATGGCAGAAGGGAAATTAGAGATAAGGTGGATTAACGAAAGGATTAGTCCTAAGCAAAAACAAACAAACCAAAACACCCAAAACTCTTATGGATGTACAAAAATATTTATAGGTCTTTTTGAGGGGGCAAAGAATGGGGATCCGAGGAGAGTGCCCATAAATTAAGGAATGGATGAACAAGTTTTGGTATGTTATTATGGTAGAATACTATTGTGCTGAACTTCTATCAGTGTAATAACCAACCAGGATTCCAGAGGATTAGTGATGAAACATACTACCCACTTCCTGATGGGCAGATTGAAACAATTTTTTTTTTTGATATGGACATTGTGGAGATTTGTTCTGATTGACTATACATATTTGTGATAGGTGGTATTTTTCTTGTGTTTTCGAGGGCTATGGCAGCAAGGTGGTAGTGATAGTGAGAATAAAGATCTTGACTGATTAAAACAGATAAAATATTAAGTGCGAGGGGAAAAAAACCAAAATGGTCAGACTCAGAAGATGGCACATCTTGTAAGAAGAACATCGATGAGAGGAGCATCCGTGGATATAGAAGATGTGGAGGGACAGTAAGGTATAAGAAGATAGGAGAGGGAGAAGAGAGCCAGGTTATGAAGGGCTTTTAACGCTAAAACAGAGGACTTTATATTGGAGCCACTGGAGTTTATTGTATAGGAGGTGACATGGTTAGAACTTCACTTTAGAAAGAGGAGCAGAGGATGGGCAGGAGTGGGGAAGATTTGATTCAGGAATATCAATTAGCAGGCTTTTGCAATATCTAGGCATGGGGTGGTGAGAGTCTGTACCAGGATGCTGCAGTGACTGAGGAGAGAAGGGCTCATATATAGGAGATTTTGCAAATTTAGAATTGATAGCACTTGACAACAGATTGGATATGGCAGGTGAGAAAGAATGAGAGTATGAGCTGGGGTATCAGGTAGCATCGTCTACAGTAATAGGGAAGTTAGAAGGGGAAGATTTGGAGGGAAAGATCCCCCAAAGTCCAGTTTTGGACAAGTGTATATGAGACATCCATTTTGAGATGTCTGATAGTCAGTTGGAGATAGAAGCCTGGAAGTCAAGAGAGAGCTGAATAAATACAATCGTAAGCATAGAAATGAAATTTTAATCCATGTGAGCTGATGAGATCACCATACATGTATGTGTGTGTCTGTCCATTTGACAGACACCTACTATGAGAAAAGTACTAAGGTATGTGTTAGTACTTGAACGCATACACATGTATACACACATACATATATATACCTGTACATGCACAGTAACCCTAAAGTAGCAGCTGTTATCTCCATTTCACAGATGGAGAAACTGAGGCTTAAAAGGTTAAGTGTCTTGCTTAGGGTCATTAATCACATATGTTAGAGGCAGGATTTGAACTCGAGTTAACCTGACTCTTATGTCCAGTGCTCTATTACATGCCACCTACAATCATTAGGGAATTCTCTTGTCATCAAGGAAAACTTAGAGCTATCCAGAGTTAGGGGCAATGGCTAATACTTCTTTTGTGGCTCCTTCTCTGCCTTCCACCCTTCTTCCTTTCCACCTCCCACACCCACAAGCCTGCCACATGCATTATGCAATAGGTATTAAATAAATATTTATAGATTATTTGGCTCCTGCCTCAGATACTCCCCTAATTTCCTCTCCCCTCCTTTACTTGGTCTTACTCCCTCTTTCACTCTTTCCCTGGACCCCGAAGTTGCCAAAAGAGCCTGTTTTCTCCTCAGCGAGCTGGAACCAACCACCTGTTCTCTACCTCTGTGCTTTATCATAACACTCTCATTTCAGGCTTCAGCTAAAAACAGATCTTCATCTCCCTTGTGCATATCTTGTCATTTCTCTCTCCCTCTGCTCTTGGTTATATTTGTCACAGAGTTATTTAACTCTGCAGAGTGTCTTGGCACAAAACTTAAGCCAAGGACCTGTGCTGCATTCTGTATTAAATAATACTGAGTCCTTCCTATTTGAGGAGGTGTGGGGATGGGGGGGGGGGTTGTTGGAAACTGTCTGTTAGGATCATCCGTCATCAGATTTCAGCATTGGAATCTTGGATCTGAATGTCTGAGAGGGTCAGGAACAGGAGTGGGTCAGAGGGTCTTTTGAAGACCATTTGAATCTTTTAGATGAATAGCACACAGTTGCAAACTGAACAAGATTGTAGTTCTCATTTTTAGCTCTGATTGGATGTTTATTTTAAAATATAACTGCATTAGAGCTCAGCTGTCTTTGCATAATAGCATCGCAGAATCTTGGAGTTGAAAGAGATCTCAGAGACCATCTAATGTAACCCTTATTTGAAAAGGAACTTCTCTATAACATCCCAATAAGTGACCATCCAGTCACTATTTGAAGGTAACCAAATTTACCCATAGATAGCGTATGGGTGGCTAAGCTGAATGTACAGTATGCTAGAATAGTCTCTGCATAAGAATATTTATTTTAGGACATGCCTCGGAATTGGGGTTTGTCTTCCAAAGAATCACCCTAACTTAATAACCAAATAGACAAATTAAGCTCTGTGAAAATCATTTGCTATTCTTTTTTTTTTAAATACCACACGATTGACATAGGCGATGTGGTATAATAGAAGAAGTGGCCTTGGTCTCATATTGACGTAGGTTCAAATCTCACCTCGGACATATCCATCCTAGACTTTGTAATAGAGGAGAGAAATTCTGGGTAGAGGCTGACATGCACCGAGAATTTGGGTGAAGCAGATTTCAAAGAGTTCAGAGGAGAGATACCTAGGAACCTATGGAGTAAAATGCTGCAGGGAAAGTTAGTCCAGGAGGGATGGATGGGACATATTCAAGAATGAAATTCTGAAGACATAAAGGGAAATAATTCCATTGGGGAAGAAAAGAGGAATTTGTTTAAAGAAGCTAGTATGGATTCATAGGGAACTTGTCAACCAACTTAGATATTTTTTAAAACGAAACCGAAGATGTGAACAAGGCTAGGTAAAGAAGTATAAGACTGTGGCATAATCCTGTAAAAATAATGTCAGAAATTCTAAAGCTTAGAATGAGCTGAGGCTGATGAGGGAAACCAAAAACAACCAAAAGAGTGTGGATTTTGTTTGTCTAGCACTGTAGATCAAAGAAGTGATAGCATCTTTGCTTAGGGATGACGACAGAGAGAAAGCAGAGCTTTTCTGTTCATATTTTGGGGTCTGTTTTCTCCACAAAAGAGAGTGACATTTATCCCAGACATGATAGAACACAAAAATCACTAATAGGGACTTGATATCCACAAAAAGTAAAGAGAGATGAAGACAGCACTTTGCTGCCCTTCATGAATTAAGGTCACCTTGTCCAGATGAACTATATCCTAGGAGATGTAAATGTTGAGGAATTGTTTTATTGAAGGGTCATAGAAAAATGAGAAATATACAACAGGTTTGAAAAAGAGCAAATATTGTTCTGGTTCCCCCCCCCCCCGCCAAAACCAAAAAAAAAAAAGAAAAAACAAACTCTAGGACAGTCAGATTGACTGATTCCTAGGGAAATTTCTAGACTAGAGCGCTAAAGAGATCGTTGGTGAACATCTAGGAAGGGAAACATAATCACAGAGAGCCAGCCTGGCTTCATCAAGGACAGATTGTACCAGATTAACTTAATTTCCTTTGTTGACAGGATTATTATTAAAGTAGTAGATGAAGGGAATGCTGTGGATATCTAGATTATAGGAAATCTTTTGATAAAATTATCTCATTCTTTTTTAGTGGAGAAGATGGAAAGAAAGATAGAATTAGACAATGATACAAACAGATGGATTCAATATTGGTCGAATGGTCAGACTCAAAGAGTAGTTGTTAATGGTCCAGTTTTGTCTGTCTTTGTCAGATTTCATTTGGATTTTTATGTTCAGTTCTGGCACCGTGGTTTAAGGACATCGATAGGTAACAGTGTCCAGAGGAGGGCAACCAGAACAGTGAAAGATCTTGAATACTTGTTTCATGAGGATTGGTTGAAGTTACTGGGTATCTTTAGCCTGACGAAAAGGCGACTTGGGGAATGGGGAAGATTGTGGCTGTCTTCAAATATTTAAAGAGCCACAAATGAAGAATGGACTAGACTTGTTCATTTGGCCCTAAAGGGCAGAACTAAGAGCAGCAGGTAAAAGTTTCAAAGAGGCAGGTTTAAGTTAGATGTCAACAAAAATTTTCCCACAAATAAAGCTGGTCTAAAGTGGAATGGCCCGTTTCTAGGTGGTGAGTTCCCCCTCACTGGATGTCTTCAAGCAGAGACTGGAGACCGCTTGTCAGGCATATCACAGTGACTCCTCCTTCAGTAAACGGGTCAGGACTAGCCGACCATTGAGGTCCCTTCCAGCTCCCAAATTGCGTGGTTTTGTGACTGTGGGTTTAGGGGCAAATCACTTCAATCCTCAGTGTCCCGGGCAGCTCTCTTATAACAGAAATTACACACAAACTATTGGTCTTCGTTGTCGGTCAACAAGTAATGATTGTTCAGTCGTGTTGTCATTCAGCCGTATCCAGCTCTTCGTGACCCCATTTGGGGCTTTCTTTGCAAAGATACTGAAAGGGTTTGCCATTTCCTTCCTCAGCTCGTGTGAGAGGTGAGGAAACTGAGGCAGACAGGGTGAAGCGACTCGCCCTGGGTCACACAGCTGGTAAAGCTGAGGCTTTATTTGAAGATGAGCCTTCCTGACTCTGGGCCTGGTGCTGTATCTGTTGTACTACCTAGCCGGCCAAGTAATGATTAAGCTAGGCGCTGTGCCGAGCGCTGTGCATGCAAAGAAGGTGTGAGGAGACGAGAAAGGAGGAGGGGGCTGGGTTAGGAGGGACTTTGCCCAGTAGAGGATTTCATGTTGGATCCTGAAGGTGATGGAGAGCTAGTGGGGCTCATTGAAGGGCTGGGGAGCAGGGCTGACATGGGAAGACTGCTTTGACAGCTGAGCGAAGGCTCACCTAGAGTGACTGAGGGAGACCAACCGACAGGCTATTGCAATAATTGAGATGTGAGGTGATGAGAACCTGCACCAGGTTGGCAGCAACGTCCGAATACAGGAGATGTTATGAAGATAGAATCAACAGAACTGGGTAACAGCTTGGATGTAAGCGATGAGACACTGAGGAGTTAAGGCTGATATGAGCCTGAGTAACTAAACAGACGGTAGTAATAGGAAAATTAGGAAGAGGAGAGGGCTTAGAAGGAAAGGAAATGAGTTCAGTGCTATACATGTTGAGTTTCAGATGTTTGTGAAACATCCAGCCTGAGATATCCAGTAGGCATTTGAAGATAAGAGACTATGCACTGGTAGAGGGAGTTTCCATATTGGAGGTTCCCCATATTAGTGAAATCACAAGTTCTGGGCCAAAAAAAAATTGACTGGCACCAAATGGGACTAGGAAGCAGCGGTGATCCATGGAAAAAAATACTGCTCTTAGAGTCAGAAGATCTTGTTTTCTCCCTGGGCTTCTGTTCTGTTATCTGTTAAATCAGCTAGAATATCCTTAAGGTTCTTCCAGTTATGAATCTTTTACATAAATATTCCCCTATTAGTAACTATTGAATACCAAGGAGAGCTTGACAGTGTCTGGGTTTCTTTGGAGAGCTTGAAGTTTCTATGTCTAGTAAATATGATTTTTTTGGAAATCTGGAACTGATTCCATAATTTAGGTTCTCTTTTGTGGGAACCCCATTTCCATTTAGCTGTTGCTACCACTAGTAGTCCTTCTGATTTTAAGTTGTAAAGAGGTAATCATGATTCCCAAAGAGCAGACAATGAAGACAGTATAGACCAAATAAAATACCTGTGGCAGACACCCACATTGCCATATCCTAATACGCACTTTAAAAGGCAAAAGTCTGGATCCACCCATAGGAATGTAGGTTTAGAGTTGGAAGAGACTTAAAAAGGTCGTTGGATACATCCCTTTTGTTTTACGGTTGAGAAAAGGGAAACCCAGAAATACCTAATAACTTCCCTGACGTCACACTGGTAGAAAATGGCAGAGCCTGGATTGGATCCCAAGCTTTCAGATTTAAAATCATGCCATCCCATTCTACTCATATCCATGATCCAAGCCTGAGGTTCCCTGTGTTCTTGCCTATCGCCTTTCCCATCCAAGTATCCTAAAAGTGACTGTCATTTTAGGTATGTCCTGGATAACTGAGTATTCCTTAATCCCATGATGGATTGTAGCTGCCTTCTTTCATGACCAGGGTGTTCAGAGGTCTTAGAACCAACTATATATATGAGCGGTAAAAATGAATCATAACTCACAGTGATATAGTGCTTTACCTAAGGGTTTTTTTTTCTTCTTTTGCTGCTGCTAGGTGCCACAGTGGATAAAGTTCTGGGCCTAGAGTCTGGAAGACCTGAGTTCAGATTCAGCCCCAGACGCTTACTAGCTGTGTGACCCTGGACAAATCACTTAACTTCTGTGTGTGTCAGTTTCTTCAACTGTAAAATGGGCATCATATTAGCACCTGCCTCCCAGGATTGTTGTGAGGATTGAATAAAATATTTATAAAGCTTTTAAATTTATAAAACTCTTAAAAGCTTTTAAAGCTCTTTATGGACAGTGCCTGGTATATACTGTCATAGGCACTGAAATACTTATTCCCTTTCTTCCTCTCTCCTCTCCCTGCTGCTCACAACACTACTTACTATAGTGCAGTTTATTACCTGTATTTTATAGATGAGAACACCGAGGATCAGAAGCCCTGGGTCACACACCCAGGAAAGTAAGGTCTTTTGACCTTGTCTAGAGATTTTCTTTTCCCCCATAACACCATATTGCCTCATTAGTGGTTAGATGGCATTTCTAAGCATAACCTCAGGAATTGTCTCTGCCCACTGACATTTAAAGCTGGTCTTTGTATTTGTGTGTGCTATAGCTAGATGGATAAAGTTCATAGCAGAGAAAAACAATTGGCAAATCCACTGACCGTGCTTTAAACACACACACACACACACACACACACACACACACCCCTGCACAAGTTTCCCCCCAAGATTAATACTTAAAGTTCCTCTGCCTTGATTACAATCGTTAGCACACTCAGTCAACAAGCATTTACTAAGCTCCTACTATATGCCAGACACTCTCCTGCGGACTGGAGATACAAAAATAGATAGAAAGCCCTTGCCCCCGAGGAGCTTACATTCTAATGGGGGAACACACCCCCTGAAAGAGAGCTGAAAGACAGTGGGAGGGATGCAGATACCCAATGTGTGGGACATGGTAGAGAAGTCCAGAACGCAGAGAAATGAAGATAGCCGGATTTGGGTGCTCTCCTTCGGTCAAAGTTATGGGAGGAGCCTCCAATCTGAGTGTAGAAGGTACTTCCATCGCGTGAATTCCAGAGTGATCTTTCAGTCAAGCAATAAACATTTATCAAGCACCTACTGTGCGCTAGGGTTCTGGAACATGGCTTTTAAAAAAGGAGGAGAAACCTGACGAACTTATTTGTTCATAGCAGGAATCAGGCCATGAGTTTTTCTCATTTAAATAATAGTGGGGGAAAGAAATACAAAAAGAACATAGCTCCTGAATTTGGCTTCCCTGAGACACTGGTTATTATATGTGCATATGATAGTGCAGATGAAGCATAACTTCACAGAAAATCAGGGGCGCTATCTTGACGTGTGTTTTGAGCCCCTTCCCTCCTCCCCCTCCTATTTGTCTCTGACTCTCTACGGAATCTTGAGGAAGTTCTTCCACACATTATTTATTCAATGAGATGATATTTGTTAAGCACATAGCACTGCCTGGTACATAGTAGGCGCTTAATAAATACTTGTTCCTTTCCTCATTATTCCCTTACAGAATGGTGGAAATCTCTAGGAAGTGTTTTCCAATTGATTTCTAATTGTGATAAGAACAGGGACGTAGCTGACCCAGAACAGTGATCCGGTGATATTAAATATTTTTAAAATGATACGAAAATCATTTCTCAGGCTTCAGAATGTATACTCTAGTACTTAAGGTTGGTGGTTTTATAGTGCAAGTGCTTCTGTCAATACAGATTGCTGCCTCTGTTTACCTTAATGGGTATCTTTGAGAACTCGGTGGCTCAAAAATTCATCTTCCTGGGGCCAGCTGGCGAGAAGCCTGTCCAGACTTAGCTGGGCTGCTGCTCGGATGACAGACGTTCTGTCTGTCACTGTCCATTTTGGAAAGGGCTTCTCGAGTTTGTGCTGTGCTGGCATAGCATTCTACGATCCAGGGCTGTTTCCAAACCACGAAGAAGAATCTAAGGAGGAATTCTAGTGTATGGACTTAAGTGTAGGTTAGGGAATTGTTTTCTTTTCAGCTGGGTCTTTCCTAATTACATTTTGTCTCCATGGGGATTTAAAATTAGTTGCCACAATCTGAATATTGACCGTAAGGGAAGCTGGGCTAAGAGGTTGCCTGACTAGCAAAGAAAAGATATTTTGAACTATACATTTTTCATGGATAATCTTAGTAAGTTGAATAATCCACAGGTATGAATAATTGGGGCAGCTTGGGGCACATCAGACCTAGAGTCAGAAAGACCTGAGTTCAGATTTGATGCTTACTAGCTGTGTGGCCCTGGACAAGTCACTTAACCGTTTGTCTCAGTTTCCTCGTCTGTAAAATGAGCTAGAGAAGGAAACGGCAAACCACTGCAGTATCTTTGCCAAGATAACCCCAAATGGGGTCATGAAGAGTAGGATGTGACTGAAATGACAGAACAAATGAATAAGTGAGAGTGGATTGTATATTGTTCAGAGCAGTAAACTGGATTCCTAAGGGAAGTTGCCATAGAAATATACAAGATGTGAATGTAAACAGCACAAAGTAAGTTTCCTCACTTCAGAAACATCTGTCAGGACCAGCTCAAGGTTAGAGTTCTTTCCATCTTAAAAAGATGTTTTTATCTTCAGCATTGGTGAGTGTCCTCATGGTTTCCAAAAGGAAACACATTTCACTTGACCTTAACTGGGGGAACTGACTGCATCCTCTCTTTCTTCACTTTATTTCAGCGTTTTGTGGTCTTTGTTTTTTGATGATTATTGCTGTCTTTAACCTTTCAGAAAGAAGACTGGCCCATGCACAAGCTGGAGTGTTCTGCTATGTGTGTTTTTGGGGAAAACTGGAATCCCTCTGAGACTGTGAGGCTGACTGCAAGGATCCTGGCCAAACAGGTGAGGGGAAGGACCACATTCTGGAGCCATTTTGTCCCATCTTTCTTTGTTACAAGTCAGGAAGAAGGGGGGCTGACTTGTTGTGGCCAACTTCTGTAAAAACTTGTTTGACTCAGTTTCCTATTCATATCTGTAGTAGGCCGTTGACGGCGAAAAACAACCAAAGCTTAAGTACTTAATTTTGTTTGTCTTGTGGGAACATCTCTGTGGGTGTCAGAGCATGGCTAAAACCTGACCAAGATTACAGCGACAGTGCCCTATTCTGAGCACCATTTGAAAGACTTCAATAGAATCTAGTGACCTTCCAAGTACATTAAGGAACCTGGCTCATTATGTAATAATCCTGGGGTGCC
Source organism: Phalanger gymnotis (assembly GCA_028646595.1). NCBI lineage: Eukaryota > Metazoa > Chordata > Mammalia > Diprotodontia > Phalangeridae > Phalanger > Phalanger gymnotis. The sequence goes on along the minus strand of CM053626.1, from coordinate 244,160,321 downwards.
AGAGTTTCCTGGGAATCTTGAGACATCCCAAGTGTCCCTTCCCTAATGTAGAATCTCTTGGAAGAAAAGCTTCTATCTCTTCCCTCCACCTCTTCCAGGGTCCTGCCACTTCCTCCTTATAGTGTGTATATATAGTCAGACAAAGAAAATGGTAGAAGCCAATGGAGTGGCCCTGGGGCTTCAAAAAAGAGAGCTCACCTGGCTATTCTTGAAGTCTTCACTAGGTTCCCTTTAAAATCAATTTTTATTGATAATCTTTTGTTTTTACGTCACTTAGATTTCCCTCATATCTTTCTTCCTCTTCCCTCCCAGAAAGCCATCTCTTATTACAAAGAATTTCTTTTTAAAAAGATGAAAAAGAGAGAAAAAAAGTCAGTAAAACCTATCAACTTAATGTCTGATGTTGTAAGCAATGCTCCACATCTGTGGATTCCAGTCACTGCAGAGGAGCAAAGTGTGATATTCTTCTCATCTGTCTTCATTGTGGCCAAGTTTGATCTTTATAATTTACCCAGCATTCATTTCCATTATTTTGTGGTGACTATATATGTAACATCAATCTTCTATCAATCTGTCCATCTCTCCACACATATAACATGTAGGTATATTTGCATACATAGGCATGTGTGTATGTATACTCAACACATGTGTAACATAAATGATATTGACTGAATGTGCATATGTGTTATATACATATGTTGTCTGTGCATATACTTTTTTATTGTAGTCATTATGTAATTGTCTTCTTGGCTCTGCTTACTTTTCTTTGCATCAGTTCATGAAAGTCTTTCCATGCTTCTCTGTATTCATGATGTTCATTTTTTTAATCATATTAACATTTCATTATATCTTTGTGTCACACTTTGTTTAGCTATTTTCTAATCAGTGGGAATCTACTTTATTTCCAGTTCTTTCCTACTACAGAAAGTACAAATATAAATATTTTGGTATACATGAAGACTTTCTTTTTGTCAGTAATCTCCTTAGTTTGTTTGCCTGGCAGTGGAATCTCTGGGCCAAATGGTGTGGACATTCTTCTAGGCACTTTATTTGCACAGTTCCACTTTGCTTCCCAGAATGATTGTATCAGTTCACAGCTGCACTAGTTTATCTGTCTTTCTGCAACTAATCTATCACTGATGATTCCTGTCTTTTGATATCCTTGCCACTTTGTTGAATGTAAGGCAGGGGTGCGGAAACTGCAGCCTCGAGGCCACCCTTGTGGCCCTCTAGGTCCTCAAGTGTGGCCCTTTGACTGCACCCAGGGCCATACTTGAGGACCTAGAGGACCATATGTGGCCTTGAGGCCACAGGTTCCCAGGGATTATTTTGATTTTCATTAGTCTCATTATTAGTGATTCAGAGGATGCAGGAGGCTGGGGAGTATTTTTTTCTAAATCATTTCAGAATTCTTGTTCCTGACAGCATGAATATTATAGTTTTAAGAGATATACTCTGCACTTGTCTAACCTTGAGTGTCCCCACCCCTAGTGGTTCCAAACTGTGTCTATGTTGGCAAGCCTGAGGTATAGCTAGGAAATACAGTGCAAGTATTAAGAAAAAGTAAGAGTTGGTGAAGAGGAAGGGAATAAACATTTATAGAGCTCCTGCAGTGTGCCAGGCACTGGACTAAGAGCTTTACAAATATTATTTGATACTCACAACAGCCTTGGGGTAGGTTCTTTTATTATCCCCATTTTACAGTTGAGCAAACGTAGGCAAGCAGAGGCAAAGAGGCTTGCCCAGGGTCACATTTGAACTTGGGTCCACCTGACTTCAGTCCCAGTGCTCCACGAGGGAGGAAAGAGAAGAAAAGAGAGCGAGGAGGTAAAGGCAGTGTGTGCTTCTGGTGGGGTACAGTGGAAGGCTGCCGGTCGTTTCTGGATTCCCACTGTACCTGAAGTTGACCCCCCCTGCATGGTGACTGAACCAGCTCCCATTGCTTTGCCCACCCCCACCCCCCATCCCCCCTTGTTAGGTCAGTAATGAGCATCTGATCTCAGAAGGACAAAAGAAGTCCTGGTTAGGAAAGGGCCAAATTACTTGTCCTTATATTGCAATGGAGTGGGATGGGTGGAGCATGCCACAAATACTTTCAAGAAAGGCTCTTCTGGTTAGGGTGAGATTGTTGGCCGGGACACTGTACTGTAAGTCTTTTTAAAGGTGAAATTTCATCCTCCCCTTTGCCAGTCCCTCTTCTCCCCTTTCCCCACCTCATTTTTCTGTTTTTCAACTAAGCCAAATTTTTCACAAGGATTAGCACATGTCCACAGCTCAAATATGATATGAAGGGTGTAAATAGGAGTATAGCATTTTGAAACTCTGAGATTATCTTTCTGTGAGTTCTCCTCTGTTCAGTATGACCAGAGACTCACCGGAGGGCCCCGTCCTCTTCTGGGCTCCACCAGCTTATGGGAAATAACAGGGTTAGGTTTGAAAAATGGAATTAGTTTTGTTTTGGGGAGTTTTTTATGCTGGGAAAAGAGGAGACTAATGGGCGCTAGGGAGGAAAGCTTAATAACAGTGTTTAAGAATGTGCAGAGATCCTGTTGAAAGGTAGAATTTATTTTTTCACAAGGATAGGAGAAGGAGAAAATGAGCTTATACTCTAGTAATAAGAGGTTAGCTAAGTGGAAGAACTTTCTAACAGCTGGAGAACTTCAAGGGAAAAGGAAGTAATGGAATTGCATTCCCTGAAGGTCCTTTAAAAAAAAAAAGCTTGTGTGTATACACACATGTATGTATATACATAGATCTAGATGATCCATATTACCTATACTTATATATTATATCTTAAATATGATAATTCTATATAATATAATGCATACAGATATTTAAGATTATATTTTATTATAAGATTTTATTGTATTATAAAAGAAAGAAAGAAAGCAATCAGACTTCACCTTCTTGGGTGGTTGTGGTCAGGTCCTCTCAGGGAAAGCAGATCATGGTCTCTTTGCTCTCTTAATTAGCCAGCCTGCTGATTTTATTGTTGTCATTGTTCTTAAGCTCAGGTGCATCTGATAATAATGTCTTCTAGAAGGTTTGCACAAATAAACAATTTGTTACAATGAAAAACTGCTGTGTAGTACTTAGCCAGTAGTTACCATACTATCGTGAGGCGTTCATGCCGGATATATTTGCAGTGGTAATAATAATACCACATATTTCAAATAAAAGTTACTCAGCTTAAAAATCTGCCAAAAGTCTTCAGCTTAAGGATCGCAAACTCTGTGCAGGCTTCCAGTATTCCGGTTGCACGTTGTGGGATGGAGGTGAGGTGAGGTTGAAGCTAAATGTTTAAGCTACATCTCTGCTTACCTTTCTGCTGAACCACCTTCAACCCCAAATTGATGAATAGCCAGGATGGCCAAGAAGGAGCAGCTTCAGCCTGAAGCTGTCGAACTCTACCTTTGAACTCTTGCAACCATTTATTCTTGTTCCCGCCTCCTAACCCACTTGGCATTGTCAGTCCTCTCCAAGTGTTTAGAAGAAGGTCAGTGATACGCTTGAAGCCTCACCTGGTACTGTAGCAGGCACCCTGAGTGTGAAATAGAAGAGGTAGAAGGCACAGACTGGGCTTATGGAAGCATTAGGCACCTGGGTGGTGCCGGGGAGATAACATCAGCCCTGGAGTTAAGAGGATGTGAATTCAAATGCGGACTCAGACACTCAAAGTCACTCAACCGCTGTTTGCTTCAGTGACCCCAGCTGTAAAATGAGGGTTACAACAGAAGGAAAGAAGGGAATAAGCATTTATGTTACACCTACTGTATACTGAATCCTGCTCTAAGTACTTTTATAAATACTGTCTCATTCAATAATAGCACCTATTTTCTGAAGTTGTTCTGCAGATCAAATGAGATACTGTTTTGCAAACCTGAAAGCTGCTAGTCGTTATTAGCTGTTTTTATTTTTCATATAAGAATTTCTGTTTGAATATGAAATCTGAATTGACTTTAGGCAGGGCTCTAAGACGATCAGGGGGCCAGTGGAACTGGGCTAGGTTTGTGTCAGGGCAATGGAAAAAATAAGTGTCTAGAGAAGTATGAGTGGATACGGTATTAGACTTGGAGTCAGGAAAACCTGGGTTCAAATCTTGCCCCACACAGTTAGTAACTGTATGACCCTGGAAAGTTGGACCTTGGCTTTTAAGGGTCCTTCTAAATCTGTGATCTTTCGACAGTTGATTGGGTGGCCAAAAGTCCAATCCAGTCAGCATTGGGAGAGGTATTATTAAATACTTACTACAATCCAGGTGCTGTGCTAAGCGCTGGTTTCTCACTGTCCCTCAGAAGGTAAGGTGACCTGTGTTCCTACTTCATCATTCCCTCCTTCAGTGAGACTTCCTTGATGTCAGCACACTAATGAGCACCATGGGGGTGGGACAAAAGAGGGGGAAAGCAGAGTCTTACCTCTAGGCTAGACCGGCTCATTTTTTTAAATAGTACATTCTGGGTTAGTGTTGTCTCATTTGATAAAACATTCTTTTTTTTATATATATAAACCTCTTTTTAAAAAAGTTTTATCGATGTGGTTTTTACTTTGGTTTTGCATTTGTTTTTTGACATTACAAACACATGTTACCCCCCACTCCTTGAGAGGTCTCTTGCAACAATATGAAACAATTATGCAAAACTAACAGTACAACCACCTCATTTGAAAGCATGCAAGGCGGGGAGGGGTGATGATATCAAAGCATAAGTCTTGAGTGTTGATTTTAAAGTTAAAACTGTGATCTTGCTCCCAGGGCAAAAGCTAAACCTGTATACTTTCTTTCCCAATTAACTAGAAAACACACCATGAACGAACACCATCAGAGAAATTATTGGCTGTAAAGGAGTTTGAGTCACGTAAGTCCAAACACCTTCAAGTTTTTCCAGTTTAGAAACCACGGTATCCATAAACGTAATGGCAGACAAATGGGAGTGGGACCTGGTTTTGCTTGCATGCTTTTGATAATTTCTAGTTAGTCGTTCTCCATAGTAAACAGGATTATTCAGAAGTAGAAAAGGAGGAGTGGTAGCCCGTAAAATTGATGATACAGCACTGATTCTGTCACATCTCAGCTTTCCCGGCAGGCAGAATAGTTTTTGGACTTTACTGGAGTACTAGCGCTGCAAAATTAAGTTGTTAGCAGATGTGCAAAGAAGGTTTCGTCAGGGAGTACCTGTGTAGTTTCTCAATGCTGGCCAGATTGACAAAAGCCATGGTGTTACAATGAATCGAACACTAGACCGACAGGAAGGCCTAGGTTTGAGTATGTCCCCAGATACTCACCTAACCTCTCTCAGCCCTAGTTCTCTCACCTACAAAATGAGGAGGTTGGATTTAATGACCTTGTTAAGAGCCTGTGATTGTATGACTGGGGGTCTTTGGGGAGACCTTCCTTAATGTGTGAGGGCTCTCGTAATCTTAGTGCCTTCCCTGTGATGATTATCTCCGGTTTAATGCTGTCTCTGAGAGTTTGTACATAGTTGTCCACATGTTGTCTCCCCCACTAGACTCCTCCTCCAGGGCAGGAGCTGCCTTTCACCTTTCTCTGTAGGCCCAACAGTCCCTGGAACATAGTGGGTGATTGATAAATGCTTATTGAATGATAGCCTTTCCTGCCACTCACACCCAGATCCCTTGTTGCTGTGGTCATTTTGAAATACCAGGACACATGTAGCTTCAAGTTAGGACAGAAGGCAAAATAAGCCTCTTTCTTCTTCTAAAAGACAGTTGTCCTTTTGGCCTAAAGGGAACCTGAAAGTGAGCAAGAAGGGAGAACAGTAACTGGTCAGGAGGGACGTTTCCTGAGATCCACGTTCTTAGTTCTCTTCTGTTTGCCATTGACAGTAATAAGAGGAGGCTCAAGGTCTTCAGCCTGTCGAGTCAGGTGACATATGGATTTTTCTTACTCATAGATCTGGATAAGTTGGACAATGAGAAGAGAGAATTGATCCAGAGTGACATCGCCGCTCTTCATCACTTCTATTCCAAGCACATAGAATACCCAGACAATGCTAGTCTGGTTACACTTTTTGCACAGGTACGAAGGTTTAAATAGTCTTATTCATGCCTTTTTTTCTCCTCCTACTTCCACCACCACCATGCACAGTGTTTTTGCAAATGAGGATAGCGTAGACAGGATGTAATCTCTTAGACAGTAGCCTAGAAGCTTATCTTCATTTTGTCACTACCTCTCCGTGTGACACTGGGCAGGTTCTGCCGCTGATGAATCCGGTGAAGAGATACGGAGATATATCATCTGGGTGTGATTTGACCAACTTGTATGAATTCGAAAACATTTTGTATAAAATTCATTGTTGTCATTCACCTCAACAAGCATTAAGCACTAGCCAGGTGCTAGACTCTGTGATCTGTGCTATAAAATAAGACACAACCCCTGCCCTCAAAGGCCTTATCTAATAGGAAAGAGGAGACATTGTACACAAAAAACTAAATAGTGACAACCTGTTTCTTGTGGGCTTGGGGGGGATGGGACTAGTGAATGCAATTCAAAGACAATTTAAAATTCCTATTTTAAACTTTTATTTTGTGGAAACATTTCTCCCCTTTCTTCCTGTTCATACTGAGTACAGGAATGGTTCATTTATTTCTGTCTGTCCAGTGCCTTGCCCAGCACCTGGTATGTAGTAGGTGCCTAATAAACACTCGATAATTGCCCAGATATTTTAAAAGAAGAGCTGTGGCTAAAGAGTGAAGCCTACCCTGATTGCCTAAAAGTTGCTTTATTTATCATAGAAAATACACGTCAAGGAGATGAGGATGATAAGCTGTGGCAATGATTTCCTACCTGTACTCTTGGGTTAGGGGGAAAGGGTCCTAGCTCATCAAAATTAAAAATAAAAGGAACAAAGACTGGAATTAAAAGAGGGTTGGAAAATAAGTATGTGGAAGGAAGACAAAGGAATTGAGCCCTTCTAGACAAGGGAAGGAAAATGAAGGGAATTCAGCCTTGGTCTTCAGTTCTATAAAGGGAGATGGTACAGATGCTAAGAGGGGGCAAGTTTGGGTTTCCAGAGAATAGGGAGAAGATAGTCCCAAGCTATGATAAAATAGTGTCAGAGCGCCCATAACGAAAAGCCCTTGTGGTATTACACTTTGAATTCATATATCAGATCTTTCTGAGGCTCATGAGAGAGCAATTGGGTCACAATAGGAATTTGTGGAATTATAGCATTTTAGAGCTGAAAGGGACCAGATCCTCTTGTCCATTCCTTCAGTGAGAGAAGGAAACTGAAGTCCAGGGAGGGGAAAGTCACTTGGCCAATGCTACAGAGCTAGATAACGAATAAATGTTTGTCGAATTAAATTTTTGCTCCTCTATGAAGGCACTTTGCTAGATGCTGGGATACAGTTAAAAAATTGTAAAGTCCCTCCCCTCAAGTAACTTACATTCTACTAGACAGGAAACTATATGCACACAGAGACAGAGGAGAGATACAGACAAAATATTTTGGATAATTTGAGAATGAGAATACTCTCATCTAAGGAATCAGGGGAAGGCTTCTTGGAAGAGGGAGCATCTGGACCAAACCTCAAAGGAGGAGAAAAATTTCGATGGGTGAAGGTTAGTGCATTCCAGCATGGCAGATGGCCAGTGAGACTACATGAAGGTGAAGATGATGTGCCAAGTTTGGGGAACAGCAAACTGTCTGGTTTGGCTGGAACACAAAGTGTATGAAAGGGAGGAAAGTGAAATAAGACTAGAAAAGGAGATCGAGGAGGATCTTGTCGGGCTAACTAAGCCTGAGCCTAGGAGCAACTGGGAGTCATTGAAGGTTTTTGAGCATGAGGGTGACATGGTCAGAATCATTAGGAAGATTATTTTGGCAGCAGGGAAAGAGTGGATGCAAAGAGACCAGTTAAGAAGCTATTACTTTTCCCAGTAGATAAATGGTCAAAAGAAATAAGCAGTTCTCAAAAAAAGAATTGCAAGATTGTTAATAACCATATGAAAGAATGCTCCAAATAACTGATAATAAGAAATACGCAAATGAAAACAACCCTGAGGTTTTACTTCACACCCAGAAAATTGGCAAAGATGACTAAAGATTGGAATAGTCAGTGTTTGAGGGGTTATAGAAAGAGAGGAACGTTAATGCATTGTTAGTACAGCTGCAAATTGGTATAACCATTCTGGAAAGCAGTTTGGAATTATGCAAATAAAGTAATTAAAATGACCATAGCCTTTAACCCAGAGAATCAGCTGCTAGGCATGTCCCTAAGGAGGTAATTAATAAGAAGAAAGAGCCTTGTACACCAAAATACTTATCGTAACACTTTCTGTGGTAACAAAGAATTGGAAACAAAGTAAACATCCATCAGTTGGGGAATAGCTGAACAAATTGAGGTACATGAATATAATGGAATATTATAGCTCTATGAGAGATGATGGCCATGAAATACAGAGGAGTATGGAAAGACTTAATAGCATTTACATGGCACTTGAAGCTATAGGAATTACTTTATAAATATTATCTCATTTAATCCTCACAGTAGCCCTCAGTGGTAGATGCTGTTATTTTCATATTTTACATGTGAGGAAACTGAGACACAGGGAGGTTGCATGACTTTCCTAGGGTCACGCAGCTAGTGATTGTCCAGGGCCACATTTGAACTCGGGTCTTCCTGACTACAGGTATGTCAGCGTATCCACTGTGCCCCCAGCTGGCAAAGCCAAGAAAATAATATACACAGTGGCTACAGCCATGTGGATAGGAAGAACTACTAGCTCAGAACAATTGAAAGGGAACTTTGCAGAATTCCAAAAAAAGAAAAGAAAAACCCCAGTCCAAGCTGGGCCCTAAAGAAGAGAGATGAGGAGACACCTCCCTCTGCTCCTTTGCAGAGGTCAGAGGTCCCTGGGGGGTGAAACATTGCATATATCTTCAGAATTTTTAGTTGTCTTGATTAGTTTTTTCTATTCCTCTCTTTTTCCTTTAAAAATACTCTTTATTATATGGAATGATTCTCTGGGAGGGAGAAGAGGAGTGATACTAGGGGAAATTTAGACAATGTAAGAAAACAAAAGAGATCAATAAAATTTATCTTTAAAATATCAGAAAATAATAAAAGGGGCTACCACAATAGTCCAGGCAAATGGTTATAAGAGTTTTTTGGATGGAGAGAAAGTGATAGATGTGAGAGATGCAGAGTAGAATCAAAGGGAGTTGGCAGCCGATTGGATGTGGACAGTGAGACTCCAGGGTTCTGAGCCTGAGTGTCTAAGGGTAGTGATACCCTCCACAGAAGGATGTTGGGGGCAGAGTGGAGAATGAGTTCAGCCTTAGACAGGACTTGGGTTTGAATCTTTCCTCTGTGCCTTATTATCCTGTGTGACCTTGGGCGAGTCAGTTAATTTCTTTGAAGCTCATTCACTAATCTGTGAAATTGGAGTAGAAGACCTCTGGGGTCCCTTCCAGCTCTGAATCTGTAGTTGTATGGGTTTGTGTTGAATTTTAGGACTGAAGAGCATAGAATCATGGATTTGGAGCTACGAAGGGACCTCAGAAGTCTTCTAAGTCCATTTGTTTTACAGACTAGGAAATGGAGGTCCTGTTAGGACACCGAGGCTGAGTCCAGTAGGTAATTAGTAGTAGAGGTGCAAACTCAGGGAAGAAGTTAGGGCAGAGTGATTCAGGACCCAAGTCTCCAATCTCTTGTTTAAATAACAAGTTACATGATTCTTTTAGAAGTGGTTGAAAAATGCAGTCCTACCCTCAAGCAGGGGAGGCAGGTGAAGTACTATTTTAGGGCCATTTTTAAATGAAAAAAGAAAAACCATTTTCATGATACAAAATTTGTATTGTGTACTGATAAAAAAAAAAATTTGCTACTGCTAGTATAGGGCTTAGTATACTCTTCCTGCCTGTAATTTAAAGGAAAGAAAAAGAGGAGGGAACCTTCAGAAATCTCAAAAGAAAATCCTTTAGAAAAAGAAGAAAGGTAAATGCCATCTGTCTTTGCTGCTGCCTCTGAGTGACCCATTTTTGTTCTATCCCAACTTCTCTATTCTTTCCTTTCTATAAGTGTGTGTAGAGGGTGTTGGTGAGTGAACTTGCTGCTAGCAGAACTGCAGTGGAACACTCCCTCCTTGGGATTGAGGTGTGTTTTAATCACCACGAATATACACATCGTTGGGAAATATATTTTTGGTACGCAGCCTACATCTAGTCTAAATGCTAATTATGAGAATAACTTTAGCAAAGGCATGCGTGCCTGATTTGACTTAGGTGGGAAAAAAAGAAACTATGGCTGATGCTTCTTATTTGATATGTGAAATTTACTTTTCCTTCTGCCTGGGTATTTGAATAAGGGAGGGGAACTTGCCAAGCAAATTGCTTGAAAACCCATCACAACCTCCCAGAAAGAAAACTAGATATTCTTGCTGTCATGAAAAAATACTGGCCTTCTGCATCTCCTATAATAGGAAAACAGAAGGACTAGAGGTAGAGTTATAGAATGATAGGTTCATAGAGTGTTAAAGCTGGGAAAGGTCTCCTAGGTCATCTTAAGTCTGATCCCTCCTTGTACAAAGAGGGAAGTGAGGAGGCAGAGAAGTTAGATGAGTGGCCTAAGGCCAAATAGCGATTTCATCGGTTTACTCATTCAGTCGTCTAAAGGGCAGTATGGTATATTATAAGAGTGCCAGATTTGGAATCAGGGCACCTAGATTCAAACCCTAGCTTGGTTACTTAGATTTATGACATCGGGCGAGTAATCTAACCTGCCTGGGCTCCTCCAGAAAGTGAAGGGTATGAACTACATGGCCTTTGAGGTCTTTCCCAGCCCCAAAACTATGATTTTATGATATATTTTTTTTTAAGCAATGGGGATCTAGTGACTTGCCCAGGGTCACATAGCTAGTGTCTGACGTCATATTTGAACTTAGGTCCTCCTGATACTGCGCCACCTAGCTGCCCCAATGTAGTCCCGATATTGAATGTCCACCACAGGCAAGGCACAGGCTGTAGGATAGAAAGTATGCCGGTAGAGTAATAATAATAACACTAAATAACAACTAATGTTTATGTAGTGTCTTCTATGTGCCAGGCACTGTGCTAATCACTTTACAATTATCATCTCACTTGGTCCTCACAACAGCTTGGGGAGGTAAATTCTGTTCTTATTTTCATTTGACAGATGAGGAAGCTGAGACCACCAGATTAAGTGACTTGCCTAGGGTCACACAGCTATAAGTGACTGAGCCTGGATTTGAACTCATGTCTTCCTGACTCCAGGCTCACGCTCTGTCCGCTTTATTCACTGTACTACCCAGCTACCTTAAGAGTAGGCTGTTAATAAATGTTTATTGAATAAACAAATGAATTCCCTAAGGGCACTAACATCCAGGCCTCATAGCTTACCATAGCGCTTATTTTTTTTTCATTACAATATAGCATCAGTTTGTTCCCCAAGTTGTACCCAGGTAAAACCTAATAGTTATTTGTGCCCAGACTAAGTAAAGCTAATTATCTTGACAGTGGTGGCAAAATGTGTGGTATCCATAGACAGCCACAGCTAATTTATATTTACAGTTACCTAAGAAAAAATGTACAATGCATATAGGAGATGATTTAATTACTCTGCAAGTATTTATTAAACAGCTGTTTGAGGCTCTGCGTGTATGCATACAAATATGAGACTGTCTCTGCTCTCAGAGAGCTCACATTCTACTTGGGCATGCAATATATTCACAGATAAGTAAGTACAGGATGTGCGGTATACAGAACACAGAAGTGATTTTGGAGGCGGGGCAGGAGAGGGAGAAGGAAGGGACAGTGGAAACTTAAGAAATCAGGGGAGGACCCTTGAGGGAGATGGCACCAGAGCTGAGCCAAGAAGGATCAGAGGATACCAAGAGGCAAGGATAAGCGAGGATTGCATTCAGAATTGGGGGGTAACCTGTGCAAAGTCCAAACGAGGGAGAGAACGTCAGGTACGGGAAACAGCAAACAGCCGGTTTGACTGGAGCGTGGAGCACAAGAGGGGGAGTAGTGTGTAATCGGCTTGCAAAGATATGCCAGAGTCAGACTGCGAAGGGCTCTAAAGTGCTGGGGAGAGGACTCGAGTGGGTGAACGAATGCATCTCTTCAAGTTCTTACTGCTTTGGAAGTCAACAGTGGTGGCGCTAAGCCGTGGGCATCACCAATTGTATGGGATTTCAGAAGCAAGTCATCCTATTGTAAATTTCATGTTTCTTTTAATTTTTTTAAAATTCCAGCCTACAAATGTTCCAGTCTGGTAGACCCCAGTCATAGGGGAATGGGGCAAGGTCAAAATAGACAAATCCCTTTATCTCTTTAATAGCCCACACCACCCTGTGTTGAGCTGGAAGGTCAAGAAGTCCCATCAAAACACTGATCTCTATGTCTGTAGAACCAAAATATTTCCAAGCCTTAGCTAGTGGCCCACTGTTTTTAAACAATTTTTTTTTAATGTAACAAAGTTCCAGGATAATAAAGAATTTAGACAAAGGTAGAACTCTAAGCACATGCCCAGTTGATGAGGGTTAGCAGCAGAATTGTCATATTTAAAGAAACGTGCATTCATGTTATGGAAGGAGCGTTGGACAGATTCTCATTAGACGTTCTAGTGGCAGACAGAGGTGAAAAAGAAAAAATGGTTTGTACCCCAAGGAACTTTTGCCTCTTATTTTGTTCATTTGTTTCTTTCTCCCTTTTTCTTTTTGTAGGTTAATTGCAATGGCTTCACAATTGAAGATGAAGAACTTTCACATTTGGGATCAGCAATATTTCCAGAGTAGGCTGGGTTTTCCTTCATTTCTTTCCTTTTCTCTAGCTTAACATGAATTCAAATTTTTTGATATTTAAATAATATACCTAGTGTCTGCATGTGGCCGACATAAAACTCCAAGTAAATTAAGGCACCTTTTTAATTCTGCCGGGTTTCAAAATATTTCCCCCGTACTTAAGGATTTGAAAGTAGTAGTTATCAGAGCAGTTGCTTGTTAAGTCTTGCCAGTTAGAGAACTGTTATTAAAGAACTCTTTATAGTGTTCATAGGAGGCATAGTCCCATGCCCTACTGAGAAATTTGCTTTCTGCATAATCTTCAGTTCGAGTAATCTTCAGTTTTAACGATTAATTGCCACCCAAGATATTTCTATAGCTTTGCTTAGAAGAAATATTGGCTCTCGCCTCATCTCAACTTTTGATCATTGTGAATATGGGAAAAGCACAGCATGAGATGCAGAAAAACCTCACTAATTCAGACTGAATTGGGGGGGAGGCCCAGCTGAAGTAGTGAATTAGAGAAACTTATTAAAGAAATATAGTTTCCTGCAAACCCCCCCCCCCAATCCCTCACTTTTGAAGAGATAGTGTTTCAGATGAGGTTAGCAAGATATTTCTGAATAGGAAAGGAAAGGGGGAAGAATAGGTATTTTATTAAGTACCTACTATGTGCCCACAACAATACTAAGCACTTTACATATTATCCTTAAAGAACCTGCTACAACATACATATAGCTAGTGTTTATAGAGTGTGTTATGGTTTACAAAATGCTTTATGTATGTTATTTCATTTAATCGCCTGAAATTACTAGACATAATAATGGTTTGTTACTAGCAGGCTTATTTGATGAAAATGGATGCTTTAAAAATGTTGAAACAGTTTGTTTACATAAATAGTTTATATGTTCTTCCCAGTATTTGTGTTTGGACAAACACAAGTGCCTCTGTAATGACCCCTTTTTCAGAGATAGTACAAAGAAAGAGTCTGTAACATAGCCCATATCCAGATTATCTCAAAATACAAGTTAGTGTCATATGAATTTAATAAGATTTACCTACAAAAGAAATGAAGTGCTCCATATTTGAATGGATGTATGCATGCATGTGCCCCTTTCTTTGGTCACACAGTTCAGGCTCTCATCTCCTATGTTTGTTTGTTTCTTGTATTTTTGTGACTTTGCCAATTTGCTGCTTAACCTACTCATGAGAATGTGACAAGTCACCAACAAATTAATATGTTACTTTGTGTTGGGAGAACAGCAGTCACTGTGCTTCCTCTACAATAACTAGAAGGTTTATTCATTAATAATAGCACTGGAGGATCACATGGAATCCTTAGCCACAGTCTGAATTCTGATAGCCACACGGAAGTGACTTCATGACCTTTTCCCTAGGGGAGACGGTGGACATTGGAGAGTTTCCCTGTAGAGGTCTCATTGAAAACAAATTTAGCTCTGAAGGGAATTCTTTTGAGGCCAATATCTTAGGGACCAAAGTAGACATTTTTCAATCAGCAGTCGTGTATTAAATACCTAGTCATTGTGCCTAGTTACTGGCAACTCAGAGACAAAACTGAAAAAGGCCTTGCGCTCAACTATCTTACATTGCTGGTGGGATGGGTGGAGGACACATGACATATGACATAAAGAAATAGAATATCTATGTGTGTGTGTTGTACATACATATATATCCATATTTTATATATATACATATATACACTCACATCTACAAAATACTTATTTTGTATATACTTAATATTTGTAAGTATGATCTTCCAATATTCAATGTAAGCACATTGGTTATAAGAGCTGATTTGTTTCTGTCTTTGTATCCCTAGCCCTTAGCACAATGCCTGGAACATTATAGGAGCTTAATAAATACTTGGTGATTGATTGGTTGATCCAAAGTTAATTTGGGAGGGAGGGGGGACCAACAGCTGGAAGGATCACAAAAGGTCTCATTTAGGTACCTAATGTTATCTCCTGAAAGGTAACATTTGATCTGAACTTTGAGGTGAGCAAGGATTCTGAGAGGCAGAGGTGAGTGAGAAGTCCGTTCCCATCCTGCACAAAGAAATGAGAGGAGAGGTTAAATGTTAATGTACTAGGAACAGCAAGTGGGTCACTTGGGCTGCAAATGCAAGTTAGGTGGATTACTTAGTAGAGTCCTGGAAGGAACGGAGCTATAATTATAAATTGAGAGCCGACAGGGGACCTTAGGGACCAATGAATACCAGCTCCTTCATGTTACTGGTAGGACACTGAAGTGCAGAAAGCTCAAATGACTTGGTCAGGGTCACACAGCTAGTATTTGAGGTGGGATTTGAACCCAGGTTTTTTCTGATTTCAGGTCCAGTGCCTTGTTTTTTGTGTCACACTGCCTCTCAAGTTAGGTGTGAGAATCCTAGAAAGGAAAGCTGAGGCCAGAATGGAAAGGACCTCGAATGTTAAATGGAGTATTTGACCTGAAAGACAATAGGGAACCATTTTGAGCAAGGGAGTTTTTTCATTACTTTTTAATAGCTCAAAAATAATTGTGGCATCACAAAAACAAACAATTTCAGGTTCTTTTTATTACTTTTAAGGTTTAATTTTTTGTTTTTGTTTTTAATTTTAAAAGGTTTATGTTTCTGAAGTTGTAGATGCCTAAATTTTTTTTTTGTTTTGTTTTCTAATGAACTAGGTATGAGGCACTGTAGTGGGGTAGATGATATAGAGAAATACTTGGCATCAGAGTCCTAAGTCCCACCTTTGATACATACAGGCTGTATGATCCTGGGCAAATCACTTAATTTCTTGGGGCCCCTGTAAAGTGTCTAATATTGCAAGTACCATTCAGCATTATTAGAGGAGGTGCCTCAGAGGAACTCCCTAAATTAATAAAATCACATTTGTAAACCCCCCCAAAAGAAAACTCTAAAAGGTACCATATTTCCTGTAACAGAGCTACAGTAATGTATTTTGACATTGTTGATGTCATGAAAAATCTGTTAACCCTGGAAGTTCCTTATATTTAAGAGTCTGATTTTGTTTCATGTGTGGTAAGTCAAGCCACTGGTCTCTTGGTCTTGAGTTTGGAGTGGGGGGCTCTGAACCCTTCCTCACCCCGTTCCAGTGAAGCTGAGCTCAGCAGGATGCCACAGAGCTAGTTTCGCCCTTTCTCCAAGTCTCCCGTAGCAGTGAGCTTAGGAAAGCAAGAGGAAAATAGTTGGTCTCTCCTCTGTGCCTAGGAGTGAACATTGTGGGCTCTCCCCTAGACCTCAAGGAGCAAACTGACCTACTGAGTCAGTGCTGTCATTCGATATTCTTGGTGCAAATGGAAGAAAGGTTTTTTTTTTTCTCTTAGTAATCAAAGGGTAAGGAATTTATAATATCAGGCACTGTAACAATAACATTTCTAGATGTGAAAGCTTGTCTGAGGATAAGCCCCAGTTTTCAGACAGTTTTAATTGGGAAAAAAAGTCTACTGGGTTGAAATTCCTGTCGGCCTTGGGATTTCAAAGGTAGCATTTTCAGAGATCAAGCATTTTTTCCCCTGTAGTTTAGAAATTTTTGTTCTTAGAACTTTGACCTTGATACAATCAGAAGAAGCTCAAAGCCCCTCACATACATGAACCTGTCTATCCTTCCCACCAGTCCTGAGAAGTAGAATGAGAACAGCAGGAGCAGCCCTGTCCCAATTTTCCAGATGAGGAAATTGAGGTGCAGAGAGGCTCAAATGAATTTGCTCAGTCAAGATCAGCCAAGGAGTCGTAAGCGGAGCGACGTAGGAAACCAGGCATTGCGGAGAATGAGGATTTTTCAGAGTCAGAAGACAGCAGGCTTTGGAATTGATCCATTAATATAAAAAGTGGTTTGGAAAATTATCAATAAGTGGCCTTTGCTTATTTATTATGGCTTATTATGGAGTACGTGCTTAGATATGTGATGCTCTTTAAAATCACACATCTTAATGGGGAGGAAATTTACATTTTGGGGGGGGCCCACATTTAAAATTAATTTTATTAGAAATCAATATTAAGCACCAATAGAAATAACTAAACTTGCTTAGCAACAATATTATTTAAAATAATTTCAGGACATAAAGTATCATGAAACTTTTTCAGTCCCTCTTTTGAAGCCCCCAGTTGGGATCCTTGGTCCATTTATACTCGTCCACTTCTCCTCATGTTATTTTGTTAGTATCTACTCCTTCTTCTGGCTTGGCATTTTTCACTTTATTTTCACATTTACCACAAAACAATTCTGCTTTCAGTGCTGTTAAAGGTTGTAATCCCTGGCCAGGATTATACTTCCTTTAGAGGGAGTGAAATTGTTAATTATTAGCTTAAAAGAGTAGTATTGTGAAGTGACAGTCTTTCTTTAAAAGTTTCTGTCCGGCTGAGCGGCGCTTAACTTCCTGCCAATCACCTTGAGATAAATGCTTTGTTTTTCCTCTGTCAACGATAGCGTTGCACTGATGAACCACAGCTGCTGTCCCAATGTGATCGTCACCTATAAGGGGACACTGGCCGAAGTGAGAGCCGTGCAGGAAATAAACCCTGGAGATGAGGTGAGCGTGAGCGTGGGCCAGCGTGGGCCAGCGTGGGCCGCGGTGTGAATGTCAGCCGGCCTTTCTCGTCTGTTAACCCGCAGGGGGAAATCAGTACAGGGTCAGCAGGAAGAGTAAAGCGAATAGAACTGGAAATATTAGGCCATCAATTCCACCCGTTAAATGTGACAGTCATTTCTCAATTTCTTCATGGGACCATTTATCTGGTTTGTGGGTTATCCAGGCTTATATCTTCATACTGTCTCCTATTTGTTTCTTGCACTTTGGTAGGTGGCCTTTGAATTATGGTCTTCCTTAACTAGTACACGAAGTAGCCACATCAGTATTTATGCCGTCTCTGTTCCATATCCCTGTATGCTTAAGGGTGGTTTTTGTTGTTGTTTGTCTTTTTTTTTTTGGTATCCTACTTCAGTGCATCCATGTTCATTCAGTACAACAGACCCCCAAGCCCTCCTGCCTTTTCATCTTGTGTGATTCTTTCCCCTGTCTTTTTTGTAATTCCTGTTTTAGAGCTTCCTTATGTGCCTCCCCATAGGTCTCTTGATGTTAGGTGGCAGCACTTAGACCATTCATTTGTTATTCCTTACTCATACAAGAGCATGCATAAGTGACCAGCCTGCCCCCTTTTCAAATCACACATATCCTGGCTGAGATTCCTTATTTACTTTTTACGTGGAAATTTTTATTGGTCATGTGCTATGGCTCATACTCTCCACTAACTTGGCCTTGGTGGTCAGTAGAAATTATTTTGATACTACAAAGATTGTGGTTGCTTTTTTTTTTTTAATATATCTGATTAAGATGGACAGTCAAATTTTTGGCTCTTTTAAGGAATGAACAGAATGAGCAGTTTAGATAGAAAAACATCTGGCTTCATTCAAAGGATTGCATGGGTTAGTTAGTCACTGAATCAGCAAGCATCTTTTGAGTACTTACTGTGTGCCAGACATACCTAGATGAGGATACCAGGCAAAAATGAAATAGTTGCTGCCCTGAAGGGGCTTACATTCTCTTGGGGTTGTCATGATGTAGAGGTGCTATTTTCTGGGTGAATGGATGCCTCCTCCCATCATTCTCCTTCTATACTTACACCTTCTGCTGTACCTATATGTCTACACTTACATGCCTTCTATCACCATACAGTATTGATTGGGTGTTGCCAAAGTTACATGCATGGTCCTGTACTATTAGATTCTGCTCACCTGCAAGTGGCTTCATTATGAAGTAGTTTAAATTTACTGGTAGGATCTGGGTTAAAAATAAATTATAGCTACATTGGAGTTACCAGGGGGAATATCAGTTGTTTTAATTCTGTAGTTTAAATCAAATATCAGTTTGATAATTTCTAATGTAAATTTCAATTTAAATATTTTAGACATAGCTATCAGGGCCTCGAAATACACAGATTTCTCTGAAAAACCAAGCTATTACCTAGATAAGGCTTTGCACCTTCTTACTGTATGAGAAATGTGCCCTATCCTCGGCAAAACTGTCTAGGTTCTTGAATGTCTGTCTGGTAAAATCTACCCTAGTGCCTCTTTGTTTAAAAAAAATCCCAATTAGAATAATTAAGTCATTTAAGACAGGAATGCTCATTTGGGGATGGACTGAAAAGATGAGCAATTCATTGCAGTGGCCAGCTGACATGAGCAGGGACAGTCTGCTGGACTTTGTCGCCATCTTCTGGGTTAGTGTGATTATTGCACAGGCTTGTCCATTAACCCTTGCAAGAGGAAAAGATGTTGGGGTGGGGCGGTAACAGAGGAAGAATGTTTGTAAGACTTGTTCAGTGCCTCTTTCTGCTTTCTTTTCCCTTACTCCTCCAGTTTTTGAAAAATTATGTAGTGATCCCAGTAAAGTAGAAAGGCATTTTTTTCCCTACTTCCAGTTCTGCAAAGGGAAGGGGTTCATTGAGTAGTGTGTCATAAATAGCTGGTGTTTTGCTTTTTTTAGGTCCTTGAGTTTGGGGTGCTAGAATTAAGTTGAGTTTGGGGTGCTAGAATTAAGACTAGTGATGCTCCCTCCAAGTTTGTTTCCTATATCTGTATCTGTATATTGGAACCCAAGGTTATTGGCACTTAAAAGGCTATTTGAGATCCATCTGTTCAGTCAGACATTTGCCTGATTATGTGGGATGATCAGCAAATGTTGGTCCCACTGAATAGATAATGGATATTTAAATGTTGGCCTCTTCCATATGCTCAGAGGCTTAGTGACAGGAACATGCTAGAAAACTCAAGAGCAGACCTAATGGCCACCAAAGGTAAGTTTCCCAAGTTCCTGGGCACAGCTGGCAAAATCAAAAGCAGCCAGCTGTATGGGACAATAGTTCTGCATCTCCCATGCCTCCCATTCTTGGTGCTGCCCTGAGGCTGGGACATAGAACTGTTGGCAGTAAAAGCTGCAACTTTGAGGTTCTTTCTCCACTGCACTGTGACTTAGGAGTGAAGGGGAAATATCTCACCACCAGTTTCTTCACCATGCCAGAATGGCTACGATAAAAACATCCAAAAAATCCAATTTGATGCCACAAAAGTACAAAAAGCTAGAAAGTGTGGGCAAGGATAGCATGCAGTTGCCAAACCAAAGGGTCCTTTCTTCCCTGTGGGAGTCAGGGGTAGATTCCTGCTGGGGGAAATCCACAGTTGGCTCTCTAGAGTGAGGCAAGAGAGGCAAAGACCCTTTGGGGAGCCTTTTTTAAGGAGACCCAAGAAGAGAACCAATAACCCCTTCAGAATTGGGACACTTTACTTGGTAGCAGGGGATTTTCCTGACATGAGAAGCAGCCAATATAAGGGAATGATGAACCCAAATTATTCAACTTTTGTGCATTCTTTGGGCCACCCACTGTAGTCTACTACACCTCAGAGTTCATTCTAGAAGTCACTGACTTAGAGCCTGTTTACGAAAAAATTCCTAGACCGTTATTAAAATCTTAGAGGATGGGATCATAGATTTAGAGTGAGAATGGAGTTGGGATGTAATTGAATTCAACTCCCTCATTTTACAGATGAGAAAACCGAGGTCCAGAAAAGTAAAGGTACTTGCCCAGGTTCCCAGAGTTGGTATCTGTGGGAGGATTTGAACCCACATCTTCTGGGCACTAAATCCAGAGCTCGACCCACTACACCACACTAATTCTTGTGATAAGACTTGTACATTGTGTCCCCTCTGAACATTATAATCATCTTTTTTTTTTTTTTTGCTCCTTAGGTTTTTACTAGCTATATTGACCTGCTGTATCCTACAGAGGATCGGAATGACCGATTAAAAGACTCCTATTTCTTTACATGTGAATGCAGAGAATGTACTACAAAAGCAAAGGTAATCCCTCTGTAACATGGACCTGGTCACCCTGACATCTCTGGACTTCCCAAGATCCGTTTCCAGGATCAGCTTCTTCTCCCTCCTTCCAAACTGACATTTGACCCCCCGTATCCCCAGTAACGTTCATCTCAGGGGAAGGTGCTCCTTTCCATCCCTTTTCAGGAAAAAGCTTTTAGAGGCAGGTGTTGTCACAATGCATAGAGTGCTGGACCTGGAGTCAAGACACTTGCTTACACAGAACCTGTTTGCCTCAGTTTCCTCAGCTGTAAAATGGTAATAATAGAATAGTCGGTACCTCCCAGGGTGGTTGTGAGGATCCAGTGAGATAATACTTGTAAACAGCACACAGCACAGTGCCTGGCACATACTAGGAGCCACAGAAATGCTTATTCCCTTCTCCCTTTTCAGACGATGACTTCTTAGAGGTCTGTTACCATGGCAGTACTGTGGAGGGGAAAGTGCATACTCTTAGGAGGGGCAGGTTCTCTTCTCTTCCTTCTGCCTTCAGACAACTTTGTGATCTTGGACAAGTCCCTGAAAATATCCCTGGGCCTGTTTATTCATCTCCAAGATGAGAGAGTTATGAGTTTAAGAGCTGGGACACAGAGTCCCGTGTGTGTGTGTGTGTATACATATGTGTATTTGGTACGTATGTATTTGGTGTGTGTGTACATATGTGTATTTGGTACGTATGTATTTGGGGTGTGTGTACATATGTGTATTTGGTACGTATGTATTTGGGGTGTGTGTACATATGTGTTTTGGGTATGTATGTATTTGGGGTGTGTGTGTGTGTGTACATATGTGTATTTGGTACGTATGTATTCTGTGGGCATATGCCCCATGAAAGTATGAGAAGTTTGTCAAGGGGGTAATTTTTCTTTATGAAAAACTAACCCCTTTGTTTTGTTTCTTTTGTATATGCTATATACTCTAAAAATTAAAGAGGGACCAGTGAGCTGATCCAGAGTGGCCTTTCTGACGTGTCTGATATCTCAGCCAATCCGAGAGCTAGGCAAGGCCTTAGCTGGCATCAGGTTGAACCTCCTCATTTTACAGACGGACCCAACTTTGCCAAGACATTCCTAGGAACCTCAGTTGCTAGTCTGCTTTCCTTCTACTCAGACCTATTTCTGACAGCTCAGTACTGGGTGTAGGGGGAGGTTTCTACAAGAATTTGGGCATGGGAAGGAATTACCAAATTACCATCTCGTAAAATGGAATGTACCTTTGGAAGTGGGAGAGAAAAAATGGGAGAAGGGGAGGGGAGCAAAACCACAATTGAAGAATTCCAGCTACTTCACAAACCAGTTTAGAGAAGTTTTTAGGCCATGAGACCAGAAAGACTGAGTTTACCATAGCACCACCCACATCAAACCTGATGTTGACTAATGCCAACCCTGCCCTGTTTTCTTCCTTGTGTGGCCACAGATGCCTACTGAGCACCCTGCCCTAGGCAAAGGTTCCCATGAAATCCAATTTTTTAAACAGATATTGTAGAAAGTATTAAGTTTCTTTCAGGTCTGCTGCCTAATTTCTGGTCATCCCAACCTGATTCAGAATCATTGAAACACAGTATTAGAAGTAGAAAGTACCTTTCTATACTTAAATTTATAAAATTTAGAAATTTTATAAATGTTTTATTGATGCCTTTTTTTTTTTTGCATTGCCCAATACTACCCAGTTCCCTATCCTGCTCCCTGCTATAATTTCCTTTCCCATAACAAACAAAATAGAGTTAAGCAAAATCAACACATCAGCCACATCTAAAAGTGTATGTGTCATTCCATTCCTAGAGTACCTACTTCACCTCTTTGCCCAGTTACACTTGGTCCTGCCGCATCAGAGTTCTGATGTCTTCAGTATTGTTCTCCCTTATGTTGTTGTGGTCATTGTGCAAATTGTTCTCCTGGTTCTCCTTATTTTATTATGCATTGGTTCACATGAGTATTCCCAGGTTTCTGTTAATTTTTCATGTTAGTCTTTTCTTGTGATGCAATAACACTCCATTGCATTCATATAACACAGTTTGTTCATCCATTCTTCCAGCCAGCAGGAATCCATTTTATTCTTAAAAAAATTCACAACTTAAAAGATCGACCCCCACATTACAGATAAGAAAACTTAGACCCAGAGAAATAAAGAGATTTAGCCAACATAACACGCAGCAGAGCTGAGATTCAAATCCAGGCCTTCCAGCTTCTCATTCAGCATCCTTTCTGCTGTCCCCTGCTCCCTTTTTCCATTAGTGTCTGTGAGCAACTTACAAATCCAAATACAAAGATGTGTGAGTTCTTCGTGTTTGCAAGATTTCTCTACCAATATAATTCCCTTTATAGCTTTCATAAATGTTTCTTTCAGGATAAAGCCAAGGTGGAAATCCGAAAACTGAGCGAGCCCCCAAAGTCTGAAAGCATCCGAGACATGGTGAAATATGCACGGAATGTCATCGAGGAATTTAGGAGGGCCAAGCATTATAAATATATCCTTTTCTCACTCTCCCTACAGGAGATGAGGAGGGAAAGGTGGGGGGCATGGGATCTGAATCTTGTACAAAGAGATCCTCTTCAATTAGTAGATTTTATATAAAGCAGCTTCCCCCGTTTCTTACTTGACTAGTTTGGACAGAACTTGGCTTTCAGGTAGGATCATTTGCTGCCTTTCAGAGGGTCTGCAAGTTCACCTTAGTTCCTGGAAGGCACCTTTAGAGAACCCTATGTCATATTCCCATATCGTAGTAGACATTCAGTAATTGTGTAGCCAATCTGGAGTTATGCGCATGAGTCAAGTAATTAATTAGATAATGAAAAAAGCATGCATTATACACTTACTGTGTGCAAAGCAATGTGTAGATAAAGGGGATGAGCAATGGGAAAAAGTCAGGACTGGGCACCACGGGACTTGTGTGGTTGAATGTATGTCTGTCCACATGTGTCCCTGGCTGTTTTTTAGAGACAATTCTAAGTGTTCAAGGGCGCGAGGTGGGAAAGGAAATAGGAGGCAGGGTGTTATCCATGGTTTTTGCGTTATCTGCCCCCATTGCTTCCTTTAGTTGCTGCATTTAAGTGAGCCAGCTTTTCCTGTGGCTAATGCTCAGAACTTGAAAACCTGCCCAAAAGTCTCTAAAATTTCCCCATTTACCAAAACCTTGCCGAAAATGTTTTCTCAGCTACATGCCTTGAATGATAATATAATTTCATATGATAGCAATCTCTCCTAGGAGTTACTTTGTGGGAAAGGGTTTAATTTACTTTATATAGTTTCAAAGGACAGAACCCAAGATCCATGGGTAGAAATAGAGAGAAGGCAAATTTGGGTTCAATTTAAGGTAATATTTCCTAGCAGTTAGAGTTATTTCAAAATGCAATGTGCTGCCTTTTGAGGCTGGGCCACCATTACTGGCATTACTTAAAGGGAAGCTGAATGATCACTTGACAGAGGCATTTTAAAGGTGATTCCTTCATTGAATTGGAAGTTACAGAATGGTACATCGAAAATAGCCCTGGAAAGGTTATTAAGGCTTTTTTTTTTTTTAATGCACAAAAGAGAACAGAAAAAAGGCCAAAAGGAAACACAGAAGAGGACAGCTTTGAAAGTTGTATGTTGAATTTCTTATATACTTAGAGGAAAAACAAGCTGTACCTAATAGCTGTTCAGTTTCATAGACAATCTTTTTTTCTGTTCTACTTTGTTAGTGGAAATGCTCGTTTTATTTGATGTTTCAGTTCAGAATGAGGATTTTTATTTTATTTTAAGAAGAAGAAAAAAAATATTGAACGCAGAGTCCCAGGATCTGATTGCCAGTTTTGACTTTGCTCTTTACTGCCTTTGTAACTTTGGGGAAATCCCCCCATCCCCTCTGTCCCTTAGTGTCCACATCTGTAAATGAGATGCTTCAATGGCTTTCTAGTCTCTTCTAGCTGTGTACCTTGGAGCCTAGCAACTTCTGATTTCCTTTGCAGCTCTAAGACGTGATTCAAATTATCCTTTAATTTAAAAAGTCACTTTCCATGTGGCTAAAATCTTTATTTTCTGTTGTAATTTGGTGCCTTCAGCTTTTTTTTTTATTAAAGAAAATAAGAGATTTAATTAGAATTATTTTGTGTTCAAGAAATATTTAAAAGCGCTATAGATCATTCTCTTTCTGGGATGGTCTGAATCTAGAATTTGGGTGCCTTAAGGAGGTGTAAGGCATGTGTTCTTCAAACACTTTACCAAACCTTATGATCATAAATAGTGTTGTCAATGCCCCCTAATTTTGGGTAGCCAGCCATATCGCTCATTTTTCTTGACTCCAATGCAACCCCCAGCGAGCTGCTGGAGATATGTGAGCTCAGCCAGGAGAAAATGGGCTCCTTGTTTGAAGATAGCAATGTGTACATGTTACATATGATGTACCAGGCCATGGGCGTCTGCCTATATATGCAGGACTGGGAAGGGGCCTTGCGCTATGGACAGAAAATCATTAAGCCCTACAGGTGACTTGGGGTGGTTATTTAGGTTACAAAGCGCCGAAATGGAATTATTGTTTTAGAATTTTTACTGTAATCACAATCCAAGCTGATTGATTTTTCTTCCTGGAATGTGCCTAGCAGGGCAGCCTTTTGGTTCTCTGAACATCTTAGGACAGAATTACAAGGTCTATGTTCCTTCTTTAAGAGCCGTTCTGTCTCTTTAGGGCTCTGCTTTCAGGGGCAGCTGGGCATCCCATAGGAAAGTAGCTGTCACTAATGCAGCTGGGTATTGGGGAAAGTCCTCCACCAGCCATGGGGACCCCTACATTGGTAGGATTGAGCCACCACCCTTCAGTGAGGCTTGGATAGCCTTGTTTTTTTATGTAAGCCCATAACCATGGAGGTCTAATGACTCTTCACCCCTCCCATTATCTCAAAGCTAGGCAAAGAGAATTTGACACACACATGCCCAGTGGGAATAACAATAGACTTCTGGCTAAAGATTTCAGATCCTTTTTAGAGAGGTATAGAGGGAAAGATCTCAGGCCCAAGGCCCACCCCACCTCCAGTACTTAACTTTCTGTGTGTGAGAGAGACCTTAGGCAAGTCATGTGACCTACAGGCAGGATAGGTAACCACCCTCTAGTATCCTACCTCACTGGATTATCTTGAGGAAAGACAGAGTTAGGGGCTGGACAAGTGATTTTGTTGGTATAGGGAAGTCTCAGGTGAGAAAACTTTTTCTCCCAATTCAAGTACCTTCTCTGCAATTTATAGTCTTAAAGAATTGCTTTCACTTAAAAAGTGAAGTCACTTGACTAGGGTCATACAGTCAGTATGTATCAGGGGTGGGACTTGAATCCAGGTCTTCTGGGCTTCAAAGCTAGTTTTCTTTGACATGACTGCCACTCCTCAAGAGGAAAGCCCATTGTAAATCACAAAGAGGCACAGGATTATGCTTTCCTGCACATTTTTTCCATTTGTTCTCTTGCCATTAAAAATCTTTTGTGCCCTTTTGGGCATTTTTGTCAGTTCTCCTGAGAAGCGACTCACTGTGTGGTCATTCCCGAAGGACCCTCTTTCAGAAAGCAGTTACTCATCCATCCCTGCCAAGGACAGAGTAGGAGGAGTTGGAATTTAATCTGCTGGATGCCATCTGAAGGTCTGACGCAGCCATCCAGGATGCTTTTTTCCAGGCTTTTTTCCCCAAAATATTTCTGGAAGCAGGAAAGGGCTTCACTGGTTTGGAACAGAAAGCTAACCACACAGAGGATGGATAAGATAAAGCCCTCAGTGACCCTTCCAGCCCTGAGACTTAGAGCCTGATTTCACCCACTCTTAAAGAAGTGGCTTTACCCTGAAGGTTCAGTCCTTAGGTAGCACTGCTTCAACTGTCCAGCAGAGGGAGCGAGAGGGGAAGTAAGCTCTCAAAAACTGCACAGAGATTGAGTTTGTCATTCCAATTCTAGATAAATTCCTCACCCCCACCTCCCAGCACCCTGCAGTGGGTGAGGCCAGGAATGTGCAAGCTTGGAGCTTTCTCCAATCCTCCCCACACTTTCCTCAGAAATACCCAGCCACTCTTCTTGGAAAGGAAGACCCAGCTCTCGGCCTAGTTCCCAATTGGTTTCCTGGGTCACTCAGTGTCCTCTTTAGCCCCCAACTCCTATGGAGTTGGGTCTGTTCCCATAGAGACCTCCCTCACATCATCCCCCTAACCCTTCTCCGGAGTCCCAACCCCACACACCTCACTTGTTTCTACCTATCCAAAGAGCGAGGTAGAATCTCTCCTTTTGGTTAACACTACCATGGGAGACATGGATTCCCACAGGGATGGGGAGCCTGTGGCCTCGAGCTCACATGTGGCCCTCCAGGTCCTCAAGTGTAGCCCTTCACAGAGCAAATCCCCTTAATAAAAGGATTTGTTCTGTAAAACTTGGGCTCAGTCAAAAGGCTGCGCCTGAGGACCACACGTGGCCTGGAGGCTTCAGGTTCCCCAACCCTGTATAACACAACTGCCCAGTATGTGGGAATGCCCCATTAGTTCATACATTGCTTGATAAATTCCAGTATATTTCTCTGCTCTGCACTGGGGAGGGAAAAGAAATGGGAAGTGTAGTCTTTAGCTTCATGGAGCTTAAGCATAAATGCTTCCTCCATTTTGGCACACAGCTAGAAGGACTGAGTTCCAGAGGACTGTTAGCCTAGGTTTACTGTGATAATGTGCTGTCCTTCATATATAAAAATGGCATCCTTAAGCCACTGTCAGTAGGCCATTTTCTTTGGGTCGTTTCTCTAGCACAGATACACCTGGCCTTAAGGAAACTTAAAATATTAACGTACTTTTTCATAACAAGTAAGGGGGCCATTGTTTTAAAAATAGTTTGCCATAGGATTTTCCCAGAGAACATCCTCTCGTGGTGCACTTTAATTCATTTTGCACACAACCCTTGAAGCACATTTGTTTGTTTGCAGTGGTAAGTACTTATTAGGCTGGGTTGTGCTGATCCACCAAGACTCCCAACTGTGTTCCCTGTTGTCTATTGGTAAACATTTCTGAGGTGGGGCTGGAAGTCTGTGGCCACAGAATAGAAGAAAGCCATTTGTTTCTTATGGATTTCAACCCACCACAGACACATTGAATTAAAAGGTTCACGTTCAAGCTTCTTGTTTCTCCAGATAGGACGCATGGATGCCAGTGTGGAAGATCTGATAATAACATGGCTTATCTTCTTTCTTTGTTGTCTTTTAGCAAGCATTATCCACTGTATTCCCTAAATGTGGCTTCCATGTGGCTCAAGCTAGGAAGGCTATACATGGGACTAGAACATAAAGCTTCAGGAGTAAAAGCCCTGAAAAAGGTAATTGTACTATTCCCTAGTCACTGACTTTTCTGCTGACTCTTGTGGAAGGTAGAGATGGGAGCATCTCCTAGCCAAGCATGCTTCGCTCACCTGTAAAAGTAAACTGTTGGCATTACTGCCTCTCATGCAAGGTTAAATGGGGCTGTAGTACTTTGCAAATCTTGAAATGTTGTGTTTTTGTTTTTTTGAAGGGGGAAGGCAGAGTAATTGGGGTTAAGTGACTTGCCCAAAGTCGTACAGCTGGTCTGTCAAGTGTCTAAGGTCGGATTTGAACTCAGGTCCTCCTGACTCTAGGGCTGGTGCTCTACTCACTGCGCCACCTAGCTGTCCCAAAGTGGTTTTTAAAAAATATTTAAGTTATTTTTTCTTGGAGCGCTTCACTAATGTAATTGATCAAAAAGCATTTTCTTTAACGTATCTGCAGTATGAGGGTCACTGTGCCAAAAGTTGGGGGAACAAAGACTAAAGCGTAGCAGTACCTGTCCTTAAGGAGTTTATATTGGGCAGAAGAGCATGTATATAAAAAATAAATGCAAGGTAATCTAGGGGAGGGGAAGAGGTACTAGCAGCTGGGGGATGGGCCTGGAGGCACCAGGAAAGGCCTCATGTAGAAGGAAATGCTTGAGCTGAGCTTTGGCACAACAGAGAGAGTGTAGATTTGGAGTCCTGAAGACCAGAGTCGAAATTCTTCCTCTGATCCTTACTCACTGTGTAATCCTCAGCAAGTCACTTGATCTCTTCGTCTCAGTTTGCTGCTCCATAAAATAGAGATATGAATAGCATTTACCTTACAAGGGTTATTGGAAGGACCAAAGGAGGTAGCACATGTAATGCATTTGCAAACCTTGATGCTGGCCATTAAGAGGTGAAGGTGAGGAGAACGTGGGACAACAGATGGACTGTTGTATCTGAGAAACAGAAAAAAGGCTAGTTTTGTCTGGACCCCAGAGAGTAGAAAGTGGAATAATGTTAAATAAATATTTTTCCTAATGTGACAACGTAGGTAATTCACTTCTTATACAAAAATGACCCTTTTGAGCCACCAGCTGGACATTCGTGGAGATGAATTTTCACTCTTCTCACAGAGTAGCGATGAACACTGGCACACATCTGGCCAGAGTTTTTCTCTATGTGAAAGTAACAGACCTACACTGTGATCTAGCCCATAACATTAGCCTCATTGGTCTCGTGCCATAATCACAGCCAAGTCTTTTATACTATCATTTGGAGGGCATGGAGATGGGCCCTCCACATTGTCTCCTACAATGCAGTAAAGAGTATTGGGAGACCCACTTCAGCACAGCTATCCTCATGTTAGATCTTTGTAGCCCCACGATAGCTAATCCCAACCTTTCTCTTCTTGGCATTCTATACAACTCCCTCCCTGAGCCCTTTGAAAAGAGGACCTCACCTTGCTTTGCTAAGAAAGTAGAGGCCATCCCCTGTGTACTGTCACTCATTCAGATAAATGCTTGTTGATTGATAGGTTGATTCTACCTCACTCTGCGTATGAGACCTCTCTATATCATCTCTTCTCCTCTCTTCTTTTGTTCTAATCTCCTTGCCAAGCTCCACCCCTCTACTGAGGATCCCACCCTATCCTGTCTCATGCTGTCTTGCTTCCTCAGTCATTCTAACTTTTTTTCAACTTCAGCTTCTCACTCACTGGTTTCTTCTGTGATTCCTACAAGGATGACGAGGTCTCCGGATTCACAAAACCTTCATTTGGCTGTAACTAGCCTTAAACCTATTTTCCTCAGTCTCTTTTCCTTCTGACAGCCTGACTATGAGGAAGAGCAGTCTTACCTTTGTTACTTTTGTTTCCTTATTCCCCATTAATTTCTCAGTTCCTTGCAATCTGGCTTCTAATTTCTATCATTGCACTGAAACTATTTTCTCCAAGGTTGCCAGTGATTAATCTTTTGTTCTCATTCTATTTAATTTGTCTCTAAAGCTTTTGAAGCTTTGGCACACTCCTACACTCTCTCCCCCTTTGGCTTTTGTGACACTATTTTTTCTTGGTTCTCTTTCAACATCTGTGACTACTCCTCAATCTCTTTTCTTGGCACATCATCCATCTCCTGCCGACCAATCACGAGTGTCCCCCAGAGTTCTTCGTTGGGCCTTCTACTCTTCTCTCTATGCTATCCCTTGGTGATCTCATCAGCTTTTTTCGGTTCTATTATCTCTGTGCAAATGGTCCTCTTATCGATATATCCAGCTCTAATTTCTTTCCTGAACTCCTGTCCTACATCACCAACTACCTATAGGATATCTCTAACCAATATATCCCATAGGCATCTCAAATTGGACATGCAAAATAAAACGTTTTACCTTCCCTCCTACCCTTCTTCCAAACCTCCTTACTTCTGTAGAGAATATCACTAATCATTCCAACTCCCCAGGTTTGTAACCAATTCTTGATTCTTTTGTCTCTTACCCCCTTCTCCTGTCTAATCAGCCACCAAGTCATAGAATTCTGTGGGCACTATATCTTTCACATCCATACTTTTCACATGACCACCAATGACTCTGGTTCTGGCAGGCCTTCATCACCTCCCACCCGGAATACTTTAAGAGCTTCCTGCTTCAAATATCCCTCTTCTCCAGCCCATCCTCACAAAACAGCCGAATTAATATTCCTAAAACAGGTGTGACCATGAAGCTTTACTACACAGATCTCCAGTATCTTCTCATTGCCCCCAGGGTAAAGTGAAAACTCTTCTTCCTGGCACTTACGGCCCTTTGTAATCTGGCTCCCGTCCACCCTTCCAGACATTCCTTGTGACTCTATTTACATTATTGCAGTATAAGTGACCTAGTTTTTGTTCCTTGCATGTAACATTCTATGTATCCCACCTCTACACCTTTGATTGGGCTGGATCCCATGCCTTAAATGTAGCCTTTCCTCAGATCTCCATCTTGACCTCATACTTTTCTTCAAATTTCAGCTTATGTGCCACCTCCTGTAGGAAGTCTTTCCTGATTCCTCTAATGGTTGATGTTCTCTTTCCTCAAATTATCTCATATTTAGTATCCCCTAGTAGAAGGGAAGCTTCTTGAAGGCAAGCCCTTTGTCTTATCTTTATATCCTAGAGCCTAGCACATAATGGTCACTTAGGAAATGTTTGCGGAATTGCATTGAGTACCTTTATTTAGTCATTTTTCAGTCATGTCTGACTTCATGACCCCATTTGGGATTTTCTTGGCAAAGGTACCGGTTTGCCATTTCCTTCTCCAGCTCATTTTATAAACGAAGAACTGAGGTAGACAGTCCCCTGGAAACCATCTGTGTGGGCAAGGTCATCAGCCCTGGGGAAGAGAACTTGTTTTTAATTAAGAAGTTCCTAAGCAATGAACTTGACTTGCTGAGAAGTTGAGTAACTTGCCCAGAGTCACACAGAGCCAGATTTAAACTCATGAAGAGGAGTCTTCCAAATTCTAGGCCTAGCACTCTAACTACTGTGCCACATGGCAGCCCCCACATACATACCTTTAGATAGATTCAAATTCTTACTCTGCTTTTCCCTGTGGACTACCAAAATTTATATGCATAAATTTTTTTCTGCTCTCTGAGACTCACAGAACTATAAATTCCTTGCTGCACCAGATAGTCTTCAAACATGGTTGTGGTCTAGCCAGATGTGACTCTCTATGAATTTAGACAGTACATGCATTAGGGCAGCTAGGTGGTGCAGTGGTTAGAGTGTTGGGGCTAAAGTCAGGAAAACTCATCTTCTTGAGTTCAAATCCAGCCTCAGAGCTGTGTGACCCTGGGCAAATCAACCCTGTTTGCCTCAGTTTCCTCATTTGAAAAATGAACTGAAGAAGGGAATGGCAAACCACTCCAGTATCTTTGCCAAGAAAACCCCAACTGGGGTCACAAAGAGTTGAACACAACTGAAAAACCACACACAGCGGCAGCCTTTGCACTTCAGTAGGGACCTCCAGAGCTCATTTAACACTGCCGTAGTGAGGCATCAGAGTAGAATTCTCATATGGTTTTGCTAGGAAAGGACGAACTTGGTGGAAAAGAAGATTAAATCAGCTCTTCCTGTCTAATGATTAAAATTGTAATTTCAGTTGATTAGATTTAAATCAGATCCACCCTTCAGTTCCTATTCCCTGTTGGTAAGTTTTCCCTTTCCTGGGGAAACACTTATTTAACACATTGGAGATCCCTCGGGTCAATGCATCTAGTCCTGGCTGAGCACAACCAATGGAGTGGAAAATCTGTGGCCAGACCACGTGAAGAACCTCTTTCTCCTAAAATATCCACAAGAGTGAGGCCAAAGAGTCTTCACCATAGAAACTCCCTTGACAAACACTCCAGGAGATGTGGGGATGTTTGTTTTTTAAAGCTTAGCAATCCAGATAATGTTTTCCTGATTGTTTTACTTTATTTGACCTGTGTAGACTAGCTTTAGAACAGGGGCTTTTACCTAGGAATAAAAACTTGAAAATTTTCATAATTATATTTCAATATAATTGATTTCCTTTGCAATCTTCACATTTTATTCATTTAAAAAACATTCTGAAATGTCATTAGGCTTTGCTAAGCTGCCAGAGAGGTTCATGACATACACATGAATGGTTAAGAAGGTTTGTTTCAAAGTCTTTTATTTAGTTTCCTATTTAAAAAAATCTGTGTGGCCTTGCAGCAGGGTAGGCATGAAGAAACCTCCACCTACTATCTTTTCGTTTAGGCTGTAAGGGAGTGAAAAGGGATCTTCAGGAGGGCTGGAAGGAGAACGGTCAGTTTTCTCATTTACCATTTTTTTCTTCCTGTAGGCTATCGCTATTATGGAAGTAGCTCATGGCAAAGATCATCCCTACATTTCTGAGATTAAAAAGGAAATAGAAGACCACTGAACCTATGCAATCCCTTCAGCTTTTATTTAGATTCTTTGTGGAAACCTCAGAGAATTGTGTGCATGAGGGTCCTGTGGAAGCATGGCCCTCTGGCATTTCTCTAATAGAACTGGAATGAGAAACATTTGATGCACTTAAAACCTTACCTACTTACTGCTTACTCAGAGGTTTGTTTTAAACTTCTTAATCCTTCCTATGAAATTAATTTTTGAATGCTCTTTTCTAAGAGATAATGCCATGGTTTCGTACAATATACTTTTGACAGATCAAGTTGGAAGAGAAAAAAAAATTCCATATTTTTTTTTCCTTCCTCTTTGCCTGTTTTAATGTTCAGAATAAATCTGAGTGATGTAAGGTAATAAAAGGGATAATGAAAACCCTTTTCGTCTGTTTTTTATTTATTTTCTAGGGAAACTTGTAAGGTTGGTTTGTTAGATCACGGGGGATGGAGGATCCTGTGAGGAATTGTAACCTAATTTGTAAGTCTCTCCACTGCCTTCTAGAGGGATAGCCTAAATTACAGAATTTAGAGCTGGAAGAGATCTTAGAAATCATTCTAGGCCAATTCTCTTATTTAACAAATGAGTCAACTGAGCCTGGACAGGGGAGGTGATTTGTCCAAATTGTTGTATTGCTTTTTGTTCTGAATTCTTGTTACCTCTCTGGCGATGAGGAGCAGGGATGGTATCCAGAGACCAGTAGGATAAAAGAGAAGAAAGAAAGAGTGCAGGAAATACAAATTGGAGTGTGAGGAAGAGAAAATAATGGGAGAAGAAAGGTTCCTATGGTGGGAAATAATGAATAGCCTTTGGGTGCATACCCCTAAGCACTTCATTGGTCAGAGGGTGGCCTATTAGTTCCCCTGCCCGTGTAGATGATGGATGGCACTTAACTACCATCAGAGCCCTGAGTTCAAATCCAGCCTTTGACACTAGCTGTCTGTCCCTGGGCAAGTCACTTAACCAATTTGCCTCAGTTTTCTGAATTGCAAAATGGGGATAATAACACTTATAGAACAGCAAGGCTGTTGTGAGGATCAAATGAGAAAATATAAAGCACTTTGCGTAGTGTCTGACACCTAGTAGGCACTACATAAATACTCCGTTCCCTTCCCCCTCTCTCAGCTAGAAGTAGATACTAAAATACTATCTAAGAAGTGGCTTTTTTTTTTTGTTTACAGAAAGGCCTCATAGAAGGTTTGGGAAACTGTTTTCCATCTCCCAGCTTGAGGACTTATGGACCATTTGACTTTATACATCATGATGGTGTTGATAATGATAATAGCAGTAATAATAATAGCTGTCATTTATATAGCACCTACTATGTGCAAATTCCTTGGGAGCAGGGACTGTCTTTTGCCTCCTTTTTTGGGTCTGGTGCATGGCATATAATAGGTGCTTAATAAAGGTTTATTGACTTACTAACTGCCGAGCACTGTGCTAAACACTTTACAAATATCATCTGGTTTGATCCTCACAACACACCTGGGAGTTAGGGGCTATTTTTAGCCCCATTTTTTACAGTTCAGGAAGCTGAGGCAAATGAAAAGGTCACTTACCCAAGGCAGGCTGCCCACACAGCCAGTATACCCAGTGTTGGAGCTGCTCCTATTGCCATTGGAGCGGATGGGACAGCACTTTCCCCCATTCTTCCGCCATGCTCACATACCTTCTTGTGCGGTCATACATCTCTCTGATGAGATCCTTTACACCACACGTGGTGGAGAGAGCAGGGCCTCTGGACCTGGGTTTGAATCTTGCCTCTGGTATTTACTCTCAGTGTGAGCTTGGCCATGTCATTCCTGGGACTCAGTTTCCTCATCAGTAACATAAGATCGTTGTATTAGGTGGCCTCCAAGGTTCCTTCCAACTCTAAATCTGCGATTTATCTCACACAGTCACCCACCGCACACACCCTTCCTCCCACCTCTATCTGGGGAGAGATTCTGATGGAAACTTGGGGAGAAAAATCATTGTTTCCTTTCCAGCTTTGTAATTGAGGAAAAAGTACTGATCTCTGCTCCATGTTTCCAGGAGGCTTCAGATCAACCTGGCTCATGCTTACCAAAAGCCTAAACCATCAGCAGCCTGAGAATAATGTTTGTTAGCAACAGCTGCTACAGGAGTGTGGCATGGAATGGTATTTGGGCCAGAATGATCCACTTAGGAAAGTTTCTTGAAGTCCACAACAAGAATTTCACCCATCAGTTAATAATCAAAACTTGTTAATGTTTGGACTTGTTACTTTTAATTTTCATGAGCTACTTGTACCAGGTGAGACAGCTGTAAAGGTTGCTTTCCCCCCGAACCCTACATAGGGCATTCTCAACAAGAAATATGACGTTTCTTCAGCCATTCTCTGATTGCATTTTACTGTCAAGATATGTCAGGAGCTGGCTGGATTTTTTTTTCGGACTAACGTATTCAGGGGAGTCCCTAAAGCCACACTAAGAAGACTAAAGGAAGACCAGAAAGAAGCACATTTAGATCCGATGTTTCCTTATTTAATTTATACCTCTTATTGCCATTAAAACACCATGTAAGAAGAAAAGAACTGTGAGTAAATTAAAGAATGTTTTACAGCTTTGGGAAACGGACTGAATTACTCATTCTCTGTGTGTTTCTCCAAGTCCTATCCCAGTGTATCTTGTCTGTATCTTGTTTGTACAAAGGTGTTTCATCCTGTCTCCCCCAGTACACTGTGAACTCCTCTAGAACAGGAACTCTCTTCTGACTTTCATTATCTCCTCCTTAACACAGTGCTTCATAGAGTAGGCACTTAAATGTTTATTGTTCAGTTGTTTTCAGCTGTGCCTGACTCTTCATGACTTGACTTGGGGGTTGGTTTTTTTTTTTTTGGTACTTAAGTGGTTGGCCATTTCTTTCTCCAGCTCATTTTACAGATGATGACACTGAGCCAAACAGAGTTAAGTGAATTGCCCAGGGTCACACAGCTAGTGTCTGAGGCCAGATTTGAACTCAGGAAGATGAGTCTTCCTGACTCCACTTTATCTTATGTGCCAACTAGCTGCACTGTTTAATTGACTGACAGAACCTATTAGAATTTGAGCCTCTTAAAAAAATCAACAATATCTCTTTGACCAAGAGATTCCGTTACTATGGTTATATTCCAAAGAGGTCATTGATAAAGAAACTAAGTGCACACATATACTACAATATTCCCAGCAGCACTTTTTGTGATGGCACAGAACTGGAACAAAGATACACTGGAGATGATCTGTGGAGGGAAGGCATTGTTAACATAAAAGGAGATTGGGAAAGGCTTCTTGGGGATGGGGAGATTTTTAGCTGAGACTTGAAGAAAGCCAGGGGGCAGAGACAGGAGAGAATTCCATGCCTGGGGGGCAGCCAATAAAAATGCACGGAGGTGGGAGATGGAGTGTACTGTTTTAAGAACAACAATGAAGCCTAGGTCATTGGATCACAGAGTATGTGGAAGAGTAAAATGTAAGAGGACTGGAAATGTAGGAAAGGGCCAGTTGTGAGGGGCTTTGAACATCAAACAGGATGTTATGTTAAATTCTGGTAGTGATAGGGAACCATTAGAGCGTATCAGATGGGGGAATGGTGGTCAGATGCCCTTTAAGAAGATCACTGTGACAGTTGGACGGGAGTGGGGTGAGACTTAGTGGCCAAAAGACTAACACACTGCAACGGTTCAGACATGGAGTGATGAGGGTCTGCATAAGCTTATCATGGCAGAGTACAGTCCCAGTGACCTACAATCTGTTCTAGGAATAGCCTAACTATGGAAACCGATCACCCGGAGGCAGACCATTAGATAATGCACTCTGGCCTTGGAAACCCATAGATTGGAGAGAATGTTTGCTGTTTATTTTTTGTTGTTGTTGTTGTTGTTGTTATGCTTGGTTTTTTCGTTTTTCTTTTTTTGAGGGGGAAAGGCAAGGCAATTTGAGGTTAAGTGACTTGCCCAAGGTCACACAGTTAGTAAATGTGTAGTATCTGAGGCCAGATTTGAACTGAGGTCCTCCAGTCCTCCTGAGTCCAGGGCTGGTACTCTGTTCACTGGGCCACCTAGCTGCCGCTCGCTGTTTATTTTTACGGCTTACAAAGCATTTCTCTCACATCAATAATGTCCAGCGAGTAGTACAAATATCATCATCCCTGTTTTACAGAGAAGAAAACTAATTCAGAGAGTTTGTGACTCCTCAGTGGTATGTGTTCAAGTTGAGATTCAAAGCCAAGTGTCTTGCTTCTCTTTCCATTGTGGTGTGCCATTCTCCAAATTCTCATAAGGTGTTTGTCTTCCCATGTCTAGTATTCTGGTTTGGGAAGCACGTGCATGGGAAAGCCACCAAAAGTACCAATCACCTTCCCTTTGGCCATGAAGCCTTCCCAGGAAGAAAAATTATTCATTTTTGAACCAAACCTCACTGTGAGCAGTTAAGTTGGAGTAAAATATGGATGAATGAAATCAGTAAACTTCTGAAAAAAAAAACAAAAAAAAAATCCCTGCAATTTTTTTAGTGGATAGAGCACTGGCCTTGGAGTGGGAGGACCTAGGTCAAATCCAGCCTCATTTATTGGCTGTGTGACCCTGAGCAGGTCACTTAGGCCTGAATCCCATGTATGTGTTTGTAGATATATATATATAGCATGTGTGTATATATATATGTATGTATATGTATATATATATATACACGTACATATATACACGTATGTATATATGTGTGTATATTAACAGAAAACTATGCCCTCTATCAACCTTTTTAGAATGAAAAAGAAGAAAAGTGAGAAATGCCAACTACATTCTTTGAAAAAGGGTTTATTACACATGAATATGAAGGATAGACATCTTTTCAAAAAAAAAACGAGTATAGTGTCACATTTGAAAAGGTATATACGAAACTATTTACAAGGCAGTGAGCACCGTAAAACATTATCCTAAGTTACTAATGCTTAACAAAACTTTATAAAAACAGAAAGGAAACAGTGCAAAAATACTGTCAAAAGTAGTCAGTTTTATACACAGGATAAAACTGGCAAGCATAAGCTTATTTACTGATGAACACCACAATAGCATGCATAGTTTTTGTTTCGTTTAAAAGCTTTCAATATTATAAACCTGGTAAGACATCCATACCAAATTAATAATGACCTCTATACATATGATGACACTCTCAGCCTCTCAACAAGCTGCATATGTGCAGGAGTTGGGGAGATCTCCATACCAAGAGAACAAGAAACATTTCCGATAATAATCTCTATAATAATTGACATTTGCAACCTTTCTGATTCTCAAGGTGCTTTCACATACATCCCCTCTCGTGTAACCACACCAACTATGGAAGGTGGGCAGGACACCTGTTCTCTCCACAAAGGAGTGATGTGGCCAAGATAACATTTAGTGAGTGGCACAATCTGGATTTGAAATCAGTTCTGATTAAATCCAACTCCCCCTTCCACTGTATTGCCTCAGAATACTTTTGTTTTAGATACCAGCCCAAACACTGGAAACAAATAATTTAAACTTTCAGAGCCTCAGTTTCTCTTTGGGAATGATAATAATGCACACACTATGTATCTCCTAAGGTGGTTGTGAGAAGAGCACTACGTAAACCCTGAAATAATATATTCCCATAGCTATCATGTTCCTTTCCTGCCATATGGACAGCGGCTGCTGCTAACGGGAGAAGCCAAGGGAGACACATTTCTTGCTGGACAGAAAGTAGCCACTGCTGACAGTGGGAGGGATAGAAGTGAGTAAAAACTATGTACTCAGCATTCCACATTCCACTGTCTCCAATAGAAACTTAGATTTCCCAGGCCTCTTAAATGTAACTGTAACTACTATTTTTCACTTATATCATGAGTCAAATAAGGTGCTGTGGCCTGGCTGGCAAGCAAAATGTGCTTTGAGTTCCAAACAACCCACTTAAAAATGAAGAATTGTTTGTCAGCTAGGGACTACCTGTACATAGTGTCAAGACAAAATACTATAAATCACCATTTGTCTTGAATTATTCTACTTTGTTACAGTGTTTGATATAAACATAGACCAATGGAAACATTTGAATACTAAAGTAAAAAACAGGACAATAAAATCCAGTGACATAAAGCTAACTTAGCAAGTTATCTGATATGATACAAATTACATACTGTTACAGAGTTAATAGTTATCTGCATGTGTAAACTTCTTTTCCTTTTTAAGTATCCAACCATCTAATAATTTTGCTATTCAAGAAGCAAAGCTTGCCCACAGGGCATCCTCTCCGATGAGGATTACCCCTATAACCAAAATGTAAGGGTTACTTAGATATATATGACTTCAGAGAACAGCAAGAAAATAAACAGGTAAAAGGTAAGTTACAGGTGTGATTTCCTTGTCTAGATGGGAAAAGGCTGTTTTTGATGAGTTCTATCAGTATGTATATAGGTTTTTGAAGATGTCTGTGACTTGATGTCAGTTGGATAGGACATGGCAGTGGGGCAGAGGGAGACAGAGAAAGAGAGAGAGGGGGAGGGGGAGAGAAAGACACAGAGAGAGAGAGAGAGAGAGCGCCCAGCCCTAAGAATAGTGACATAACTTTGATGCTCCTGGAGACATTATTACTAACTCACAGTGCTTCTACCTTTGATGACTGACACTTCACACTCATGTATCAAGGGTCTTGAGTACAAGGACCAAGGAAGCAAAACAAACCAAACCCTCTGGTTTTTTCTTCCTCCCAGCTTTTTATCAGAACACTTCAAGGATAACGTTTTATATTTTACTTCATGAGGAAAGGAAAAAAGGACATCAGAGGGACTGGTAAGCCCTGATTAGATAACTAGCCTCTTTGACCACCTTTCCCAAACCATTGTAGAGTTGGTCAACTTCAACCTGGTTAAGGTTCTATGGTCTCGATGGACCTATAACTCATCCAGCTTCTTGGCTGAAAAAGAAAAAGCAATCTTCCAAGGGTCTTTAAAAGCAAACATGTCTCAGTACATGGAGATTAGAGATTAGCTTTCAAAGGTTCTGTTTCCAATTATAAATGTCACAATGTTGGCCATAACCACAGTGATCCTATGAGAAGTCAACTTTTGACTAATTACTTTAAATATTTCCTAAATAATAGCACCAAACCCTGAGTAGCAACTGGGGTAATGGTTTTTCTTAGATTGTCAGATGGTGAGCAGAACTTAAGCAGCCAGTCACTCATCTCCACCAATGGAAACAAAAGTGTAACTTCACATTCCTGTGTATTATTAAGTCCTACCAGTT
This sequence comes from Phalanger gymnotis, assembly GCA_028646595.1. Classification (NCBI taxonomy): domain Eukaryota; kingdom Metazoa; phylum Chordata; class Mammalia; order Diprotodontia; family Phalangeridae; genus Phalanger; species Phalanger gymnotis. The sequence goes on along the minus strand of CM053626.1, from coordinate 244,120,239 downwards.
ATCTAGATAGTTTGCCCACCACTGTGAAGTGATGGCAGTTGTAAAAAGCAAGACTCTATTTGGGAGACCATATAAAACTGGGCGATCCACTGAAACTAGGTTAGCTTGTCTACTAAAAATAAAATTTCCTTAAGCTAGTTAGTCAATGGGTAGGAACACATTAGGGATTTTAGGTGACTCTTTTTCTACTAATAAACTACTATTTTTAAATTATTAGGTCAAACAGGCAAGCTTTCATGAATAAAAGCTACAGTGTGTTTAGTTTATGCAATTAATGGAATTAAATTATGGTTTGTTGATGATGATGACGATGATGACAATAATATAGCAGTTCTGCCCATCTCCCCCTCCCCCCCTGGCCCCACCTACCTAAGACAGTCTGTCCATTTGGTCACCATATTAAATCACAGGCTAAGTTTTACATTCTCTATCATAAGAATAGTTTTTATTCAAAGGGGATGGCAGTGGCTATACTTTAATGGTCCTAGGGATAGAAAAGTCTAAGCCTGTAAAATCTAATTATTAGTATTATGAAGCCTGCCACACACACAGGCATAGTCCACAGTAAATTGGGCAAATAAAATCATATTTCCACAGCACAAAACAAAGTAGAGGGTGATCTTAGTACAACTGATCAATGTAGAAAGAGACAGAATAATTCAAACCTAAAAACCCACTGTGGGTTTGAACTATCCAATCTGGCAGTCTGCCTCATTCAAATCTCTACTTCACATAAAGACCGAGTAAAAGTATTACTAAAAAATGAAAACAGATGCCAAAACAGGTATAGTCTTCTTAGCTCCCTAGAGTCCCTGCCCACAGAACACTTGTTTTCTCAGTGTTCAGCCAGCTAAAGAAGGAACATTCCAGTGATGGCCAAAAAAAAAAAAGAAGTTCACACATTGCTTCTCCACCTTCCCAGTCTGCCCTACCTTAAACTATATGCATGAGCCATCACACTGGGAAATTCACAAAACAATTTTGAAAGTGTGGCTTTGGTAGACTGAAGACAGAATCGGCCATGGCTTTTCATTTGGACATGGCCAAAGGCACTCGCATTCAGAGCAGAAACAGGGACAGTTACAGAAGTCCTGGCCTTCAAGTGAGATATAACAAAGCAATCTTGGAGTTATTTTTCAATTAACTGAGTTAACTGATATTTTAAACAATGTGGGATGGATGCTCATGTTTCACTCTCCAAACAACAAAAATGCACCTAGTCTGAGGAAAAGGAAGCAAAGAGAATGGTGCCTGATATTCAAAGCCAAGGCCCAAGAAATTTCTCTGACATGAAGAAAAGCTGTAACTGGGAAATAGCATTTTGTTCTGGATCCTAACTCCAGATTGGCTCAACATTTGGCTTTCAGTAAGAGGAAGACAAGTTAAAATCCTGCCTTAAACATTTGCTAGCAGTAAGACCCTGAGCAAGTCACTTAACCTTTATAATGGCACCTACATCTCCAGGTTGTCATAATGACGAAATGAGACAATATATGTAAAAAGTACTTTACAAATTGTTAAAGCACTATATAAATGTTGTTGCTGTTATAAAATCAGTGTCATTCTTACTCATTCTTCAGAAAATGGCACACTCTCCTATTTTGACTCATTTCCTCCAGGCATATTGCTGTTTCTTTCTACTCCAGGAATATCTCTAGGCCCCTTGTCAACAAAGAGCGGGGCAAAGTTCAACAAACAATGTTTTGGTATCTTTTAAAATGCTACAGGTGAAAAGTCAAACTGAAAGGGGGAAAAACCCTCTTGGTAGAACTAACCACTTTTGCCCATCCAGAAAAAGTATTCTCACTCTTAAGCTTATCTGCATTAGCAAATTTAATGGGATCCAGAAGATGCCCAGATTTTCTCCCCTTTGCTATCAATGGTTTCAGTGCTAATTCAGGAAAAATCTGAAAACTGAAGGTGACTTGTGCTTGATAAAATCCATTAAAAGCACAATAGGAGTCACTAGCTAAGACCCCGCAGAGCTTCCATGAGGGTCCAATGTGGCTTGGTATCTCACAAAAGACATTCAGGTTGATACTTTACAATGCCCATATTGCCCTTCAGTCCTATACCACCTCAGAGAGGCATTCACTGGCACTGAGAAATGCTTGAGTGACACCAAGATGGGGCCAAGAACAACATTCTCCAAGAAGAGTAAACCACTCCTCTTCCCCAACAGGAACCTCCCTAACACAGACTGGTCCTAGCATGCCCTGAAAAAGATTTTTGTTTCTCAGTAAAGAGAATGTAAATGGTTACACCTGCTTTTCCTAGCAACCATATCAAAGAACCAGATCAAAAGGCAAATTCTGTTTTTTTCTGGCTCGGGGGACCTTCAGGATCCTCCTATTGGCTGGTCCTATTAGGTGGTCAGAACTGCATTTCAGGAAAGGGTGACTGTTAGGTGCATCAACAGGCACCTGTCCACTGCTGTACAAGATCTTGCTTGAATAATTATGATTACTGCAAGACCCTCTATATAATAAAATCACTTCCTTGTTCTAAGAGATGCCTTCATGGAACAACAGTCACACTATAACAAAAAGATATAGACCATCCACCTGCAGTGTTTGTTGTAGTGGGTACTGACCAATAACTACATCTCATTGATTGCTAGCACTCGGGGAAATGATGGTTCATGCGAGCAGCACAGGGCAGTGGGGTGAAGGCTGGATTTTAAACTAGCGAAGGCTGAGTATGAATCTAGGCCCTTAAGAGCTACAAGGGATATCTGAGCAAGCCGCTTTAACACCTCTAATCGGAGTACCTTACAAATTCTTTTTATTCTAGAACTGTAATTTAAATGGCATAAGGGAAATCCCAGTAAGGAAATTCCCCCCACCAGCGGTATGAACAATTGTCCTGCAACTTATAGTCATAAAAAGTTGTCTGGGGGCACTAAGAGGTTAAACACCTTACCTAGGGTTACATAGCCCTTGTATGTCAGAGGGGAACTTGAACTCAGATTTTATGGACTCTCAGGTGAATTCTATCCAGTATTCCATGATACCTCTCACTCGACAATTAATAAATGCTTACTGAATTGGTTTGAATTGAGCCTGGGTTTCCTTGTCTGTAAAATGGGGATAATAATCCTTATACTGCTTAACTCACAGGTCTATTGAAAAGAAAGTATGACTAAGATGATGATGACGACGAGGAGGAGGAGGAGGAGGAGCACATACTCATCTAAAGGAAAATCCAGCATCAAGAAAAAAATGAAAAATAGTAAATTTTGGAAAGACCTAAAGCAATGATCTAAGAAAAGTTTAAGAGGTAGTGAGGGCATAACTGGAGGGCTAGACTTGGAGTCAAGAAGACCTGGGTTCAAGTTCTGTCTCTGCTATAAGCTAGCTGTATATATACTAGACTCATTGCTCCCAAGCAAGTCTGTAAGATTCTAACAGATAAGTTGCAGTTTGTATTTATGAGGAGGGAATTTCCACAGTTTCACAAAATTAAATCACTGGTCTGTTCTCCTCCCCTTACTTCCTCCCGCCCCTCCCCCCCCCACCCAAAAGATATGGTCCAGATTTTTTTTTAAAGTCATCGTTGAACCCATCTGAGCTTTTATTTCTGTGAAGCCCAAGAAACAAAAGAAGCCACGGTAAAGGCCAAGTGAATATTGGGCAATCTTTTAATGAAATACTTGAAACCAAAATGCTACAACAGAGTCAATCACTACTGGGTAAGTGACTAGCTATTCAAAAAGATAGAAGAAGAAGCCGGAATTGACTCATAGAAAATTGGAGATGGAAGGTACCTTGGAGGTTAACTATACCTGCTCCCCCATTTTACAGAGGAAAAAAAAATCAAAGGACTCTGGTAAAAGCATTTCATGTTTGGGCAAAAAGAAGACTTTTCGTTCAAGAATGCTCTGTAAGTGAAAAGAGTGAAGTTTGATCCAATTTTCAATCCTTCCTGCCACTATCTATTAAGTGTACTGAAAGGGCAATACTGAACAGAGTCCATGTAGAAGTATTTCAACTTCTATGTTTTGTTATGTCTACTTGACCTTCTCTGATCAGGGGTCAATTCTGTAACCTTCATCCAGCGGCACGGTAATTCTCCCCAGATCGCCAGTACGATGCTGATCACTGACAGAAAGCACTGAAGGTCTGGATTCCAAGTAATTTTATGTGCACAAATAATGTACATTTCCCTCATCAATAACTTCAATAAAAATCCAAGGAAACAAGTAATCCTCAGCCTCCAAACACACACAGAAATTAATTAAGCATGACATTTCCTTTGAAATTAATTCCAACAGGATAATGATCAACTTCCCCATAAATCTTGTCATGTGTTATAAGAGTAATAATACTTGCCCCTTAACCTGACTGGCTAGGAAATCATGATAAGCATGACAAACCATCTTCAAATGACTTGACAAAGAATAAAAGAGATCGTGGTTGTTCTTAATAAGCTGTAAGAACTGAGAGGACGGTGTGGTAACTTGAAGAATTGTTAGAATGAGAACAGATTAGGCAGATTAGGACCTTCTAGCCTAAGCAAACTTCATTCATTCATACTGCAAGTACTTACTACACAGCAATGGTGCCATGTGATGATGAAGGAATGAATAGTAATTCATGTGACTGTGCTACAATTTGTAATCTCCCTGAAGACAACAACTATTTCATGCTTTGTCTTTGTGGCCTCAGTGCCCAGATCACTAACTGACGCAGTAGGAACTCGATAACTACATGTTCGGTGAATGAATATTCTTCGTCTTCGATTGTTCCCTTTATCTGAAAACCTTCTCTTCCCTGATTGTTCCTTGAGGAAATTTTAGTCATTTCACCTGTCAGTCAACCAGCATTTATTATGTACCTACTATGCAACGAGCACTGTTTCAAAAACTTGGAAATTATAGAAAAAATGGTTTAAAACAGTTTATTTCTGAGACGTACTCACATGATCTGAATGAAAAGGGGATGTGACATACTGGTAGTCACCTACTCTGGTTCTATTTAAAGACCAATGGCTGGAAGACAATTAAAAAAATTTTTGGAAGAAAATTTTGAAAAATTAAGGCTATTCCTGGCTATAAGGCAATTACTTTTATTCAAAGTTTAGGCAAAAATTAAGGTGCTGTTTCTTAAAGCTACAGGCTTACACATACAGTACTATAAAAAGTGAAGAGTAGAAAGTGACTTTTCCAGTCTCTGTATTGTGCAGGAAATTTGCTTTCAGTAACTTAACTCAATAGTAAATTTGGCCCAGGAAGCTCAACAGTGGCAGCTGTAAGATAACAATGAGTTCACTTTTTCTCTAGATTCTCCTGACATCTATATGCAACACCAGGTCTTTACACAGAGGAAGAGAAAAAGATGCAAAGGCCAAAAATGGTAAGATTATAATGAAAGCAAAAAACTGGAAAAAGGAAAGGGGCCTTGGGAGAGTCTAAGCATACCAGACATCAGTTATCTCACTTCCCTCGTATTTTCTCAGGGAGCCTCCTGTCTGCTAAGGATGTATGTGTGATAATTGACAACATTTTCCCTTCTACTCACTGATTATACACTGTACGTATAAATCTATATAACTCCCTAGCTTAAATTTTCCATTTTCAATGTGTGGATCATGGATCAGGTTGTTTCATTTAAATCTGTCTAAACAAGTAAGGCTTTTGCAGAAGAAACAAACATTTCCACCAGAAAGCTCTGAATCTGGAGGCTAGTGCCCACTACCCCCCCCCCCCCCATTTAATTCTCTCCCTTTCAAATCCAAACTGCAGCAATGGAACCCGACAGCTCGAGGTTCAAACTTGATACATCATCAGGAAATTATTCCAAAAGCTCTAACTAGATAACTAATTTAATACACTTTGCTTCAAGGTTTATTCCTTGGCCAGCTTCCCAGATATAAAGCATCTCTGGGCAATTATTATGCAGATGCCACAAAAAGGACTTTAAACGGTTGCCACTAATTTAACAAGAGATGTGTTGGCATTTGCTGGAGAGCTGAAAAGAAAAGGAAAATGTGCTCAAGGACCAAAGGCACTTTTAAAAAATATGTACAAAATCTGTAGAATAAGTTTTAAAAAATCCTTTGGATTTATTTGATATTTGATGTAAACACCACCCACAAAGTTTATGATTATCTCTCTTTCCCTCCTCCATTTGGTGCACTGAAGATTATTAACAGCTCAATGTGGCTCCCATGGACTAATTTAAGTGAAGCTCATGGGAATGGAGCTAATTATAAAAAAAAAAGCACCCATTTGAGACCTCGTGTAAACAAGTTCTGGGTGTCCTTCAGTTTAGGGACCAAACTTAAATAAAAAAAAAATGTTCTCATCATCATACATTAAAGCAACATAAAAAAACCCTGTCAATTAAACAGGTCATCTAGTTCTAAAGCCTTGTCCAGTGGGAAAACTGATGTGTGCTCTTTCTATATTACATTTAATACTTATGGCTTTGATTTTGGAACACATATGCTAAGACTCCCAGAATCTGGCAAAGCTTACATGAAGCTACACTCCTCAGTAACCCGTGGTCTTTTTTTTGGGGGGGGGGAGAAAGAGTTTTATAAACCCACATTTTCTTATTTACATATCAATTAACTGAAATGAAATAAACATGAATGAAGTTGCCACATGTGGCTAGATGCAAACTGCTATAAAGACAAAAACAGCAATTCCTATTCTGATCTGATTTCTAAGGACCTACTTATAGCTCCTACGATACAACAATGAATTCATAAAGGTGATCGTATTTCTGACTGTTCTGGGGGCATTCTTGCTGTTCCCCTTCAGACCAAGGAAAAATATACTGTAAGGAACAGCGAGTGCACATGATGAAAAAGAATGCCAACACCAACACAATACCAATACCAATTAAGGACTTACAGATTTTTTTTTTTTTTGTAAAGGCACTGCAATATGGCTGTCTCCTTAAAAGAATTGGGGCATTAGAGACAAGTCTAGTCAAGCACTGAATTAAATCCATGCCAGGAGTAAACAAGATGAAACACAATATACAAATGCAAGAAAGTCACAAGGGTAGTGATGGTACAACTGATAAGATGGAATGCCAAACAGATCTCAAGATATGGGTGGTAATGGAACTAGCTTGTACTGAGGGTATAAAAATTAAAGGAAATATTTCACTAGAAGAATTCATGGATATGATCTCCAAGAAAGAAACAGGCTGTGGACCTGGACTAGCTCTTAGGTTATTGGTAGTCTTGGCTTTTGTCCTTACAGGTCATTGAAAGATAGAGATGACTAACACATACTGTGGTTAAGCTTTTTGGGGGGTTCCTGCCAAGGCACTAGCTATATGAGTGCCAAAGAGCTCTGTAAATCAGATCGCCCAACTGTTTCCTTTGCAACATTTCCAGTAACTTATTGATAGGCTGATGGATAGACTAACTGCACCTATCACCTACCCCACAGGGCACCTATCCACCATATTTAAATAACGAAAAATGTCAAGTACCTTCCCTTCCCACTTTGGTCCATCAGCTGATATCAATCAGGCAGCCAGCCTGACTGAACAGATGGGGTTGGCAGAGTGCCCCAAAGGCCACTGGGCTCATCAAATGAACCCACCAAAGGAAGCAACCACAAGAAATGTAGTCCCTGGGAGGGAAACATAGAATACTAATCTTAGAATTGTGAGTAGCTGAGACAAGTGTACTGTATCTACCTTGGGAGTTTGTGCTGCTCAAACCAAGAGGAAGGTTTCCCCAAACACTAACTTAACCTCAGAAATTAAGAGGCTATTAAGGGTAATGAAAAGAGAATTAGAAGGGAAAGAAGAGAAGACAGCAAGTCTAAGAAGCAAAAATACTCAATGAAATCACTCTCTACTTTCAGGGAGACTTTTCCTTTCTTTTTTTGTGAAGGAATCATTCCTTTGCCTTCTTCATATTTGAACAATTATAACTGATGATGAATTATAAAGTTTATCACAAAACTACAAATGAGAAGATGTGTCCCTCAGTCCCTAAGGTAACCCAACAGGCAATCTTCCCCACAAAGAAGTCACAATGCAGATCAGTCAAAACGTGGTTCAACACAGAGTCATTATAAATGGTACAAGAAGATATTACAGAAATTCACAAAAGTTATTCCAAAGGGAAAAAATAAATTATCTTATATAAAATAATCCTTGATGATCTCTCATGTTCCTCTCACAAGGAACCCTTGAGTTCCTAACTTTGGCGAGATTGGGGTATCTGCACCATACTGGCTCACCAGATGTTGTCTGGAGACCTTTTCTTTCCACAAGGTTCTGTAGGACCCATTCCCATAAGGAATTGGATCATATGAGAAATTAAATGAGTCTGGAGTTTTGGAGAAACTGGATAAGGACCTGGTAGACAAACTTGTATTGAGCGATGGTCTGGATCATGAACATTCTCTGTTCTCTCAGGTGTCTCAACATCATAGGTACATCCACTGTCTGTAAATTGAAGGGAAAAAAGAATTGTCTTAAAACAGCAAAAGACAAGAGTACTCTCTCTTCTGTGTAAGATTTACTAAAAATAATTATTTCCAGAAAGCAAAATGATAATCCTGGTTAATAATTGTTGATGTGGTTGCTAACCACATCAGATAGGTGAAGCATTGAGCTCAAAATCAGGAAGACCTGAGTTCAAATCCAGCCTCAGACACCTACTAGCTGTATGACCCTGGGAAATTCACTTAACTTCTATTTGCCTTGGTTTCCTCAACTGTAAAATAAGGACAATAACAGCACCTACCTTGTAGGGGTGTTGTGAGTATCACATGAAATAATATTTGTAAAGAGTTTAGCATAGTGCCTGGCACATAGTAGGTGCTATATAAATGCTTACTCCCTTCCCTTCCATAATCCAGCTGAGTCACTACTGAAATGTGAAGGCAGTATTAGATTAAAAGATATGAGTCAATTCTTGTTCTGCTACTGATTAAGGTGGCACAGTAGATAAAGAGCTAAACCTGAGAAAGGGAACAACTGAATTCAAAACCTGCCTTAGACAATTCCTTGATATGTGACCCTGAGCAAATCACTTAAATTTCCTGAGCCTAAATTTCTTCATCTGTAAAATGAGGGGGTTGGTTTCAAATCTATAATTTCCATTACCAACAGTATAACTTTGGGCAAGTCATTTAAATTCTCTGGGCCTGGGTTTCCTCTTGCGAAATAGTACATATCTAAATCATAGGAACATTGTGAGAATCAAATGAGATATTGTATGAAAATATACTTTGGAAGTATAAAGTTATTACAGTATGAATAGAGTATCATCTAGACTACATATAATTTTGTAGTTAATCTTTTATAGACAAGGTGTTTTTAATGCCTTTGAATAAACAGTCCACGTAGTGTTAACAGAAAACAATGCCTGAATTTCCAGTTTGGGTATAAACATCTTTTATGAGACATCATTCAATATAAATTTCAAACTACAATGTCACAAAGCAATCATACAAATTATAATCCAAACATGTGGTAGACAACAAAGTGGTTTGTGGGGCTGGAGGCAAGGTCAGGGGATATTTCTTATCAGACAGCAATGGCTATTTCCATTCATTAAAAATCTTCAGGAAAAAAAATGCAAAAGCCTCATAATGACACCTGTATGTCTAAGTTAACGAGGCAGAGTCCTAAGCTTCAGTGCCCTTACAATCTATGACATAAAGTGACATATAAAAGGCAAAGACAATCTGGAAGCTTCAAATAATGGAATAATACAATTCCAATAGTGTGCTTTGGCTCACTTAACAGCATTTAAAGCACAAAAAAATCACAAAAAATATCCCTGGAAAAACACCAGCCACACCTACTATGAATTCTTGCTATTTCTCTCTTACACACACACATTAATGCACTCAACAAAATCTATTAAGTGTCTACTACTACTACCAGCACTAGTGAAAGAAACTAAAACAAAGAAGAGAACAAAAAATTATTCTCGTACTTAGGGATCTTATATTCTATTGGTGGAGAACAGCGTAAACCAAGTAAACAAAAGTAAAGAGATACAAAATATACAGAAAGTCAACACAAAGTGTTTCCTACGCCTAACTAAACACTGCACACTAAATTAGACTTAAAAATTTAGTCCTTAGGGACTAAAGAGAAGGAGGAAAAGGATTTGCACACAAGACAAGTCAAGTCAACAAGCATTTATTAAGCTCTTACTCTGTGCCAGGTACCCCATGTGAAGTACTGGGGATACAAATACAAGAAAAAAGAAATTTATTCCCTGTTCTTAATGAGAGTGCATGCTAATTGAGGAAGACAACACATCAAAGGGGAGCTGACAATGGGAAGGCATCCACTTGGGGGGGTGGGAAAGAATGATGGATGGCTGGTCATCTGGGGGCCCTTCCCTAGAATGGAGGTCTCAGGAAGAGCTCATTAATGGGATAGAGGCCCTGAGCTTCTGCCATACTCAAAACTCAAAGGTCAGGCAGTAAGTTCCTTGAGGCAGGGGCTCTTTTTGTTTCTATCAACTTGTTCTCTGTTCCACAGTATCCAGTACCATGAAGACAAGGAACTCTAAAGACTCAATTAAGGAGCCTTTTCCAGAAAGCAATAAAAGAGATAGAAATTTAATCAGCAAAAATTTATCAGATCCTGCCAAAGGGTGCTAAAGGATAGAGTGTAGCAGAAAAGCACAGAGACTAGAGTCTGAGCTCTGAAACTTAATAATTGTGTGAACTCAGGAAAGTCATTTACCTTCTCAAGGGTCCTTCCTTAGTTTCGCCATTTGCAAATCTTCAGATTTTTTAAAAAGATGATCTTTAAAATCAATTTCAGCTCTGTCCGTCATTCTGCAAGTCTATGATTTAAGTCACTAGCTCAGGACATAGATGATTATAGTAGCTCTAATTCTTTGACCAAGTAATAACACAACTTCCTCAGGAAGATCTCTATGGGATCTCTCTGTGACTACCCCCAGCTCAAGGGAAAGGTTTACTAAAAGGATCAACTGAGGCAGTTGGCATTTGCTCAGAGTTGCTAATGATTCCTCCTGCCTTCCCTCCCAACATAGGGTAAAAAAAATACAAAAACATTAAGTTCAAGATATCTGCCATGTGCCAAGTAAAAATCTAGTCTATCTGGACAGGGGAGGCAGTTGAATTTTTCAGTCAATAGAATGTCTTGTAAACTACAGAACAGCCATTTCCTGGGGGGAAAAATAGATTGAACACTAAAATGTTACTGGCAGCATTTAGATAAGTGAAAGCATGAGAAAACAAGATTATAGAGAACGGTCAAGAGTTATTCACAGGATCATAGAATTAAAGCTGGAACTGACCTCCGGTTTCATATAGTCCAATAACCCTGATTTTAGAGAAAAGGAAAGAGAGGCCCAGAGAAAAGATTTGCCTTGCCCAAACCCATGCCAAGAATAAGTGGCAGAGGCAGGATTTGAATCTTGGGTGGAATCTTGCCTCCCAATCCAGTGACCCATGTGCTACATGCTGCTGCAACCACTTGAATCTGTCAAAGCCTCATAAAGAAGCCTTTGGTTCAGTGGTTCTAATCATCCTTTTTACGGTAAGAAAAACATGAAAAGAAAACTGAGTTCCCTGAGTGAAAAAGCATCTTCCTAACACTGGAAGAACAAATTCTAAGTGATACACTAGTTAAAATGCTGAGGAGTTTAATCAAACAGTACTAAAGGCTTCCTATGTGGTAGAGGTTGTACTGAGTATGCTCTGAAATCTGTTTGGACACAAGAGAATCCAATTTTCTAACACAGAGCCACAGGGCCGCACTTTAACCTGTCAAGGTCCAAGGTGGGTCTTTTGGAAAGGGGGGAGAAAAAAGGGAAGGATAGGAAGAAATAGAAAATAATAACAATTTTTTTTGGGAAAAGAATGGGGTCTTACCCCAAAGAATAAATATGAGAAGATACCTCCTCTATTCCTTTGCAGAGGTAGGAAGTCCACAGGTATGAAACTGTATTCACACCCAGATTTTTTCAATGCATTCATCACTTTTGTTGATTTTTTTCTTTACTTTTTCTTTTACAAAAATTCTTTGTTATGAGAGAAATTTAAGCCACATGAAAACAATAATATTGATAAGATTTCTTTAAAAAAAATAACGAAGCCCTGAATTCAATTAGGCATGCCTGACCACTGAACTGCCTGACCACTGAGCCATAATAAAATTAAGATACTTTCTTAACCAATTATGATGGAGAAAGGAACAGATGAGAACCTGTCTCTATCTGTGCTTTTTGTAGGGCAAAGTAAAGAACGGAAAAAAAAATAATGAGTCATCACATCACCTTTGGCTATCAAAGAAGACAGAAGTTCTCTTTGGCTTTGCTAAGTTCCACCAAAGAATGTTCTGGCACATAACGAGGTGCTTAGGAATTAAGTTATGCTCAGCCACACTAGGGAGAACTTGGATGAGCCAAGCACACAAAAATGAGTCAAAGCCAGGCCCTAGTAGCCAAGCCCATCATTCAGTCGGGTCCTGGCTTTGACACTCATTGTTTGCATTCTACTGGGCCAATGACATCTGGAGATCAATGAGCCCTTGTGTCATCGCACCATCATGGCTCAGGCTTTGATGGCTCTCCAAAGAGCCCAGAACAGAACAACCTTTCATGTCAGGAAAAGCCGACTAAACACTGCTCCTCAAGTTGAACAAAATAGAGGGATAGAGGGAGGTGTAGAAATGGGGAGATGAAAGGCATACAACAAAGCAGGAAAAAGGAGGGGCATCTAAATATGCCTTTCTTTCTCCTGTGGATTATCCTGTACTTTCTCACCCGTTATGAGCTACTGACACATAAAAAACATCCCCATATAGAGTGATTTCATTTATTTTACCTAACCAATAACAGCTGTATTTGGATTTGGGTGGCCCCCTTTTTTTTCTCCATCAAAGGCACTATGTGGGTGACAGCGAACAGAGAAGAAGAGAGTCAAGAAAGAATTCTAATGTAGGGAGAAAAATGCAAGGAGGTGATAACATTTTTGTTCAGTTAGCTAGTCCCCCATGCCACTTGAGAGGATCCATCCCCTTCTCTTTTTAAGAATGCCTTTTCATAGTAAGAGACGGATGGAACTTCTTTCACCCATTTTCCATCTATATTACATAATACTTTGTAGCTAATCATTCACAGACAAGGTATTTATATGCCTTTGGATAGTGCGTAATATTTAACAGAACAGTGTCTAAATTTCCAGGTTTCACTATAAACATCTGTCATAAGATATTATTCAATTTGAATTTCAAACTACAGCCTTCACAAGGTAATTATATCCTGATTCTGATAAAGACTGTGCATTATGCTTTCCCATGTAAAACAAAATTTCCTTCTATTCATCAATTTTCTGAATTGCTTAAGTTTAAGGTTGTACTAGAACTTTTATAGCCACAAAGTATCAACCCAACTACCACCTACGTAAAAGACTAGCAGGGCGATCTCTTGTCTTCTCATGGCTCTTCTTTCAGGCCAAAATTTGTTCCTTGTAATTCTGCATCATTCATTTTCAATTATTCTGTGATCATTGTTCTTTGCATTTACATAATTGTAGTCACTATGTATACGGTTTTCCTGACTCTGTATACTTCATTTTGAATCCTTTTAAGTCTTCCCATGCTTCTATGTATTCATCAAGGGCAACGAGGCGGTGTAGTGCATAGAGCACTGGGCTTGGACTCACGTTCATGAGTTCAAACCCGGCCTTGGATACTCACTAGCTGTTTGACCCTGGGTAAGTCACTTAACCTTGTTTGCCTCAATTCCTCATCTGTAAAATGAGCTAGAGAAAGAAATAGCAAACTACTCCAATATCTTTGCCAAGAAAATCTGAAAACGAGGTCCCAAAGTCAGACATGACTGAACATCAAATGTATTTGTCACATTTGCTATTTCTTGCATTATAGTAATATTTATATTCACATACTGCAATTCGTTAAGCTATTCCTCAATCAATGGAGACCTACTTTGTTTCTAGGAAGGTTCTATTATTACCTTATATACTGTAAATTTTGCTGGTCTTATCTAAGCTAGATAGAAAACTCCATGAGTGTAGGAAGTATGAATTCTTTGTGTGCAGTCCCTCTATCCCCCAGCAGTAATGGAACGATAGATACCCTAAGTGAACTGAAGACTCACAAAAGCAAACAATTCCAACGAGTAGAGAGGAAGTCACATCTCTATGTACTGAGACCTTGGGATGGGCTATCATAAAGCAAATTAACGGCTGATTCAACAATACAACAAATTTACCTCTTTTAAAAAAAGAATTTACTACCAGAAAAAGAAAACACATGCTCATAAGACATCTCCATTATGACCAGTATTTGGATGTGTGGGGTTTGGGTTAATGAATAAGGCTTGTCCAAGGTTTCTATTTTTTTTTTTGAGCCAATATCCGGAAAAGTCAGAATTAGTGTGGGAGGAAATACTTCAAAAGTATACAATAAATATAACTCACTATGAAAACATCCCACAATGAAACCAGAGAGTGTGAAAAAGAGTGTAAGTTTCTTAAAGCAGATGCAAAATAAGAAGAGAATTTTAAAATGTCTGGCTCCAAATTTTCATTTCTCTTTCTATCATCCCTTGCATCTGTGCGCTTGACACTTTAAATAGGGTTTCCATAGATTTTAGCTTATCTGATTTTCACAAGAATCTCTGTCACTAGGTAGGGTAGGTGGTATTATCACAATTTTACAGATAAGGAAAACTTTTCGTCGGCATAATTGGCTTCCTTTGCAATGTGATGCATTTTATTTCATATATTTAAAGCCATTATTCTGTATATGTAGAGCCTAAATCAGATTGCATGTAGTCTCAGGAAGGGGAGGGAGAAGGAGGGAAAGAAAATTTAGAACTCAAATATATAGAAGTGAATGTTGAAAACCAAATATAATAAATTAATTTTAAAAAGAAGAGGAAAAAAAGCAAAAAAAAATTTTAAATACAACATTATTCTAAGGAGGTCCATAGGTTTCAGTAGACTGCCAAAGGGATCCATAATAATAAAAACAGAAGTAATAATAATGATCAGTATTTCTGTAATGCTTTAAGACTTAGACAGCGTTTTGCAAATATTATCTAATGTTATCTCAACAACCCTGGAAGGCAGATGCTATTATTATCATCATTTTACAGATGAGGAAATCATGGCACAGAGTGCTAACCTTGCTCAGGTTCTATTTGAACTCAGGTCTTGACTTCAAATCTAACATTCTATCTGCTCTATCTTTATGACCACAAAAATGGTTAAAGAACGCCATTCTAGTTCAACCTCCCCATTTGACAAACTAGAAAATTTAGCCCAGATTAGTAAACTCACTTCATCAGGAAACCTTGGTTTGGAAAACTGGAAATAAGAATTTGGGAAAGAATAGATCAAAAAGGAGGAGAGTGAAACATTGTCATTTGCAAACTAATTTGTATACGTTATTTTTTTCCTTGACAAAATGCCATTTTTCTATCATGTAGACTTATTTCTCTAAGATAAGACAGTCACATGGAATACAAACCAACTTACTTCATTGTGCTCCAAGCAGCATATCATCAGTTCAGTGAGAATGACTACCCCTGTCCTCCCCACACCAGCACTGCAGTGAACTACAATAGGAGGGTTGCAATTCTTGGTAGTATTATCCAACATGCTGTTGGTATGGCGACGCACTGACTGTATCTCCTCCAAATATGCTGTAAGACAAAATGCAAATCATGTTGCAGAAATCCAACATGGTTTCATATAAATGTTGAAAAAATTCATGGAGTCATTTTTTTTTCCTTTTAAGTGACAATAATTTACAGTTCTTACAAGACACTAATTATTTGGCCAGTACCCACTGTGCAATCTTGGATCCAGAAAGTACCAGCTGGGAGTCAATTAGTCCATGGGAGAGTTTGGTCCTTTAAATTAAATAGTTCTTTTTAAAAAATTAAATTCTGGTTTTTCCCTTCTGCAAATCCCCAAGTCCCATAAGCAGATGATTCTAGACATTACTTACAGCAATTCCTGCTATTAACAGACTGGGATCAGAACAACAGCAAGGTCCCCTTGAAACTCTTGCCTGTCAAAGCCAATTTCTGGGGAAAGAGAGCATCCATCTGCCCCTTTCTTCCCTTCCCTTGTAGAATGAGCCTGAATGTCAATTGAGACTTGACTTCATTTTTTGGTTCTAAAATGGAGATTAAATAGACTTTTTCTGGACCCAGTGTTCACTGTGGTTTTCATTCTGTTATGACAGGGGCATTAAATTAAATGACTTAAGATTAGCTTCCCATCTAGAGACATGTGTCATGTCCCCCCCTCTCCCATCCCCCCCATCAAATCGTATCCCTTTCCATCTTCTGCCTGGTAGAACAGCCATGTAGTGTTCTGTCTAATGTCTGGCCTGATACCCATGCTTACTACTATTAAGATGGAAAGACCAATATTACAAAGATACAGGGCCCGGTCAGTAACAAAATGTGTCACAGATAACAAGGAGGGAATAAATATTTGAAAATCATGTGTTATCCAGAAGCCTCACTTTAATAAATATGGTAAAAGTCAATCTTAATTGAGATTTTGCAGGGATTAAAATGTTTTCTATTTCTCAGTGAATCATTTCATCCATATCACAAAATTTAAAACAAATAAAGTCAAAGGAAAAATCATTAATCTAGTGAAGAGTTCTAAGCATTTTTAAATATTTACTGAAGATATTGCAAGCAAAAATAATCCACGATTCTTATCTATTCAAGAGCCTGTATTGAAACCTAAAAACACTTATCTTTTTCAAAAAAACATCTACTTCCAGCAAGATTTGATGTGGTTTATAAAATTTTAAACAGTGCAAGACAGAATTATTAAGGATTAAACCAACAGGATAAACCATTTAAGAGGAATACATGAATAGCGTTACCAGGCATTTGAGATAAGCTAATTACTACCATTAGGGACTGAGTCTGGCTCTAAGTTTCCCAGTAGCAGAGGTTAAAAAAAGGAGACACAGTAGGTTACATAGTATTCAAAATATGACAAAAGAAAACAATATAAGTTTGTCTGTAGAGACAATCTTTATTCTAGAAATATAAAATCACAGGGAAATATATCATATGAGTTCTTGAACAAGAGAAATGAGATTTGACAGATAGCCTCAACAATTTTATGAGAGTTCAAAGTCCTATTCAAAAAGATGATACATCAGCTAGCTGTCTTTAAGAAGTATGGGTATAATATCATAGAGTGATTTAATGAAGGAATTTCTTGGGAGACTAAGATAATACTATCTAGGTACTTTGCTTGCTGATGATCTAGCTTAAAAGGATAAACCTTAGACAATCTAAAAGAATGCATAGCTAACATGTGCATTAGAGAATTTAAGGTTTGTTAAGCCCTACTTACTGAATTACCCACATATGTAAAATTAACAAAACATATTCTTTTATAGTATTCTCTAATCCACATTTTTTTTCATCATTTCCAACTGGCCTATTCAATTAGATCAAATAGGAGAAAGCTTAATGTCTTTTCAATTAACTTGTGGGATAAAACATTTCCTTGAGCTCTAGTCAGTTACCAAGCTGAATGGTTTTAGGCATGCCCTTTTTTTCCCCTAGTAGAGGTTTAATTTGGAAGAAACCAAAGAAAGGAAGTGGAGCGAGGGTGGGGGTGAGGGGGCAGAGAGAGGGAGGGATAGAGTGTAGTAGGACACTGAGAACTCAATTTCAGGACCTGAACCCTAAGCCTTCTCACCTTGATGGGTAATGTTCTGCCCAAAAGAATCTCTCTACAAGGGATGGATTTTTTTTTTTAAGCAATAGGTTGTGCCCCAGGACAGAGGGTAGCAGATCAACTTTGGCCTGGACTCTACTATGAATAAAGGAACACTGATGAGGATTACATGACTATGTATCAGAACTAAAGCAAGAGATAAAAATGAAATAAAAAAACAAATAAAAGCTTTGGAGGAAAGAAATGGA
This sequence comes from Phalanger gymnotis, assembly GCA_028646595.1. Taxonomy (NCBI): domain Eukaryota; kingdom Metazoa; phylum Chordata; class Mammalia; order Diprotodontia; family Phalangeridae; genus Phalanger; species Phalanger gymnotis. The sequence goes on along the minus strand of CM053626.1, from coordinate 244,102,326 downwards.
AAGAGAATAGCTCATAAAAGAAGGGGAACAAATCCTACTCAAGTAATCAACTCTCTAAAAACGGGAATTGACCAAATAGAGATAACGCTTCTATGAGGCAGCAAGAAATATTAGAACAGAATCAAAAGTTTTTTTTCTAAAAAAGAGGAAGAAAATACAAGTTATTTGATTTTTAAAAAATCACTGATTTCGAAAATTGGACTATGAGAAATAATTTTAAAATTATTGGATTCTCTGAAAACCACAAAGACCTGGACACTATATTTTAAGAAAATCATTGATTTTTGCAAACTTCCCAGATCTTTTTGAAATGAAGAGACAAAGTGAAAACAGAATCCACCAGTCACCTCCTAAAGGCAACCCCAAAAGAACAAATCCTAGGAATGTCACAGAAAATATACAGAGTTCTCCTATGGAAGGAAAAAAAATCCTTGGATCCAGAGAGAAGCAATTCAGGTACTTAGGCACTGTAATCAGGATCACTTTGGCAGCTATAACTAAAAACAAGAGAAAATCTTATAATACTTCAAAAGGCCAAAGATAAAAGCCTATAACTAAGAATAACATAAAACTATAAGCCCTGTGTAGAAAAAAATAGACCTTTAATGGAATAAAGAATTTCAAAGCAGTTATGATGGAAATACCATATCTGAGTAGGAACTTTTAAAATGCAAACCCAAAAGTCCTCGAAAACCTAGAAAAGCAAATATATTTGAACAGATGGCAGGAGATGTATGATGAAGTAATTCTCACCTTCTCATAGAGGTAGAGGAAACAAGTATTCTTTCAGAATCTCAATGCCTTTAAAAGGTTTTTAGGGAATTAAATAAGAAAAACAGAGGTCCTGGAGTAAATGGGTTCTGTTCTCATGCTTAGGAGAAGGGAAACAGAAGGAAGCTTGTTACAAAGCTAAAAGGACAACACTAGCATAGAAAAGAGGACAGCTAGGTGGTACAGTGGATAAAATGGTGGACCTGGAGTCAGGAAGACTCATCTTCCTGAGTTCAAATCTGGCCTCAGACAATTACTAGCTGTGTGACCATGAGCAAGTCACTTAGCCTTGGTCGCCGAAATGGCAAACCACTCTAGTACCTTTGCCAAGAAACCCAAAATGGGGTCATAAAGAGCCAGACATGTTTGAAATGGTGGAACAACAAAAAAGTGTAGAAGAGAAGAAAGGGTTGGAATCTGCTAGTTCTCATAACCCAAGTGCATGAAAAGAAAGATATACAAATATTGAGCAAGGAATGAGGAATGCAGGCATCAGATGAGCCTCACTTATCTGAAAAAGACAAAGGAAGGTGAATACCACACATACACATGCACATACATACACACACACACACACACACACCAGTATAGGAATACATCAAATTCAACAAGGAAACAAGCAAGGATTGGGGGAAATAGGGATGTGTCACACAGCATTAAGGAGGATGATAGCTCCTTAAAGGAAAGGATAGCTGTAAGCCAAATAAATCCGCCTGATCCTGAAGGTGGGGGAGCAAAAGGGAGGGAAAAAAGAATAAAGAAAATTAGAATCTCAGATAATACCTTAGGCCGCTTCTTTCACAATTGGAAAATGACTGAATAAATTGTGGTATATATGCATGTAATGAAATACTGGTTTGTTAGAAATGATGAAGATCATTTTGGGTGATCCCGAGTAGGCTGAACTAATACAGAGTGAAGTGAGCAGAGCCAGGAGAACAATTCCTACAAAGACAGGGCTCTGATCAATGCCATAGTCAACCATGCTTCAAGAGACCTATGATGAAGCACCTCCTGACAGACAGATGAGACACACATTTTTAGATCTGAACACTGTGTGAATTCATTTTGCTTAGCTATGCTTAATTGTTATAAAAGTCTTTTCTTTCTTTCTTTTCCCAATTTTCAATGGGGGAAGGAAAAAATGGTTAGCATGCCAAAAAGTTCAAAGGCCAGTGAAATTTTTTTTCAAATGCAAAGAAAACTGAAGGCAGTGCAGAAGGAAGCACAATCAAGAAAAACAGCTGTGAGGGTAATGCATAGAAGTTATCATACACACACGTATATACACATACATACATATACACAAGTGCTAAGAAATGGGAGATTCAGAGTCTCACAGAGAACTTTTTGTGTATGTATAAAAGTGTTCTTTTTTGGTATTTAAGTTCAAGCTGAAAAAAATAAAACTTGAAAAAAGAAATTAAGTGTTTCTTCCCTTTTGTTTCTAGGCAGAGCAACATCTAAATTACTCCTACCAAAACTGTAGTTTATTATTCATGTAAAAACTGATTCTACAACCTTCCCTTCACAAAACTTTCAGGAATCCTAGTCTGAGAAGGGCCCCCCCAAAATAATTTAATCACTCCCACACACACACACCATAGAGCAGTGGAAAGAGCAATTAGTTTGAAATCAGAGCACCTGGGTTTGAATCTCAGTTCTGCAACTTACAATCTGTGTGACTTTGGGAGAATCAATTATCTTGACATAGATTTCCTCATCCATAAAACAAAAAGGTGAAACTAAATAATCTCAAAGGTGCTCTCCAGAACCTCTGGTACTTTAGGTAAGTGAAAGCCTCAACCATAAAGAACAAATGATCGATTTTCTATTCTCTCTCACTCTAAGGAAGTTTTTTTTTTCTGCTGTTGAATTAAAACCTCTCTCCTCCTGACACTCAAGCCCAAGTTCTCTTTTCTCTCCCTAGAGTTGGAAAATAGTGCTTTATGAGCATCTGTGGTGAATCCCTTCATGTACTGAATTGTATTCTCTATCATAAACTCACAAGAAAGTCATTGAGAGAGATGGAAGGGTACCCTGGGTGTTAGGAAATGAGAACAGCAAAGATCAGAAGGATGGCAGTATCATTAGATAGTATGAAATTCAAAACTTATAGACCTATGTTGGCAGAACAGTCAAATGGAAGTGCCCATGACAAGCAAGGAGGGCATAGATTCCTCCCATAAGCCCTGTGAAGCTGGAAGAAGAGAAAGGAGTGACCAGTATTTAAGAGAGTTATTTAAGATATAGAATCCTTTAAGAAAAACAAGGTGTTCAGTTAATGCAAGCAGTTAGAAGGAATATAAGAAGATGAGATGGCCAAGCATGGTGGCACATACCTGAAGTCACTGATACCGAGGAAACAAAAGTTAGGGTGTCCCTTAGCTGCAGTAGTACTAAAGCTGATTGGGTGTCCCTGCTAAAGCTAGCACCAGGAGTGGTGGGGAGACACAAGGCTGCCTAGGAAGGTGTGAACCAGACCAAGGAGAAAATAGGGTTGGTCAAAGCTGGGGTGGGGGGAAGAGCTACATGATGAAAGGGAGTTTATCACCAATGAAAGGAGGAATCCAAATGTCACAGTGGAAGGGGAATGATCAAAAGAGGATAGAAACTTAGAGCAAAAGAACAGCTAGAAAGGGTTTATACCTATGGTCTCTGTGATTGAGAGCACAGGAACTAAAGGGAGGAAGATTAACCTGAGAGAACAAACTATATAGTTCATGAAACTAAAAATCAGTTTTCACTTAAACAAACTGTAACCAAGAACACAACATAAGTAATAACTCTTTAGCACTTCAATGAGAAATCTCATTCTTGTGTGGCTTGTCTTCAAATGGCAAAGCAATTCAGCAACTGCATTTCATGAACACACAGAACTTACATAAAAAGCCTTGGACATCCTCTGGACAACCATGATCTGGCCAGTCAGTATATTGCAAGTGCCACACTGTCCTCTCCTGCCCAGACAAAAGATGCTTGACCTTCAGACCTGTGGTAGCATAGCAACCAGAATCAGTTCGGAACTTTGTGGTCACTTTGAACTTGCCATAGGTGGCTGAGCTGTGCTTAGAGCCCAGTTTGGGCCAGTACCGATGGCTCTTGGTTCTTCCGCTTTCCTAAACCACACACACATACACACACATACACACATACACACACACATACACAAAAAGCAAAAATGAAAATGCGTTCAATTCAATTCAAGAAACATTAAGCATATACTGTGCATATAGTACTATGCTGGGAAGGGGAAGGTACAATATAAATTTCAAAGAGTGCCTGCTCTCATGGAGCTTACAACCCCTGAGAAGTTATGAATTAAAAGCAGTTCATTATAACAGGCTGTATTACGTTACAAATGCATTTTTGAGTTACAAAGCAAAGTGCTATATGAGGGGGAAAAGGTGGTTGACATGGTCTTCTTCCCCTTGGGGGAAGAACCTGACGACCAATCAAATGCTCAGAAGAGAAGAATGGCTTCTCTGTGAAAAAAGCAACCTGGTACAGGGTCTAGCAGACTATGAATTCTCCGTAAGATTTAGGTAATTTTAACAATCATTACACGAGCAAGTATAACATTGGAAATTTTTTTTAGACTTTTTCGTTATTTTCCATGAGATAGAATGTTAAGTATCTTCCTCATACTAAAACTCGGGAACAATCTGCTTGTCCTCAATGGTCTTCCATAAATTTCCTCATGAAGAACACGACCCCAAAGCTCAGAAATATCTTATCGTCCCACCCTAGGTACTGTCCTATCCTGAATGTTCAGTAGCAACATAATACCTCAAAAAACTATAAAATCATTTCACCAGTTTGGTCAGTTAAACAACACTGCTTACAAATTAATATCTAAATGGAAACATCTGGACAAATGGGGAAAAATCAAATCTGTAGAAAAATCAAATTTTGTAAAAGACAGAAAATACTGGAATATAGGGTAAAAAAATTTGAATTAATCATGGGTTAAGAAGATCTTAGAATCATAGCTAAAAAGGGCTTTAGAGGTTATCTAATCGAAACATCTAATTTTACAGATGAGGATGCAGAAACTCAGAGAGGTTAAGCAACCTTGCCCAAGGTAGTACAAGTAGTAAGTGAACCAGAGTTTAAGCTTGATTCCACTGACTCTAAATCCATTATTCTCTTTATTGCCCCATGGGGTTCTTAACCCCATGAACTTAATTCTTTTCTTACATTTTAATAATCATATTTCAATATGATTAGTTTCCTTCATTATCCTATGTATTTTATGCATTTAAAAACAATGTTCTGAATAAGTCATTGCCTTCACCAGACTCCCAAAGGGGTCTAAGACACAAAAAAGTATAATATATGTATATTCTTGTTTAGAGTCATTCTGAAAATATGGAACTTCTTCATCTCCAGTCTCATCCATAGAAGGAGAATAAGGGGAGCAGTGAGAATATTGAGAAGAGACCCATTGCCTCTTGCAAATAGTATCTGATTTAGACACTTATTCCAGCCGAAATACAAAATCACATTCTCGGCAACCTACACCCAAGGAAAAAGGAAATTACAGAGATGTATATGTCTGCTTCAATTAAAAAAATTCAAAATTTATCTGTTAGATATTTCAGAAAGGTAATGGTTATTTGTTTTACAAAAAGATTCTTGGTTTTACAAGATTCTCAGCAGGAGTCCTTTAAATAAGGAATACCATTCCCTGCAAAAGGTGAAACAGGACTGGATTTTATTAAAATGCAATTGATACAGAACTTCTCAGGCTTTTTATTCCATAAAGTGAGATACATCCATATTATGAATCTAACCTACAGTTTATCCATCTAGAAAAATATCATTATCCAGTTGGTCTTCAAGGTCAGCAGTGTCTACCATACATCCTCTTCGACAGGATTTCCAGCACAGAGGAAATCTCATGGCCATAATCTTACCATCAACCTTCCCACACACACTGTCCAATCCCCAGCTCATTTATTGTTAAGTATACTTCCACACCCAGCCCACACTCTGGTGACTAAGAATCTTCGGAAATTAAAAGATCATCCCACGGTGGAAAAGTTTGGACACCACAGGCCTACTTGAAGAAGGGCCTATTTAAAAATTAAAGGAGAAAAAAAGGAAGGGGAGTGGTAAGAATCTCCCTTGATTTCACAGCTGTTGCTTGTATTAAAAAAAAAAGGAGTGAGTTTAAGTTTTAGCCTGAGTGATTTTGGTTATAGACATTAAGTAATACTTGCTGATTATAAGTATTTGGGCAGCATGCTTTAGCAAAAAGAGATCTGAAATGGGTATCAGGAAACCTCAGTTCCAGTGTCTGTCTTGCCACTTTTTGTTAGACAAATCACTTCATCTATCTAGGCATCAGCTTCCTCTTCTATAAAATGAGGAAGTTGGTTTAGATGATTTCTAGGGTCCAGGTTTATGAATCTAATGAGGTGCTAAGATCTTGAAATTTTTAAGAGAAGGGCAAATCATTCCCTCCAGAATGGTCATAGAACAAGGCTTGACTCAAGACTTGGAACTAGGTTTGGACATTGCTTTAGGTGTCTTCTATTACGATGATCTTACAAATTAATCTGCAAAGTACCCACTTTGAATGGCTAGTAATCAGAATAAAAGTATCTTTTAATTCCATTTTCTCCTCACCTCTTTACAACAGTCAGAAAAAAGACCTTAAGTGTATATTATTAATATTATTATTATTATCAACTTTAGAAGGGGCAGAAAAGGAAAATGACACCATTTTACAATTAGCAGGGCTTCTGTAAAACCTTAGGTGATAAATAATGAAAGGCAAGGAAAGAGCTGGTAGAAAATTGGTGCAGATGACAAGAGAAGAAACCTTCATCTTCCTCATGTTGAAGAGCAAAGCACAAAGTTGGCTGTCTGATCGGCCAGCGGTGTTATTCTCCAATTACAATAGAATAGCTCTGTTTGGCTTGGCAGGAGAAGAAAAAGAATCTCTTCTCTCCCCAAAGAATAGAGACAGGAACAACAGCTTCTGGTCTCTTTTCAGCTGATAAGAATGATGGTATGTGGAGCTGGCCTTGCCCAGGGCTGGAATATATGTCAATTTAACCAAGCGCAGCCCAAGGTTCTCAGATTCCAATGGAAAAATTGTTGCTTTATTTGGCAAACAAAAAGTCGTCCAGCTGAACTGAAGTTTGTTATTTTTGCTCTTTGGTTCACAGGAATCTAAGCAGTAGTTTAAAATGGGATGACAGAGGTGGAGAAGCTACAAGAGTAAATTACTTCTAGCAGTAAAACAACAACAATAACAAAGCCTACACGGAAAAGATGAGAAAAATAAATGGATGCCAAGAAGGCAGGATGGTTAGGTCGAAAAATGGCTGAATTTGGAGCCATGGAACTTGGGTCCAAAACCCAGGTTCTGTCACTTATTACTTGTGCAAACTTGGGCAAGTGATTTCATCTCCTAGGGGCTCATCTCATATCTAAAATGAGGGCTTTGGACTAGATAATGGATAAATAAAGTCTCTTTCAACCCTATGTCTCTGATCCTATGATCTAAAGGGGCTCTATAGGGAAGAGGTGAGGGGGGAGGGAGTTTCCAAAAACAACCATATTGCATTGTCACCTGAACTCACGGAAAAGTTTGCCATCATTCCACATACCTCTTCTGCTGTGACCATGGCAATCACATTCACCCCTTGCTCCCATACCATCTGCCAGAAGTCATGGCAGGTATGGGGCAGAGGACCTTGAGTTGCTATATAATGCCATTGTTCTCCAGCAACAGCTACCTAAAAATTAGAGAGAACATAATTAACACTAATCCCATGCACCTTCTTTCCCCATCTTAAAAATATATGTTAACAAAAATGCCAAAACTAAGCCAGAAGATAAGGTGAAGGAAGGGAAGAGGAATGAGAAGAAGGGGAAGGGAGAGGGGCAAAGGGAGAGGGGAAGAGGAATGAAAAGGAAAGAGAAGGTGCTATTATTCTCATTTTAGAGTTGAGGAAACTGAGGCAAACTGAAGTTAAGTAGTTTGCCTTGGGGGACATGCAGCTAGCAAACATTTGAGGCTGGATTTGAACTCAGGTCTTCCTGACTCCAGGCCCAACACTCTAATATAGGTTAACTCAGATGCTTATAACATAAAGATCCTCTGCTCTGGCCACACGTTAAATGTTTATTTGAATATATTTTATGATAATCCTTGAAAATAAAAGGGAAATGTACTATGGCACATCTCATGTGGTTGGATAAATTAGATGTTTCTGCTGCTAATTCAATTCTACTGAATAGATATTTATTAAGCATCTACCAAATGAAAGGTACAGTGTTAAGCACTGAGGATACCAAATGGGAGGTTGAGGGGAGGCCCCTACCCTCAAGGAGTTTCCAATCTAATGAGAGATATAAGACTTTTTCAGATATGTAAACTCAAGAAAATTGGGGGAGGAAAACTGAAATCACTTATTCAATCCTACCATTCTAATAGTATACATGCCTGTACACTCACATACATATATTCTGTGACAAAAAATCAGATTCTAGTATGAGGAAATTCCAGTAAAATGAGAGAAGAAAAATTCACAAATCTATAAATCATGCTCTCATTTTATACCTGGCAATAAAAGACAATTTCATTTAAAATGAAGAATTTTTGGCCTTGATAATTGGCCAACAAAAGAAAAGACATAATCAATAATGCTTTCTTACCTAGACCACAAGGCAAAAGCTGAAGCTTCACAAAAATAGTATTATTGCAACACACACATACATTTGTGTAGAATGTGGCTATGTACCCAAAAAAACCAAAACGCATGGGGAAGGTAATTCATTACAGTGAAATATGACTGCCAGAAAGAGTTAATGCATTTTCCTATATTGGTTAATTACCAAGGAGTAATTAACTTAGGGGCAGAATGGAAAAACCCATCTCTTTCCATAGTCACAAAGTTGGTGAGCTATAAACTCAAGAGAGCTGATCCCCACCAATACTTTCATTTTCCTGACTGTAAACGCAGATTTGGATAATTTATAAAGAGCTGAGAATATATAAAAATGATTATGTTGTTTCAACTTGTTCTAATGAACTTCTAGTCTCAAACAAAAACAATTTTTGTTTCTCTAAATACTGAACAAAATATTACACTTTAAAAATCTTTTATTTTTTAGAAGCATAACAACTAAAGACAGTTGACATTTTTAAAAATTGTTTTGCGCAGCATTTCTCCCTGTTATGGAAGTGAAAACTGCTGCTCTGTAAGCCAGCACTGGGCAGACATACTGTAAATTCATATAGACCTTTATTCCATCATACTCTACAACAACTCTGTTTCATCACAATCCCACAGGCCCAACCTCATATGCCCTTCGAAATGAGAAGAGATGAGCTTGTGATCTTGGACTAAGACAAATCACCCCTATGCAGCTGGAAGTGATCTTGAAAGGATACTAACATTTAGCTCATGGCCACTGTTCACTACAGTTATTAATATCAGATGAAAACAGTCACAAACAAGAGGACTGGCCAAAGTGCTTAAGGCTATGCTAAGAGGGGCAAATAGATGCTTTGAAGGGAGTCTCTGTGCCCTGAGCCACAAAACTGACTTGAAAATCCACAGGCCAGTTCCTTTAAGCTCATCAACTAATGCCGATCCTTAAAGGATCATGAAAGCAATGAACTTTGTGCATGAGTTTGGTATTGATTTTTCATTCCATTTTTTATGTCCCATGAAATAACACATTAACATGATTCTAACTAGGGAAAACCTTATCAACTGTCCTCTCATTTATAGGAATGTTTGAGTCAAAGTTGTTAACTGCATTTCCTATTATTTGTGGGAAATAAAATTCATGTACTTTTAAAAGTTACACTTATCTGTGGAGGTGTGCTTCTCAACATTAGCCTTTCTGGTACATGTTACATGTGACCTTTAAATATTCTAAGAGGATGCTGCCTAAAGCATTTTACCATATTCTCATCCAATGACAGGAGTTTATTAAAATCTGAATTAAATATATACACATACAGACAGTACAATTTACTAAGGTAGTTTCACAAATATGACTCTACCTTCTAAGCAAACGAACATCTGTTTGGCCTCTAGATTAGCCACCCCTTGGAACCCAGGGAGGAAATACTGACAAGACACAAAACTTGATTCCAAAACCATGACTACATGTTTTTACATGCTCTGTGGAACTGTTATATACATGCTATGCACACTATGGCTATAAATGATGAATGAGCCTCTCAGAAACTGGTTGGCGTAGGGAATGCTTTTCTGGTAATAAGCCTCTCTGGCTACAGTTTAAACAGTAACAGTTATTTTCCAAAGGTGGGAAAATAATGGAAGATGGTGGGTGACATTCTATCAAGAGTATAAGATATCAAAAATATTGCTACATATAACTTTCAGCAGATTATCCATTGATCTACTATTCTATTTTAAAACTATGATTTGAAGCATCAGTTTGAAACTATAAATCAAGGCTAAGATGCTGATTTTATTTTCTCCTTCTCCCTTTCCCTCCCTTCCTCCCTTCCTCCCTCTCTCTCTCTCTCTCTTTCTCTCTCTCTCTCTCTCTCTCTCCCTCCCTCCCCCCCCCACCCCGCCTCCCCTCATCATAAATAAAACGAACAAT
>CM053626.1:244066111-244091449 GCA_028646595.1 Phalanger gymnotis | reverse complement strand
GATGACGATTGATGACGTCTGAAACTGCATAAAAAGGGAAGACAGAGCCATTTTGCCTAAGGCGCTCACTCTTGGTGGCACGCAGATGTGGAGACTCTGGACAGCTGTAGCTAAGAGCCCTCCAACTAGCAAACCGGATGTTGGGACTTTGTTAAACTCTGGTAACTATGAATTGGGATTTGAATCAGACAAGGTCTGTCTGTTAATGTTTGTAATTTGTTTGTATTTACTCTGAAGTTCAGGGTGCTGGCTTTTTTCCCCTGAACTAAGTGAATGATATTTGTATGTTGGATTGAAATAAGATTGTTAATCCCTTAACTTTGCTTTCCTTAGTAAAGCAGATCAAAAGAACCCGGGCTTGCAGCATTCTGTGAGCTGATTGTTGTTGGTTTTACACCTCCATAGTAGCTGCTGGCCGAATTGTTGAAACAGAAGTGGGAAGGGCAAACACACTAGTTATGGACTATGTATTACACTGAAATCTACCAAAGTTGATTCTAACTTTGTGCAGGTAGGTTTGCTCGGATTTTATTTATCTTAGTGAGAAGTGTATTTTGATGAAAAAAATTTCATTTTATAAATACACCATGAATTATCTAAATATCACTGATTTCATTTGCTACTAAAATATGCAGTTGTAACTATGACACTACTACATGTTAAAAAATACCCAGTGCTCATTTTTGAAAAATAAAAGTTATGGCAATAAAAAGAATTCTGCACTCCATGTTAAAAAGCTAGTGAGTGGATTTGGTTCATCTAGTAAATTTTGTAGTAAAATAGAAAACTGATAACTTTTATTTTTAATTTACCAAAGCTAACAAGCTGTGAAAGTCACTGGGTGTGAAGTATTTCCTACTCATAAAGATAAATCATGGGTATATTTAGGAGATATTTTTGGTGTATAGAACAACAGCTATTAACAACCAAAAAAATCTTTGAAAATTATTTTATTTTAAACAAGCTTACAAGTCCTGGATATTTATCATGTGAATCAGAGTTATTGGAAAGAGAACTAGTAACAGTCAAGAAACGTGTGTTCTAGTTCTGTTCTGCTGCTAATGGCTGTAAGTGATACAGACAGACTCCTTTATCACAGAACCACTGTAAAATGAGAGATTTGTATTAAATAATCTGGGTTTTTTTTCAGCTCTATGATTATCTTGCTCATCATGAAAGCCACTTAGTTATGGTGTATTTTTATACGTGTTTGTCTTTACCAGTCACAAATATTAATTACATGTTCCAAAATGGTTTCCTTGGACTATTACTATTACTCCGATGAGTTTTTCTTTTTAGTTTAAATATCAGTAGGGAAGAAAAATTTTCTGACAGCTGGCTATCCAAAAGTAGAGTAGGGGGTTATCTCAGGATTTTGTGAATTCCCCATCACCGGAGGTCTTTGAATTGGAGACTGTATGACCTTTTTGGAATTCTTTTTCAGGTATTTGTTGGATTAGATGATTTCTATGGTAAAGTCTCTTCCAGCCCTGATACTGTATCATTTTCGAGTAAGTTTAACTTTACCCCTTACTTCCTTGCACTTATCTCCACGGTCTTCATTCATTTCTCCTCCTTTACACCTTTGTGGACTTTCTTGAACATTGAAACACCAGTGTTTGACATCATGGATGAAGACTTTTTCAGAGAGGGATTGGGCTGATCAAGCTCCTTTTCTATCAGCAAACCAGTTTGAAAACTAAAGCCTCGCATCTGGTACATATTGGGATATTCTAGACTGAAAGCTCTCTTAGGTCCTTCTAAACTATAGAGTGGCCCCAATAATTTGCTATGACCTGTTTATAAAGGTTTTCTTTAAAACAGCCACATGTTCACTTCAGTAGCATTGAAATCTTGTTCTGTAATCTCCTCTAGCTTTATAATCTTAAGAAACAAGAACCTTAAAATGCTGATTTGGTGACAAAAAGTAGGGGAGAAGGGGAGGCCATTCTGCCAAGGGGAATAAGGCTTTTGTGGAGCTTCTCCAGCTTGCTGATCTGAGCATGTTAAAGAAGTGGTGTAAATAGGTTGCAGATAATTAGGGGAAGAGGGTTACTCTGAGACCTAAGACAAGGAAATAGCAAAACGTAAGCTTCTTTGGAAGAAATGAGGCATCACAGAAGTATCATAGAGTGGAGCAGACCACTTAAACATTGAAGGAAAAGAAGAAAAATCTTGGAGAAATTCTAAGTCACAGAAAAATTGCTGATTTACATAAACCTTAGCACTAAACTTATCTCCACAACAGTCAAGTTGCAAACAAGAACCATGACCAATAGAATGAATCATGAGAGAGAAGAAACAAAACCAAAAAAGAAGAGAAAACAAAAACAAAGAAAGCAAATAGCTTGCCCCAGTCTGCACCCAGACTCCACAGTTCTCTATCTGGACGTTGCCAGCTCTCTCCATCATGAATCCCCTGGAGCTGTCCTTGAGCCCTGCATTGCTGAGGAGAGCCAAGTCCACCAAAGTCAGTCATCACAGAATCAATATGTCTGTGGCTGTGCACAACATTCTCCTGGTTCTGCTCCTCTCGCTCAGCATCATACTTACTGTATGCCGTTTTGGGGGGGAGTGGGGAGGGAAGGGACGGGAAGAGAATTTGAAACTCAAGATCATGTAGAATTAAGTGTTGTAAACTAAAAATAAAAGATCTAATTAAAAAAATTTGCTGCTCTATAGTGGTGAAGTTTCTGTAGCAGGAGTTCCCTACACTGATGGAATCAGAGATCTGGACCAAAAAAGCAACCCTATGTTACAAACCATCCAAACACTCATAAGTGAAAGGAAGAAGGCAAGAATGGGATAAACTTGGATACAGGAAAGTAAAGGATTATCCATGTACTTGTGACATCAATGCTCAGTAAAAATCGTCATTTGTACTTGCTACTTCTGATACTAAAAGGTATATAAGTTAAATTGGGCCCCTGTTGTGAGAAACTTTTTAGTGAATTGATACAGGAATATTTTCCTTATTTCTTGCTTATTGTTCATTGAAAGAATGAAAAGTGATTTTTTTTTAGCAAATGATAATTGTATTTTGGGGGGCAAGTACAAATTTTAATGCTAGTTACATGCAGCATCAGAAGGCTAAATATTTTTCGTGAAAAGTAATTGATCTTGAAGGTGGAAGATGGTGTTCTGAATTTTTTTAGATGTCTACCTGTAGGGCTAGTCCATGTGTTCTTTCTAAAGAATTTTGCCTTTTATGAAATCCCAGTCCATTTTGGTAATGTCAAAGCCTATTGTGTTCAAGTGAATTAAATGTGCCCCTTCTGTAGCCCCCACCAACCCTTTAAGAAAAGAACAAATCATCTAGAACATACACTTGCAAAAGACCTTTGGAAATGGAAAATCATGAGCTTTCAGAGGTGGACAAATGTTTTTGATGTGTTTCATAATTTCATGCTTGGTTTGAAGCATCAGGAACATTTTAGACACATGTTTACCTGAAAATAGCAGACTTAGTCTATCAGATGATTTTAGCAATTACCCAAATGGAGTATAATATTTTTTACCACCATCATGCCTGCTTTTGTTACATTATTAATTCAACCTGTAGACAAGGGGTTGCACAGAATATAAAAATGGTACAGAAATTTCAAGAATGTTGGCTTATTATGTAAGCAAGCACTACACAGAACTTTCAATCTTGTAAAAGATGAATTTTTTAATGTTGTTTGTGCCTCAAGTTAAATGTTAAAAATTTTTTTAAATAGTAAAGTTAAATATTAAAGTAAAGTTAATTAAATATTAAATTTAAAAAGTAAAATATTAAAGGATTGGGAGAAAAAAAATCAAGATGAATGGAGATGGCCCGGGATGCAGTAGATGATCTTGGTGTTTTCAATATCTGACCAAGCTCTAAGTGCTCCACAGAACCTGCTTCAGCTGCCTTTATGACTTTGGGAACAAACTGTTCTCATCTGCCCATTCTGCCAGGGGGAAGTCTTCACATGCTTGGGGTAGACATGCCCCCAACTCACCAATGGGTTTGAGGCCTGTCGTTTCGTTACCCACAACCTACTTAGGCAGTTTTACTGGGGTGTGGCTGCTACACATGCTCCAGCTTCTTGGAGTAACAGGTGAGAATCTGGTGACTGTTTGGATACCCAAGATAGATAAGCAGCAGCCCCAAAAAGGGCTCAGCAACCCTCACACCAGAGTTGTCGATCCTCTCTTAACACCCCATACACCCCATGGTTGATACGCAAACATACACATAAACACACAAAAATAACTAAAATATAAAGCTTTTTTTTTTTGGAGGGTAGAATTATCAGGCCCATCATCCTATGGATTTCAAATTTCTCACTTCTCCCTCAACCTGGGAGAAGACCCAACTACAACTAATCCAGAAAGGTCTCTGGAAGTCACAGCTCTGTCTTGAGGAGAAGCCCTGTCATAATATAACCTCCATTTGCTTCTGGGCTAGATGCAGCTGTCTGTACATTTGCTTCAACTCAGTCTGAAGTCACTGGGACCAGGCAAGCTGTAGCCATTCTCTTCTAAAACCCCTAGCAAGGTGAACGGGAGGCAAAGGCCACGGAACATTCATATGACCAGCAAAACAATGGTCTTCCCCATGGGATAGTACATAATGTGGAAGTAAAAGTTGCACCAGCAGGTACAGGAAGGAGTCAAATTCGGTCGTCCATAAACGAGGTACTGGCTAATTAGGAAAATTACTTCTAAGATAGTTCATACCAGCAGCTACCCAAGAGAGCTTTGCCTAGATCCTCCTCTGACCATCCTGACTCCTCTTCCTGACCACAGGCTCCTTGTCTTCTTCCTCCTTTTACTGAAACACCCTATCCTGGGACAGGCACTGCACAGCCTATGCCCTAGATGAGGATTTCAGGGGGTCCATGAACTTGAATAAGGAAAAGAATTACATCTTTACTTTCACTAACTTCTAACTGAAATGTATTATTTCCTTCAATTAATAATTTTTCGAAAACATTATTATGAGGATTCCATAGGCTTCACCAGACTGGCAGAAGGGTCTGCGTCATGTATAAAAAAAAGGTTAAGATCCTCTGCCCTAGGCAGATCAACAGGGTCCAGGACCAATATGACTTGGAACACCTAGAAACAGGAGAGCAGGGTGAAGGTGTGGCAGATGTCTGATAGCCTGGCTGCTGGGTTTTGTACAGGAATCCACTTACCAAGGCCAGCAGGATCAAGTGCCACAAAAGACCGGGGACTGGCATGGCCAGCAAGAGCTTTCCTACCAGAATGAAACACCGCACCTCAGTTTCCAACAACCATGTGAGAAATTCCCAGCTCATTTTGATCTTCATTGATGTCTACAGCCTTTTCTGCCTCCACCCCACCAGGAAACAAGAGATTTATATATGAAGGAACTTTTAGAACACAACCCATTTTAAATTGGATTCTGATGTACCTTTAATTTCTGCATTGGTTTCACAAAAATGACTTGATTGACATCTCTCTTATAAATTCAGTCAGATATAATCCACATGGGAAATAAAAAGCCCAATTCATTTGCAAAGAATGGGCACCAAAGTATGTGTACTTGACTCTCCTTTCTTGCTGAGACTGTTAGCTTGTTTGGTTTTTTTTTTTCTCCTTGCAGCAATAGGCATGCCCTTCCAGGTTACTAAGGAAATTATGGACATTCAGAAACATTCCCTAAGGGCTTGGGAAAAAGCCAAACTTTACAATGAGAATCCCCTCAAGTTTTTCCTCATTCTTTTATTCCCTTAACACACAAGTCTTTCTTTGTAAAACCTCCCCACATACTTGCCCATTTACCTTGATATGGGAGGCGTTGATATACCCAGTGCTATTTTCTTTGGTTGGTACCAGCCCAACGCGATTTTCCTCATAGGGGACCACCTCACGGATTCGGCTTCGCTCAGCATTTTCCGGGAGTGTGGCGGTAGTGAAAACACCATCTGGTTTCTTCTTTGGAATTTGCTCATATTCTGTAAATACTAATCCCTCTTCCAACTTCTTCTTCAGGGTTCTAAACTGCAAAAGGACATAAATTTTAATTCTTTTAAATTTTGTCATCTTTAAGTGATTCAAATACAAACACGTCTTTTAAAATATGCTTATAATCACAGCACTGATAACAGTTTGCTAGAGCATACATTTAAGTCTCAATGAAACTAGGAATAGTGAGTTAGTGTGGGGATTATCAAGACTTCTTCCTTCTTTCCAGTCTCTTTTCTTTTGTCCACATTGTTTTTCATCGGGACCTCCAAAAGAGCATAATGTGAAGCACAGATTGTCCAAAGGACCATCCATTTTTTGCTAAACAATCCTTTAGCAGTTCTTTTTCAAGACAAGAGCTCAAATTGATCATCTAACACTTACTACAGGGAATAGCTGTGGGCAAATGGCTTAACCTTCAAGGTCTCAGTTTCTTGATTTTTAAAATGACAGGCATTTGCCAGATTTTCTCTTGAGATTTCTTTCCATATATCTATAATCCTAAATCCTATAAACTTATATTAAATAACCTTAACTGAGCCCTCCCTAACTGAGAAACTCTCCTGTTTACCACCGCAGCTATTCTAACACTTATCCCTCTTCAAGCCTCCATGGTTTCTCATGCATACTCCCATACTTTCACCTGAGGACTAAGCTTAAAACTGAAAAAACCAAAGAAGGTCCCTTTTTTCTCTTCCTCCTCTTCCCATATCACTTGGATATCTTTCTCCAGCACCTCTTTCAATTCCATCTCACATGAAAAGACAGGCAGCCATCCTCATACCAAAGCAAACATCCCAACATGGACCCTTGATCTGTCCTCCAGAATTCTCTGGCATGTTATCACCATCATTCTGATTCTCTAATTTTCAGTCTCTCTCTATCTACTTATTCTTTGGCCACTGCCTTTAAATGAGTCTGCATCTCCCTCATACAAACAAAAAACAAAAACAAAACTCATTTGATCCAAACATCTCTGCAAAGCCCTATTTTCCTAAAAAAAAAAAAGTCTTGAAAAAAACTAAATTTGCTTCTGAACCCTCTACAATCTAGCTTGTGACCTCATACTTCAACTGCAACTGCTCTCTTTAAAGTCATCAATGATCTATTAATTGAAAAATCTAATGGCTTCTTCTTCTCAATCTTCATCTCTCTTGACCTCTCAGAAACCTCTGATGAAGTCAATCACTCTCTTCTCTGAAATATTCTTATGTTTTCATGAGACTTCTCTCTCTTCTGGTTCTCATTCTATCTATCCACTCCTCATTCTCCTTTGCTGGATCTTTATCCAGGTCATGCCTACTAATTGTGGGTATCCCCCAAGACCCTGTCCTGGGTGCTCTTCTCTTTTTTTTCAATTCTATCTCTCTTGATCTCATCAACTCCCTTGGTTTTAATACTAAGACTGTGCAGATGATTCCCATATTTACATTTCCAGCTTCCACAATCACCAACTACCTCTAGGATATCTCAAACTGGACATCCCACGGGAATCTCAAGCTCAATATGTCCAAGACTGAACTCATTATTTTTCCCCAAAAACCTTCCTCCCTTCCCAATTCTCCTGTTATTATTGAGAGTACCATCCAGTCACCCAGGCTTACTAGCCTGGTATCATCCGTGGCTTCTAACTCGCACTCACCTTACATATCTAATATAATGTCAAATCATGGTATTTTTAACACGTGTCCCCCCAACTATTCTCTCTACTCACACAATCACCACCTTTCTACAGGTACTCATCACATCCCTCTAGGACTTTTGCAATGATTTCTTTTTGTTTGTTTTTAAGATTTGTTATTTTTAAAAACTGAATTGCAATTTTTTTCTATCCCTCCAGCCCCTCCTCCATCCATTGAGAAGGCAAGTAATATGATACCCATCTTACATGTGAAATCATGCAAACCATGTTTTCATATTAGCCATCTTGCAACAAAAAACAAAGCAAGAAAAATAGAGTAAAAAAATTATACTTCAATTTGCACTCAGAGTTCATCAGCTCTCTTTCTGGAGGTGGAGAGCATTTTTCATCATGAGTCCTCCCAAACTGTCTTGGATTATTGTATTGATCAGAGTAGCTACGTCTTTCATAATTGATCGTCATTTCTATGTACAATGTTCTCTTGATTCTGCCCTTTGCATTAATTCATATAGGTCTTCCCCGGTTTTTCTGAAATCATTCCTTTTGTCATTTCTTATATAGCACAGTAGTGTTCCATCACAATCATATACCACGACTTGTTTAGCCATTCCCCAACTGATAGGCATTCCCTCAATTTCCAATTCTTTGCCACCACAAGAAGATCTACAATAAATATTTTTTTACATATAGGTCCCTTTAGTTTTCCTTTGATCTCTCTGAAGTATAGGTCTAGTAGCGGTATTGCTGGGTCAAAGGGTCTGCACAATTTTATATCCCTTTGGACGTAGTTCCGAATTGTTCTCCAGAATGGTTGAACCAGTTCAAAACTCCACCAACAGTGGATTAGTGTCCCAATTTTTCCACATCTCCTCCAGCATTCATCATGTTCCTTTTCTGTTATGTTAACCAATCTGATAGATTTGAAGTGGTGGCTCAGAGTTGTCTTAATTTGCAGTTCTCTAATCAATAGTGATTTAGAGCATTTTAAAATACGACTATCAATAGACTTAATTTCTTCTTCTGAAAACTGCCTGTTCATATTCTTTGACCATTTATCAACTGGAGAAAGGGTCTTGTTTTTATAAATTTGGTTTGATTTCCCTATATAGTTGGATATTGCCAATGCGATACCCCCAATGGCTTCAACGAACATGCTGACATATTACCAGGTTTGAATTGCAAGATATAACAGATTCGTTGAAGATGAAAACAAAACATTTATTCAAACACCAGAAAGCCAAATCCCTCATAGCAACAAAGAAATCTGTACATATTATCAATGAAGGGGGCACCACCATCCCCAAGCCTTCCCTTTGTGAAGTTCCCCATAAACAAGCTCCCTTAAGCAAAATCACTCCCTGTCTCACTCACATTGACTACTCTGCTCTCTCTGCCTCCTCTCTCTCTCCAAGCTCCAATTCACTGCAACTTTCTGTTCCATGCCTTCCTGCTCTACCCATTCAGCAAGCTCCTCCCAACCACAGGCTCATGTAACTCAGGCTTCCATGAGACTCAAGCAGGTGATACAGGCCTATTAAGGGGCAGGAAAGATTTTCCCATTCCATTAACAATACATTCACATCCCCAAGATCTTTCACATCCAATACATAGGTCAATGGGAGTTTAGGGGCAACTGGTATCAACAGAATTGTACAACAATATAACAGGGATAACACAAAATAAACACATAAAACAATGTCTTAGGGTGGGGCTTGAGCACAAGCACCCCATCCTTCCCCTCTCAAATGAATGGGGCTCAAAGTCCTTTGGGGTAAGGTACAAAGGTCTCCTATAGCTACTTCCTGCTGAGACTGGAAGTAGAGCTGTCCCTGCCCGAAGACGTCCCATTCGAGGGGTCAGTTCTTTAGCTGGCATCCGGAGCTTGGTTGATGCCAGGTCCAGGGGTGACATAGCACAATCTTGGAAGGGGGGTGACATCCAACTTAAGCAATCAGGCATCTACAGGTGGAGGGTACTAAGCTTGCAGAAGACAAATCTAGCAAACAAGTTGAAAAGCCAAAAAGAATAAGGAGACAATCACCAGAAGCAAGGTAAATAGAGTCAGATGTGCTTCTGGAGTCCATGAACCCATTAAAACTGTATTAATTCCTGTCTTCCTTACTGCTGTGTATTTCTTTCAGCCAATTTTCTCTTCTCCCTGCAGGTGTGACAAACTTGGATACAATAATTCAAGAGGATCTGTAGGGCCAGTTCCCACTTCCCTATTCAGTCTAATATTAAGTCCTTTTTTTTTGGCACATCTTATATAGTTCATTAGTTGGAATACCATCTATTCTTCCAAAATCTATCCCTGCCCTTAATAAAGCAATAAACAATTCCTTCCTTGTTAATCTATTCTGACTTTGAATCCACTGGCTATTTGTTCTTCCCTCTTGAGAAAATTTATCTTTTCCCCTTCCCCTAAGTCACTTAACTATGAAATCTTATCCAGCACCTCTGAAAGAGGGTACCCTATTTCCCCAATTTGTAGAGTCAGAATTAGGTGCTTATAAACAGGAGGAGCTGTCTTCACTATTATATTTCTATGAGAAACTGTTAAGGAAGTACTGTGTCATGCATCTGCATTTCCAATTATAATTGCTGTTTTCATTACCTCTTCCTTTAACTTTCTCATACAGTCTCTAAGTGAATACCAGGGTCTATCTCCACTAAGCCACACAGATTCAGTGGGATATTATTTGCTGCATCCCTCTGCAGCTAAAGCTAACAGATTAGTTCCATTGTTACCTCCTTGAATATGGTAATCCCTAAAACCTGGTAGTACAAAAGGATTCTGACTAATATCTATGAATTTCAAACAATCTTTGTTATCTATCCTTACTCCTCAGGCCCCTTCATCACTGATTCTTACCATCCAAGAAACTAATGATTCTCCCATTTTTGGGGTAAATCAACTCAAAATATCTGTGACCTCCTGCTGAGTAAAATCCTCAATTACTTCCCTAAACAATGCGGGCTACTCCCCTCTCCCCTGTGGTTCTCCTGCTTCCATCTTAGTATTGGATGAGTGTCTGCATTCCTCAAAGCCTCCTCATCTAATTTTGTTTCCTGTTCCTCCCATGCATCTTCCTGCCAGGTGTCTGGGCCCCAATCAGGCCCAACCTGTGCAAGGGTTATATGCATCTTCTTCTTGTTAACTTTTCCCTTCTTTTTCTGAGCTAAACTAACAGTTACTTTTTCTTCTACCACCTGAAACTTTCTAGCTTTCTCTTCTAAAGGAAAGTTTGAACACTGTAGTATAGAAAGCTTCTCATGCAAACCAGCTAACTCCTTTTTCATCTGAACCTTTTCCTCCAGCAATTTGTCTCTATTTTTACACATAATACAATAACTGGTTAATAAAGCCCATCCTTTTCTACACACCCTTGTCATTTCTTTCCCTGGTTCTATTGGTATTCCTTATAAACATCTTTCTAATCTCTGGGTTATCCCTTCTGTAGCCTTGGTTCCCAATTTTCTTTTTTTTTTTTTGAGAGGGGAAGGCAGGTCAATTGGGTTTAAGTGACTTGCCCAAGGTCATACAGCTAGTACGTGTGTCAAGTGTCTGAGGCTGGATTTGAACTCAGGTCTTCCTGACTCCTGTGTCACCTAGCTGCCCCTTGGTTCCCAATTTTCACAGACTCCTGTGCTTTTAGCCCATTCTCTTGCCAGGGAGGAATAAGAAGGTAACTCTTCCCATCCTAGGATATCCATTTCCTTCCCTAGAGCCTTCCTGTCTCCACATCGAGGTTTTATATCCTGTAATCCTGTTTGTGACACCAAATATATCACCAATGCAATACCCACAGCGGCTTCTACAAATATGCTGGCATATTTCCAAGTTTGAATCACAAGATATAACAGACTCTCTTCATTGAAGATGAAAACAAAACATTTATTCAAACACCAGAAAGCCAAATCCCTCATAGCAACAAACAAATCTATACACATTATCAATGAAGAGGGCACCGCTGTTCCTCATACACAACACTCCATCTCCGGACTACACGGATTTCCACCAGCCGTCATCCCCCATGCCTAGCCTGTTCTTCCTCACCTTTAACTCCTAACTTCCCTAGCTTCCTTCCCAACTCAGGTCAAATCTAATCTTCAGCAGGAGGGCTTCCCTAGTCTTTCCCTCCCTGCCACCTCGCCACTGCTAGGGCCTTCCCTCTTAGATATCTTGCACATGTGTAGTTGTTTGAATATAATTTCTCCCATTAGAACATGAACTCCTTGAAGGCAATCGTATTTTTGTCTTTCTTTGTATTCCTAGCACTTAATTCTTCTTATATACTAAGCACTTAACAAATGCTTAATGACTAACTGTTTTGTAGAATGGGGATATTTTTCTCTAGATTTTTCTCTTGGGCTTCCTCCTCTCTATAATCCTGAATCTTAGAAGACTGAGTACTCAACTAAGAGCCTATTTCTATATTATATAATCACATTTCTCATGGAGTCTTTTACTCTTACCACAATTGTTTCTTTCTAAACACATTTCAAGAAAGTTTTATAGCTTTGTATCTTAAAAGTAATTTTTGTTGATCAATACACTAATAGCATGAAAATAATACTAGAAAACAACTCGATGAGGATTTAAAAACCTGCGCTCTGATAGTACTAAGTTAAATTGGTCTGGCATGGTTCTACCACTTCCTGGTGGCAAGAGAGTATAGGGTAATAGAGCCAGAGTGAAAGGAAACCTTAAAGGTCATGTAGTCCAACACCTTATCTTATAGATAAGAAAACAGAGCACAAAAGAGGTAAAGGGACTTGCCCAAGGCCTCATAGGTTATGTGTGAAAGAGCTGAGATCTGAACTCAAGTCCTCCAATTTTCAAGTCCAGGACCCTTTCCACTACAAAATAAATGGGCTCCAGGGAAGGGAGTCTCAGAGTATAAATGAGGGAGAGGATGAATGTGTACTTGTGTCTGTTTATCATTTGAGTGTGTAAGTTTGCCTGAGGAAGACCTTAATTTAAAAAGGCCAAGGTCATCCAACTGCATCCTGGGCCACTGCCCAGTTTTGACTTGTCCCTGGACTTTGGTAACTCTGGAGGAGAGAGTGGGGCTGATGATTTTGCATAGCCCTGCCTCACTTAAATCCAATTCACTGGCAAGTCAAGACGTCATCCTCATGATGTCATTGGTCCTCTTCAAGAATGAAGGATGAACAATTATTAAATAGAACATTTTTTTTTTTTTTGCATCAGAAGGCTTCCTAAAGAGTTGTGGGTAAACAAATGGCTGTACGATAACTCATACTTTTTTTTTATAATTTCTTTCTTTCTTTTTTTGAATAGGAAGCCACTTTTTTATTATTTTTTTGGAGGGAGAAGGCAGGTCAATTGGAGTTAAGTGACTTGCCCAAGGTCACACAGCTAGTAAGTGTGTCAGGTACTTGTCTGAGGCCACATTTGATCTCAGGTCCTCTTGACTCCAGGGCCAGTGCTCTATTCACTGTGGCATGTAGCTGCCCCAACAATTCATACTTTAAATGCAATAGAGGAAATTTGCATATAATAAAGGAATCCTGTGGTCAATCCTTTGTTTTATGTGGATTTTTACATGGCAAATTTCCTAAAATGAGCCCCACTTTTATATGTAGCTTCAATAACCACAGAAGAGACGAGAAATCACTTGGCTCAAACTCTTCATTTCGCAGGTCATACAGCTAGTGGGACTGGTCATTTGAGTCAAGTAGCACTTCACCCCTTGACCAATATAAAAAAGAAAATGAGGCAACGTTAAGGGACCCACCAAATGTAATAAGTGGAGAATAAGGATGAGAATTTCACAATTCTTGCATTCTTAAGTAAATGAATTAGTGTGTTGCTGAAAATACATATGCCTGACAAGTAATATGGAAAGTAGTTTTTTCCTAAAAATTTGGAAATTATGGTGGAAAGAAACCCAGATAGGAAACATACGTTTAGCAAGTCCAACACTTACCCTATCATCCATTGTCACTCGAGATGCATCATCTTGACTAACTTCACGCCCTGGTACCCGGGCCACTGAGAGTCCATTCAATGCCGCCAACATGAGTGGCCTCTTCTGAGCCTCCAAGCCTGCCATCTTCTGCTTCTCTAGATTCTTTTGGCAAGAAAAGGCATGCTCTCATTCTCTCTGAGTAATTGTTTATAATACCAGTAGAATACAGGAATGCATTTTAATCTCCCCAAATCTGTAACTCCCCAGCCAAAGAATGCAGATGATCACTATTAGCAGAGTAAATTCAAAAACAACTTTCCCATTCTTCTCCTTGTGCCCCAGGGGATCCGTTGCTACCTGAGTGATGAGTTTTTACTTTCAAAAGGAAGAATCCTAAAGAGCAACAAATATATACCACCAGAGAGCTCACAGAACTAGGTGAGGATATTTTTTTTTTTTAAGCAGGTGTTAGGGAGTATGTGGTGAGGCCATTAGATTACAATGCATAACTTGAGCTAATGATGACAATAATTTGAATCACCTATCTACAATGTTCTCAGTTCTAAGTGAGATCTGGGCCACATAATAGAAAATAAGAGTTTCTTGTCCTCTCAATCAATCAACAAGCATTTATTTATTAAGGTCCTTTTGTGTTCCAGAGGAATATAGAAGAAAAAAAGTGAATTGTCCTTGACTTCAAGGAGCTTACATTTAAAATTATATTCTATCTTAGTGAAGAATGTACTCAAATTTGACTCCAGTCACAGAAGGGAATGTTCCTTCATATATAAATAGTTTGGGGATTCTGAAACAATTTTAAAAGAGAGATGAATCCAGTCCATTATACAAGGCTGAGATCCAGGGTGTGATCCTAACCATATTAGCAGAATAAATGACTTTTATTCATTGACGAAAAATCTGTTAAGCTCCTACTGTGTGCAAGTCAGGTTTTAGGGAAGATGAAAGATATAGGGTGAAAGTTTGTGTAAGTGCTATATAGTGAAGTAAATATGGATTATGCAGCACTGAGCGTGACTGCATAGTTCTATAATTGAGGCCAGAAACTGTTTTTTGATAAGCCAGAATATAAAGGAAGGTTCATGGCACTACTGGCTCTGATTATATTATTTGGTATTGATCCCTAAAATCAAATCTAGGCAGAAAGTACTAGTAAGTCCTGCCTTGACACCTAAGACATTAATTCTAACCCAGTATGATGTAATCTAGTAGGATAAAGGATGGCATAAGCACTTCATATCACTAACAACAATAAATAGCATTTACATAGTTCCTGCTATGTACCAGGTACTGTCTCATTTGAGCTATATTACACCCCTGGGAGGTAGATGTTATTATTATCCCCATTTTACAGTTAAGGAAACTGAGGCAACAGAGATTAAGTGACTTGCCCAAGGTCATCTGAGGTCACATATGAATTCGGGGCTTCCTGACTCCAGGTCCAGTGCTCTAACCACTGTACCACCCAGCTACCTAAGGCGTATCTTCACTGATCATAGGATCAAAATTTTGAGTTAAAAGGGTCTGCAAAAGCCAACTAATCCAATTCCCTCCTTTTACAGATATCTAAAGACCCTAGAGACAAAATGATTTCCCCAAGAACATCCTAGCAGTGAGTAGCACATCTGGGATTTGGATCCAAGTTCTTTGACTCTGAATACTGTTTTTTTCCACTAAACCACATTGTCTTCTGCGAGGCATCTAAGATTAGTACCCTTTCCATTCTTTTTTCCAAAAGCAGGACACAGAAGGATGGAGTTAAGTTTCAGTACAGGGTCTAAAAATCACCTTTTGAAGCATTACGAGCTTGTCACAGGGCAAATTCTAACCTTCTGTAATCCTTCCTCCCCCAAGTTAAAATATTTTTAGTCCTACTACAGAAAATACACCAAGATAGGCAGCTAGGTGGGGCAGTGGATAGAGCTTCATTACTGGAGTCAAGAAGACTCATTGTCTTGAGTTCAAATCTGGCCTCAGATACTTACCAGCTATGTGACCCTGAGCAAGTCGCTTAACCCTATTTGCCTCAGTTTCCTTACCTTTAAGATCAGTTGGAGAAGGAAATGGCAAACCACTCCAGTATCTTTGCCAAGAAAATCCCAAATGGGAACATGAAGAGTCAGACACAACTGAAAAATGACTGAACAACAACCTTGTTCCATTGTCTTTTTCGATAATACTCAATCGTCTATTTAAATAGTATTCAATAGTCTTAGTCAATAGTATTCAATACTTCTCAATAGTATTGTGCACTGTTAGCAACCTCGGATTTGGAATCACTAAGACTGGGTTCAAATCTGACTCTGACACTTAACAGAGATGTGAATAGAGGTGAGTCACTTTTTTTGAGCCTCAGTCACCTCATCTCTAAAATGGGGATCAAGTTTCTATTACCTACCTCAGTGCTGTATTTTAAAGACCTTAAAAGCATTATAGAAATGTGAGCTGCTATATCCTCGCTGACTTTGTTCCTCCCAAAGAGACCAGGTACAGTTATACAAGTCTAAGGAGACATGAGGAATCCCTGAGGTGTCCAAGCTGAACCAGCTTGGTGAGATTCCTCAATAAAACTAATGAATTCAACTTCAGCTCGTTCTTAGCACCTATGCCAACCCTGCCCTATTTTACTTTATTCCAGCTTAGTGAAGGAGGTATTCTAAAGTAACTTCAGAGTCACAGAAAGGAATGAGACCTTGGGGATAGAAATCATGAAATAATTCCAAGGATGAAGCAAAGCAGGACTATACAAATATGATGTTCTTAACATAATTGCTTTAGTCTGTATTTATCCTCAAAATCGATTCTCTACTATCTGCATAAACAGGATGGAGCAGAGGATGAAATAAAGCAGCAGACAATTCATTCTCTGTTTTCTACTCTTAGCTCAAGCATAAGGAGACTATGAGAGCTAGGCAGGGTCTCAAAAAATTCTATCATCCCCTAGAACCACAATCTGGAATAAGAGTTTCCTTTTCAAATACAGGGCTGTTGGTTAAGGTCAGGGTGATAGTGGTCATCTTTCTAATTCACTGGCCTTGTAACCCAAAGTCATATCAACTTCCATGAGTTACAGCTTCTGAATGGTGTATGTGAATGATCTTCAAAGGAATAAATAGGAAATGAGTGTATTCATCAAAATTTAACTGAATGACCTAGCAGGGGTGGGGAACCTGAAGCCTCGAGGCCACATGTGACCCTCTAGATCCTCAAATGTGGCCCTGAAGGCAAAGGGCTGCACTTGAGGACCTAGAAGGCCACATGTGGCCTCAAGGCCACACATTCCCCACCCCTGGAGGGTAACCAACCATGGAACTTGATGCCACGGCTTTATCTTTCATTAGGCAATGAAACCAAAAGAAATCTGACAAACTTTGGTTCTCCTTACTATCTAGGTTTCAGGTTAGGGAGGAGGGAATCTCCTGCATTGCCTGTACTGCACTGCAGACTAACTTGCTTGTATTTCTTTAACTTAACAATTTGGTGGCTGGAAGAAGGGTGGGAATGTGACTAGGGGCTAGCTAAGCTGGGGCACTGCTAAGTGTGACAAGAATGCAATACACATTCTATAGAAAAGGGGAAATCAGACTGGCCTTGCAAAGGAGACCTCAAAATTGCCTTAGAACTACTGTTGTTGTTCAGTCATTTCAGTTGTGTCTTACTCTTAGTGATGCCATTTGGAGTTTTCATGGCAGAGATACTGGAGTGGTTTGCCATTTCCTTCTCCAGCTCCTTTTATAGATGAGAAAACAAACTAACAGGGTTAAATGACTTGCCCGGGGTCACACAGGTAGTTGAGTGTCTGAGGCCAAATTTGAACTCAGGTCTTCCTGACTCCAGGCCCAGCACTCTCATCCACTGTGCCACCTAGTTGATACAGGCAGCATTTTAATGTTCTTTCTAGGACTGAGAGAGAAACAGTGGTTAGAGTTTTTTCTTTCCCATGGAGTATTTCTTTTCCCAAGGTAAGTAAGCTTTTTTTTCCTTCCTTCTCCCACAAAATTCATAAAATCAAGAAGTTGTCATTTTCCTCTAGATATGGAAAAATTAAGGTGGGGTGAGGAGAATTACAACTGCACTAGATTTGGAGTATTGCTACAACTGTGGCTAAACCAACATGAGGATAAGAAAATTCCTAAAAGAAAAATGTTTCTATTAATCAGGTGGTTTTTTGGGGTTTTTTGTTTTGTTTTGTTTTAAAACCCTGGGGCTTGGGTTTCTTAAAACATTCACCTTGACTGCTCTTTGGGAATTAGGGGAGGTAGAAGAAACAGGCTTATAAATACAAGAAACTGCATAAATACAACCAGAGCAAATTTCAATGTTTAGAGTTCCTCAAACGACCCAAAGCTATCTAATAGTACAGATATGGTGAATTAAATTAAAATTAAAAGCAGAAACCAATCTGAGTTTGGTTAGTCAAAAATAAATTGGTCTGTTAAACAGAATAAAAACTTCCCAGAATACTAAGCACAATGACTTTGGTTATATATAATTTTTAAAGCAATGACCTTATTATCAGCAATTTTGAAAATAAGCAAGGAAGATATCCACCTCATTGGACTAAATGTACCTCCCTCCCCACCATTCTGAACACTTTTGCTCATGAAGCATCATCTGACCACCGATTAGGGAACACATATTATTCACGTCTAATATAAAATTGTATCTAGATGGCCTGTGCACACGTATGGATATGAAATACCATTAGCAGCAAAGCAGACTAAATTGTTAAAATGAGAGGACACCTCACTTTGCTGATGGGAAACTCTAGCCATTCTTCTCAGCATTATGGTCCTCTTGTGTTTTTCATATGACTACAAAAACACAATTTAAAAATGAGGCCAGATGTACTATGCATTCAAATAGGACAACCAGCATAGAAAGGTGAAATTTATGTATTCATCTGCTGAGATATATTTTTATGTATGTATATGTATAAATACATATCTATACATACATCTATATATACAGACATACATCTATATATATACACATACATACATCTATATACATACATACATTCATATATATATACATACATACACATATATATTTATATATGTATGTATGTATTATGTATATATGAAAAGTGTTTTCCTTTTAAAAATATTACTTAGAAAAGGTGTGTAATGGTAGTGTGGGCAAAAGACTGATCCAGGTATTAACCCCACCAACATCAATCTTCTCCCTCAAAAACACATTATAAAATCATAGACTTAGGGAATACATGCATGGTTGTGGGAGAAAGGTAGTATACAAAGTGACTAAAGTTGCAGAAATGTGAATCTTAATAGGTAATTTTTACATTTTTAAATTTTTCTAGAAACTTCTAAAGCATTTCCTGAGTGAGCTCTCTATTTTTGTTTGCATTTTCAGATTGTGTATGTAGATATAAAGAAATGGGAAGGTATGCTAAGGTGGAGAAAAGCCTGGGAAAGAAGGATACTTACCCTGATCATCATTTCTCTTTCTATAATGCTATCCTCCAGAGAAAACATTTCAGAAACAGGCCTCTCCTTCACTGGTTCTTTCTTGACCCGTTCTTTTACACTTGTGAGGTCAGGTTCTGAGATTGATGGGCCAAGAGAAGACCCATTGATTGTGAGCTGGTCAGGTCGAGATACACTAATGGCTTTGGTGGGTCCTGGTCTCATAACCCTGGTTCTTGCAATGACTGCAGACATGCTCACTTGATCTTGTCTCAAAGCTCCGTTGCTAATACTCTTCCTTGGTCCTGGATACTCAGGGGGTGGTTTGTTAGGGATACGGGCCAAAGCAGCTTGCAACTGGGCACTGTACCTCACATTCTCACGGAGTGGGGGGATACGAGGAACTGCTTCAGGAGTCTCTTCTTCCTCTTCACTCTCACTACTATGGATTAGCATTGTGGCATCAGAGGAGGTCTTCTTATGATGGAAGTGGGGGAGCTGCTCCTGTACATCATGGCTCATCGACATCTCCTCTGGCTGCACCTGTTCACGAAGGGTATTACGACGAGGTATCGGGGCATTGAGTGTCTTCAGGGCCATAGCTTCAATTCCCCGCACCATGTTGCTGATCACTTCTAAGCTGTGGCGCTTATTTACAGTGGTATGGCGCTTGTTGGCTGTCAGGGGTTCACTGACCTCTTGCAGTGACTGGTGCACCACTGGCGAGCTATCCTCTTGGAAAGTCTTCACTGACAACTGGACCTTCCGAGTGACCAGATCAGGACTGCTACCACTGACGTATCTGTGTCGGTGGCTGGCAAGATCTGGAGTGCTGGTGGCAGGGCGGGGCCGGGGGTAGGGGGGTGGTGGCCGGAAGAGATAATTCTTGAGCATATGAGCTGTGTTGTAATTGTGGTTATTTTGCAATTGCATATTGGCCAGCTCTGGGGTGCTCACTGTGTGGGATATGGCACTGGGTACCTTCTTGCCGTGCACAGTCTTATTACTTGGTTTGATTTGGTCAGCCCGGCCCACAGGTTTGTTGTACCCTCCATGTGGCACATAAGGAACAGTATAAGGATGCCTCTCCCTTATTTCGGGTTGACTGTAAACCAGGTCCTCTGGCTGGTTGTAAGCATGAGTATTGCCAATGTTGAGATTCCTAAGAGACTGGCTCTGGCTGTCCACGGGCATAACTCCCCTCTTCATCTGCCGCATCACTGTTTCATAATCAGGAGTTGGCCGGTATGATGGGACAATGATTGCACTATGTCGGTGGCTAGGGATGTAGTCAGCCCGCATGATGTCACTCCCTGGGATGCTGAGATTAGATGACACTGGAGAAGCCTGGATGAAGTTCTGGGAGCAATTGAGGGAGTTCCCACTGTGGGCGCTACAGACACTGCCATTTGTAACAGTACCATTTAAGTAACTTAAATCCATTGCACACCGGTCTAGGCTGGTCTGGGATCTGCAGTAAAAGGCTTCTTCATTCCCATGGAAAATGCTGTCTAGAGAAAAGGTTAAATAAGACATGTGAATTTACTAGACTAACCATGCATATCTTCTCATTCGCCTGGATATGCTCTGATAGAGTGAAATAAGTAAATAAATACATAAAACCCCAAACCCCAACCTATATGCCAAATATTTAAAAAAAAAAACTGCTATCATCTTGATAAAGATAGTCAACACCCAGAAGGAAAGTTATGAAACACTCTAAATGAAAAGCAAAATATGATCCTAATCAAGGAAAATACTGAAATTCAGACTCAGGGTCCCTTGGCTAACTTCTAGAATGCAAGCAGCTTAGAAAATTCACCATTGAAGCAAGACCTCCACTCCACGTACAGGCTGAGTAGCTAAAGGATTTGCCTTATGTGGAGCCGGCTAATGGGATGCTGACATTTCTATGCTGGGAAAACCTTAAAAACATTATAGAACTAAAACTTTTGGGTAAGCCTCATGTTGGAGTTTTCTCTGAGGTGCCTACCTTTTCTAGCTACAAAGGCAGTGTCCCTGGAGTGTGAGGGAATATGGAGTGGGATTCAAAATACTTGAAAAATAATGAAGCAATTTAGATTACAGATATAGCTATTAAACTTTGATGGTCTATACCAGGGGTGGGGAACATATGGCCTCAAGGCCACGTGTGGCCTTCTAGGTCCTGAAGTGTGGCCCTTTGACTGAATCCAAACTTCACAGAACAAATCCCCTTAATAAAAGGATATGCTCTGTAAAACTTGGACTCAGTCAAAAGGCCACACCCAAGGACCTAGAAGGCCACAGGTTCCCCACCCCTGGTCTACACTGAGGAATAAGAATTAAAATTCCTACTTAGGCCCCCCTTTCCTTTAAGACAGGAGCAACACTATAGAGTAATCCAAACAAAGATACAAACTTAAAGGCAAATTCAAATATGAGAGAAAAAAATTCAATTCTTAAATTGTAGACACCACGCCAGATGTCATGGCTAAGTGGCATGAAGGAAAAGAAGACAATCAATTACTGGACCAAATCACTTGGCACGGCATCTATGAAAATAGTGGGGCTCATCAGAATTGGTTGGTAAGGACACAGACAGGATAAGCTGGGAGATCAGAGAATCAGACAGAGTATTTGGATGGAGGATCCACTCCAGTGAGGCATCTTAAGTAGCTTTTGGAATTCCAAAAAACCATATCGGCCCTTGCATGTCTCTTTTAAAAAGTCTGGAAAATTATTAGCTTTCAGAGTTTTAAGGATCTGGACCAGAAAAGGCATTTTAATATAATCAGTAATTGGTTATCCAGAAGCTGATTGTCTAATGAATCTGTAATCTAGGTCTCTCTCTTTTTTCCTATTCCTCTGGCTTTTTGGCTATTTTATACTTTATTAGCTCCTTTATGATATGATTGGTTTTCACTTAAATTAACTGGCGTCAAAACAAATTAACTTATGTCTGGGGAAAGTGATTGGTGCTAGGAAAGATTGAAAGGAATAGCTAAAAATTAGGCTCTGAAAGGATCTATATATCTTCATGGTAATAGGGTATGAGGTTATACAAGGTAATTAAAATAAAAACTATGATTTTTTTTAGAAGTAGTTCTCTCACAATGTCCTGCCCCAGATTTGTATTTTGTTCCCTTCTTAGATAATGGTCAACAGCAAACTCAAAGCAGTATTTCTTCATATATACATATGTTTGTGCATATTTAATTAATTAGTAGGATTTTAATTCCTATTCTTCAGTATAGACCCTCAAAGTTAGACAGCTATATCTATTATCTAAATTACTTATTTTGGGGGTGTAAGTATGTGTATATGTGTGTGCACACACACACACAACACACATACGCATATACATGGGTGGGGGGAGTAGAGAGAAGGAGAGAGGGAAATAATGCCTTGAGTATGTTGTTGAACACCATCTAAGAGGGGACCAAGATGCTATCTCTTTCACAAATCAAAAACTCTGCTATTTACTATCTATGTAATCTTAGGAAAGCTCTAGATCTCACGTTCCTTCCTCATCTATAAAGTAAGGGGGCTGGATTAGTTGATGTCCAAAGTCCTATTCAAATCTAACTTTGTGAACCTATGAACTCCTACAATCCTGAATAATATAGACTGAGCCTTTAAAATATAGGAAATATGGCTTGGAGGACAGAATGTGCCTCTTGACATCAGGAAGACCTGGCTGCAAATTCCACCTCTGACAATGACAAGCTGAATTGACTCTCGGAAACTCGGTCATTGCTTATGTGACTAAGACGCTAGGACTACGACTTAGCTCATAATTCACAAAGGACCTGTCATCAGCAGAGGTAGGAGGAGTTCCTTTAGTGGAAGTTCCCACATGCTAATAAAAGCACAGATCCTGTGAACCTAGATTCCAAGACGGAAGAGACTTCAGAAGCCATCTAATCCAATCTTCTCATTCTATAGATGAGGAAAGTGAGGGTTAAGTGACTTTCCTAGAGTCACAGAAGTAAGCGCAAGAGCCAGGATTTGAATCCAAGTCTTCATGCTCCAAATCTGGCACTCTTTCCAAAATAACACAATTTCCCCTGATCCGTCCACTTAATTAGACATAGTTAAAACAAATATATTTATACCTTTTTTTCTTGTTATACTCTATAATTTCTTGTATTCTTTTTTTCCTTTTAAACTACAAATCACAAGCCAGAAATACCTTGGGAAGTGTGAGTTTCAGTGTAGTGTTCTCCACATTGGACATGCATAGGAGGCAAGATATATGGCTGTTGTCTCGGCTGAAACAAAGAACATATAAAACACAGGAAAAGTCTCAGCAAATGAAAATTATCTATTTTAGAAGAGAGAATAAAGATACCTGGTCCACTCCATCACCCAGGGTTCATAAGTGAATCCTGCCCTTGGCCACTACTGTTTGCTCTTTTTTGCCTTTGCCTACTCTTTAACCCTACTGCTGGTTATCAGAGCTTCCATTTCTCTCTTATTCAGTCCACTGGGAAGAAGAGAATAAAAATGTGTTTAATAAAAGGCATGACTAGCTTTGGTCAATAATAGATGGTGAGACTTTCAGATACAGAAGTGAAGGACTCAAAGTCCGTAATGAGGCATACATGTGTATGTATAGAAATATATGTAGAAATTTATTTTGCTTTCCAAAGCTTGAAGTCCTATGCTTTTCATCTGAAAAGTTAAAGTGTTAGGTTAAATGATCTCTAAGCTCCTTTTTGTTCTAAATAGAAAACCATATAACTCTATAAACATTTTAAAAAAGAGTTTTGCCGACATTATTAAAATGGTGATTGCCCTTAGAAAGCAGCAGCAACTAGGAAACCTAAAACATCAAAATCAAGAGACACCATCTTATGCTGGCATTTCTCCTACCATACCATTGGAGCTGAAAAAAGGAACCATCTACCATTTCCTTGCTTCTTTTGTTTTTAAAAAGCAAAAGCACTGAGATGGCAAACATTCAATGATGAAACAAAGAAGAAAGTGAAGGCAAGGAAAATAGAAAAGAGAGGAAAAGGAATAAAGGATGGAAGTTGATAAAACATCCTTTTGGGAAAGGAAGTAGATGAGAGCAGCAAAGAAAATCTGTTAGCAGTACCACTGGTTGGTTTGGGAACTGAAACCTCAAAAAGCATTTTTCTGCATCTTTAGAAAGAGCAGTTCAACTTTTAATTTGTTTCTATGAGAATAGGGCATGTGATGTGTCCGGGTTTCAAATAGTGAGGAGGGATCTGTACTGGTCTAAAACAAGTATAAGACATAGGTGAGAAGACCAGGAATTAGAATCATAGGACTTCAATTTGAATCTTGGGTTTATTCCTCGCTGCATGTGTGGCTTTGGGCAAATTACTTTATATATATGGGTCTCACCTTAATCTTACATAGTACTCTGTTCGAGAGATATCATGGAATAGTGGAAATATTGTAGCTTTATAGTTAGCGGACCTAGATTCATAGCCCAGCTCTGGCTGGGTGACCTAATCTCATCTTTTTAGGAGGCTGTTTCACCATCTGCAAAATAAGAGTTTGGGGCTAGATGATCTCTTAAGCCCCCCACCCCAGCTCTAAATCCAATGATCTTATGACTAAAGTGAGAAATCGGCAACACTATTTAATGATAACAGACACAAGAGGGAAATGAAATTGTTCTTGCTTTCATTCCTATCAGCGAAATGACAAATCAACTGACATGAGAAAGGGGAAGTTGTGAATCATGTTTCCTTTTAGGCTTAGGTTATCAGGATCAAATAGGGAAGGCCTTTTATAAATAAATCTAAATATATGATCAGGTCAAGGGATAGAATAGTTGCTTGGCCTCATCATGCTTCATGAACTTTTGTTGGGAAATGATCTCACTGATTTAAAAGCTGAGATTTTAATGAAAGGAAAAAGGAAAACAACAACAACAAAAGAGAATTTTAAAAAAAAACAGTACAACATTGCATATCTAATTGCAGTCCAGGTGACAAGTTTAAATTGATACTCCAGGTTTTTGAGTTGCTAAAGGGTAGGGCAGCTGGGTGGCACAGTGGATAGAGTGCTGGGCCTGGAGTCAGGAAAGCTGATCTTCATGAGTTCAAATCTGGCCCCAGACACAAGTGGTGTGACCCTGGGCAAGTCACTTCATTCTGTTTGCCTCAGTTTCCTCATCTGTAAAATGAGCTAGAGAAGGAAATAGCAAACTACTCCAGTATTTTTGCCAAGAAAACTCCAAATGGGGTCATAAAGAGTAGGACACGGGTGAACAACAACAAAGGGCGGGGATAACGTCTACATTATTTAAAACAATGCCTATTAGAGCAATTTGCTCATTTAGACAACAAGCAATTACTAAAATAAGAAATATTTTTTGCAGCACTAAAAGAAC
>CM053626.1:243981016-244065611 GCA_028646595.1 Phalanger gymnotis | reverse complement strand
AAAAAAAAAAGATAAAGAAAGGCTAGACCATGTCACACCATATACTGAGCATCTGCTGGCTTTGATGGAAATTGTAAATAGTCGCTAATTTGAACTGACAGAGTTTCTTCAGTGGGAGCTCCCTGTATTAATGAGACCATCACTAATGAGGTCCAGACCAAATTCAATTTTTAACTCCATCAGTGAGATGACTTGATATGACAATGTTCTACATACCAGTGATGACCGGCTCCAGGTGGGTTGTCGTCTGATGGGCGGAGGAGAGCTTGACTGTCTGCATGAAAGATGGAAAGATGAATGCAGTCTCATATTAGGTACCAGGTTTGAAGAACAAGTCTCATTTATGAAAAAATACTTAGGTGGAAATAAGAAATTCTGAAATAAACATCAACTCCTTTGTCAAAGTTCAAATAAATGAAAATAACTTAGAATCTTTATTACTGCACAAAAACATAATATTGAAATAATTTTTCTCATTGGCATTGCTATACTCAGATTGTCCTTTCCACCAAAAGGCCCAACATAGCAGAAAAAAACACAATAACCTTGCATTTAAAAATAAAAAGGTGGTAGGAGGAGTAGACGGTTCTTAAGAAACAAAAAAGCAATGTCTCATGATGATCTAAATGATAGCTCAGAGGCAAGTTCAAAACAATGATGGAGTTTCAAATAGGTCAGACCGAAGTCTGCAAATCAGCTCAGAAAGTTAGCCATGTAAGCAAAACCTTAGCTTGGAATATATCGGAGTAGCTGGAGGAATTGCCTTGTGCAGGGCTGGGCAATGGGGTAGACAGCTGAAGAGTGGCCTAGGAGTCTTATGTAGGCAAACAGAAAACTTAAAAGCATTATGGAGCTAAACTCTAAGATACGTCTCATGTGTTGCAAGGCTCAAGAGAAGCACTGGTTGAAAAACACTAAGGCAGCCAAGGTAGGAGACTGGAATAACCAGACACAGGTGGAAATACTAAGGTAACGGGGTGGAGAAGAGAAGTTATGAAAGAAACAAGCTCTATAACAATGAGGCAGAATGGTGCAATAGAAAAAGACCAGTTATTGATAATTATTAGAGGTAGCATTTACATAGTACTTTCGGGTTTGCATAGCTCTTTACAAATACACAATTGGTGAACTTATAAATAAAACAAATTTGCAATGATATTTCATTTTATCCTCACAACAACTCCAGGTGCTATTGTCCTCATTTTACAAATAGGGAAACTGAGGCAGGCAGGGTTTGTTTTTTTTTTTGTAGGTTTTTTTTTAAGTGACTTGCCTACTGCCACACAGCTAGTTGTCTGAATCTATATTTGAATTCCAGGTTTAGCACTCTATCCTCTGTCTCACCTAACTGCCACTAAACAAACTGGATCTGCCATTATTGACTTGGATTCAAATATCAGCACTGCCTCTTACAACCTGTGTGACTTTGGACAAGTCACTTAGCCTCTCTAGCCTTCCATTTCTTTATCTATAAAATGGGAGGGCTGGACTAGATGACCTCTCAGTTCCCTTTCAGCTCTAAATGTATGATCTTAAATTTTAAATTTAGAAATGGAGGTATGTATGTGTAGATAAGAAAATCAAAATTTCTTTTCATCATTTTAAAAATGAATTTAAAATAATTTCTAAATCAATTTTAATTTTAATTAATTTTTAATTGATGGTAAATTATACTGAACTTTCCATTTGAGGAAAAAGGGACAGAAAAAGAGAAACGGTGACACTATCACTTTAAGGCAAAGTCTGGGAAAATGGCTGAGTTTATATGGTAGTACAGTCAGCTTACAAAAGGTTTTCTTGGTTCATATCAGCTCACTGGTATCATTGGCAGAGCTCTTATTAAATTCAAGAAGCAATTTAATGAATTAATTAAAACAAGAGTGGAGGTTCAGATGCAAATATAAACGGAAGCTGTTTCAAAGAGATAACCATATATTGAGAGATCAGGGGGTGTGACAAGGCTGTCCTCCAGGTTCTGTGTTTGGTTCAAATGGCAGCTATAAAATTCCCTCCCCCCCACTTAATTTTCCTCTCTTTGATCTACTGATCCTCCAATTTCCATTGGTAAGCTTCATTATACACTAAACACTAGAACAAATACACACTAGCATGCATACATGCTCCTACACATATATGTGAGTAGGTGAGTATCTATGTAAGTACATGCATATACATATTTGCACATGACTGTGCGACATGCACATGCATACATCTTCAATACATATCCATGCAAACATGTGTATATATGTATTGTGAGGACATGCATGCATATCTATGATCCCTGGTTAGCTAGCACCTGAACGTGACCAACTTTCACAAAGGCAGTGACTTGTGATAGCTGGAATGAAACAAATGAATGGCCTTTAATGTGTGGAGGGGAAAAAAAAAACTTTGCCCTGACCTAAAGATACAGTTACAAAAGCAACAGAGACTCCCCAGCAGGGATTGCTCGGGGCCAACATTTTCCAGACCCTTGATTGTGTCCGCTGGGGGAGTACGAACGCAATTGCTCGGTCTGCATTGACTTTCCTGAAGCTCTAGGATACAAAATTAGACGCCCCATATTTCTAGGCTCCCAAATTGCTGCCCGCTCCCCGCTGGCAAACTTCTTTTTAAGACAACCACAGTCAGGGTAATGATGGTATGAGCCCCCAGCATGCTGTTCCTGAGGTCAGGTCATCCTGAAGTTCCCTCATCAGACTCTCCATTATCATCCTTATTTCCAAAAAGAAAAAAAATTAAAAATATGGATTGGTGCCATCTATTAGAGTCTTGCAAGCATTCCTCTAATTACCCAGGCCTCTCATCTTCAGTCAGATGACATGACCCAGAGGCACACGCAGGGGCTAGCCAACTGTGTAAGTGAAACTGTGATGAAGATGACAGGAGCTTCTTTTCTTTCAAGTTGGCTCCTGACTTCACAACACACTTCTGAATATACTCCATGCTTGACACTGTGAGGCACCCTAGGAAATTCTGAACAACTCAGCCATTCCAAAATCACGAAGCTTGTTGGTGGGGGTGGCCTGGGGTGGGGATGGGAGTGGAGGAGGCTGGAGAAAGAAGTTACAGGGCACACGCCTAAAGCAAGAGGGTATTAAAGGAGAGCTAACACACATGGAACAGGGTGAGCAGTTAACTTCATAAAATGAATTTTTTTCCACTCGTATAATTTTATGTAGATTGGACAAGAATTGACCCTAAAAGTTCTTCACTTCCTAGTGTTGGCCTCCTCTTTTGACTTCAGGCAAAGTATGATGAGATGGTAAGAGGGAACAGTGCAAAGAGGAATGTGTAATAAATAGAGATCACTAAAAACAAAACAAAACAAAAAAACAAGCCCAATTAAACTAAACCCTCAAGGGAGACAAGGGCACATGTTTACTTACTCGGTACAGATTTTGTTCTGCTTGTAAAACTTGTGTCTTGTAGCAAACAACCGAGAAATGTATTTGGCATTTTCAATATCGTCCTTTAAAAAAATAAATGGAAGACAGAGGGGGGAAAAATAAACATTTGATTATACATACATTTCACTATGACTACCTCTAAATTACATATGACAAACACATCCCCTTCCTCTCCCCTCACCAAAAAGTCCTACCATGAGAAGTCTAGTGGTTGCTGAAGGAACTGTTACATGTAAAATACTACTTGGCTCACATGCTTCCATCAGATTGCTTCAAAAATAAGGATGTAAACACACAATAACAAACACCAGCTATCATGAAATTTAAGGCAGAAAAGTGAAGTAGGTAAAGTCTAAGACCTAAACCAGGAACTCCATGGAGGATCAGTTCACCTGCTTATTTCAGATTAGCCTCTGGGGCACAATAAAAAAAAATCCATCATAGCTCAGGTCAGCTAGGGAAATCAAATGTGGTGTAACCTAACCAGGGGATGACCTGATGAAGCCTGTAACTGGAGGAGGATGGGTACAAGTAAATGTGGCACAGCAAAGAACATGATCCATTACAAAGAAGGAGACTTCAGGAATTTTAACCAGCGGTTTACAAGTTAGCTATAGTACCTGGAATGTTATAGATAGCGGTTTTATGACTGCTGAGTCTAAGCTTCAGTAACAATATACTTGGAGGATAAGGTATGGAAAGAAGGAAGGTACATCCTGCCCTTTCTAAACTGTTTTTCTGAATGCAGGCTTATTGGCTCATGACAAGAGAATCCATTGAGTTTGCAATTCAAATGATAATTGAATTTGATTTACTATACACCTACCATAGGATGCTAGGCAGCAATGGTGCTAGATATAAGGACACAAAACAGAGCACGCCCTAGGAAGTTCTATTCTGCTAAAAGCGAAAGTTTTAGTCTACTCTCTCTGTCTTTAAAGAGCAGCATTGTATGATCTGCTTACCGTGTGAAAGAGGGCTGTCTCTTCTTTGTTGATTAGCTCCAGTAAGATGGTAGACTTGTTATGTGTGATATTGCCAATGTCATTCCACCTAAACAAAAAAGACATCACTGAGTTTGACCAGAGATGCTTCCAGGTAGCATCGGAAAATAATAATAGTATTTGTATGGTACTTAAAGTTTTCCAAGCCCTTTACAAACTTTATCTCATTTAATACTCACTATAAATCTGAGGGGTAAATGCAAAATATTGTCCCGACTTTGCAGACAAGGAAACTGAGACATAAGAGAAATTAAACTATTTGCTCAGAGCCACATAGCTAGTAAGTGTATAAGACAGGATATGAATTCAGGGCTTCCTGATTCCAAATCTAGCATTCTATCTACTACATCAACTAGGCTAGCAATATGTAATCTCATTTTAGAAAACATATTTGTAAACTAAACACTGTATAATTAATATAACGGCCAAGCTTGGCCCCAGAGAAGAGATGAGAAAAATTATACTTCAGTAGAAAAGGCATTGGTGTTAATGCTGCACCTTCTGTTAGATTTGGGCAATGTATTGATTTGTTTTGCTGAGGGTTTTTTTTGGTTTTTAATCTTTGTAACCAGGAGGGGCAGCTAGGTGGCACAGTGGTTAGAGTACTAGGCTTTCAATCATGAAGACCCATGAGTTCAAATCTGACCTCAGAGACTAGCTGAATGACCCTGGGCAAGTCACTTTAACCCTGTTTGCCTCAGTTAACTTATCTGTAAAATGAGCTAGAGAAGGAAATGGCAAACCACTCTAATATCTTTGCCAAGAAAATACAAAATGCAGTCATGGCGGGGTGGGGGGGGCTGGACACTAATGTAGCAACACAATGATCACAAATCAAGGGAAGGCTTGCTGGGTAGAAGAAGGAGAGGAGTATATTTGGAAGTGAATGTGATGCAAAAGGAAAAAGCACTTTTTTTTCT
This sequence comes from Phalanger gymnotis, assembly GCA_028646595.1. Lineage (NCBI taxonomy): Eukaryota > Metazoa > Chordata > Mammalia > Diprotodontia > Phalangeridae > Phalanger > Phalanger gymnotis. The sequence goes on along the minus strand of CM053626.1, from coordinate 244,060,277 downwards.
TCTTTTCTTGTTTATTTATTTATTGTTTTGAAATTTTATTTAAATTTTATATTTTTAAAGAAATATATTTTATGCTACTAAAAAAGAAATTAAAAGAAAACCAAATCTCTGATTCCTCTCCGCTACATTCCCCTCAAAAATACTTTTAAAAATATTTTCTTCAAAGAAATCCAAATGATTTTTTATGGAAAATGGTGGCTGTCTTAAAGCAGAAAGTATAAATTAGATGAGAGAGTTAGATTACATGATCTCAAAGATCCCAGTTTTAGGATGCTAAGTAAATATACATTTACTACGTACAGCAAGACATTCTTAGTTCTGTAATATCCAAAAACAGTTTACTGGAGTTTATGACTCCTGTTATTAACTTTAAAAAAAATTGGAAACAATAATACATGTAAAGCTGGAAGGGATCTTAGAGTCCATCTGGTCTAAACCCCTCATTTTACAGATAAGGAAACAGAGACCCAGTGGGGTTCAGTGCCTTGCCCGTGATCACACAAGTAATATGGAGAAGAGGCAGAGTAAGAATAACCAGCATTTCAATAGAACTTTATAAATACTATCTCATTTTATCTCCACAACAACCCTAGGATATAGATTGCATTACCGACCCCAGTTTACGAATGAAGAAATTGAAGGAGACAAAGGCTACGTGACTTGCCCAGGGTTATACAGCTAGTATAGCTGAGCCTAGATTTGAAGTCAGGTACATCTTGACTCTAGGCCCGGAGCTCTATCTACTACACCAGCTAGCTATCTCTATAATTTGAACCCAAGTCTAATGACTCTACAGCCAGTACTCATTCCGCCACCTTATTTTGCTTCCCCTACATAGCTATCCAGTTCTAACCTGAATAAGAATTTAGTCTGCCACATAAACAGAACTTCTTGTGCTTTGTTTTTAACTATCCTAGGGTGAAAAAGCAGATTTTTCCTAAAGTATTCTGTGTTTATTTATTCCTTTCAACCACCTTCCAGGAGGTTCTTGATTTTTTTAATGATGGATGGACACATCAATCAATCACGACTCTACACTGTGTGTATCTAAGCAAGAGAATCCATAGTAACTTTTTGTTAGCCCACACACCAGATACGGTAAGGCCTACTAAAGATTGTACCTGGTCAGTATTTAATAAACTACCACATTTCTAAGAGTTACATAAACACACTAGGGGCATTTTCACTAGCTGTCCTCCATGCCTGGAATTCTCCTCCTTCCTATCTCTACCTCCTGGCTTTCTTCAAGTCCCAGCTAAAATCCCACTTTTTACGGGAATCTTTTAATTCTACTGCCTTCTTTCTGTTGATAATTTCCAATTTATCCAACTTATGTACTGTTCTTGATCTTTTGTTTTAGAAGAGGACCAATGACATCATGGGGTGATGGCTTGACTTGCACTGAGTGAGGAAGAATTATATGCAAAGCCTTCAGACTCACTCTCTCTTCCAGAGTCATTGGAACGCAGGGGCAAGGCAAAAGTCAAGATGACTGGCAAGTCTGCCCATGGATGTTCACATGCTGTCTCTCTCATTAGACTGCTGAGCAACTCGTCTTTATTTATTCATTCCTTCATTTACTTATTTATTCATTCATTAGTTCACAATGCCTGGAAGGCTGAAGATGCTTAATAAACACCTATCGACGGACTGACTGCCAAAATAAAATGGAACGTCTTATGAAACAAAGTTTAAAGTAAGGCACAGAAAAGATGCTCGACCAAGTTTGAAGATGGAAGGGGAGGAGATGCTACTGATTGTAAGTTCCTTGAGGGTAGGGACTGTTTTTTGCCTCTTTTTTGCATCCCCAGCACTTAGCACAGTGCCTGGTACATAGCAGGTGCTTAATAAATGCTTACCGATTGATAGCCAACTTGTCTCCCTAATTTTAATGTGAACTCCTTGGAGCAGCAAGTGTGTTACTGCCTTTCTTCACACCTCCAGCATTTAGGAGAGTGCTTGGCACACAGTAAGCACCTTATAAATGTTTGTTGATTGACTGAATGACTTGCCCCTTGCCATCAATATCTTGAAATTTCATCATTCAGTACTATGTGGTTCTATGGATTTGGTCACTTTAAATCACAGCACCTGTTGGCAAAGTGAGCAATGGTGCTTTTGTCTTAGTATAAGTAACCTGTGATGTGTGGGTCACTAGCCAGTCAATTGTGGCCTGACTTGGTAGACCAGAAGGGAAGCGACTTGCACCTCTCCCTTCTTCCCACAGCCCAGCCACTTTTTCAGTGAGGTAGGAGACGGCTGAAAGCTGCCACAACCACAGCTTCTCTCTGTGACGCTCTCTGGGTGCTAGGGTATTTTAGGGAAAGAAGAGAATGTGGCCTGGTGCCATAAGCAAGGCTCCCAGCCTGTTTGAGAGTACAACCCAGTTTTTGCTGAGTCACATTTCTCTCTTCTAGTTTAACCTATCGATGAACAGGAATTTAAGTGCCCACAATGTGGCCAGACTGGGTATACAAAGACAAAATCAAAGTCCTTTCACACAATCTTAAATTCTATGTGAATATTTCACAGACCTGACTTGATATTAAGGCTTAAGTTAAAGCAAATTAAAAAAAAACTTTTCTTAGCAAATGGTTTGGAGAACTCTTGCTATAAAGGGAATTATCTCTCAAAAATAAGTGTTGCTAATATGATTTTCAAGTGGGGATGCCCATTGAATATGTCAAGTGCAAGAGACGTCCCAAAATTTTCTTAAAAATATTTATATTAAATGGAGTCTAGGAGGAGACACTACACAACCCCACACTGTCAAAATGCAACTCATTAAACTCAATATTGTTCCTTATATGGAGAGGGAGAAAAGAAATAATTTAGTTTGCTATGCAAAGGTATCTGCAAAAATTAGGCAAAAAATTAAAGAAGACAGAAACTGACAACAAAAATTAAGAAACAGAATAAACCAATGAGATTGTACCACCCACAGACACAGAGGAGATCAGCTGTAGCAAGGACTTGGGGAACTGCACAGAAGAAGAAAATTGCAGGAAAGGATATACTGGTTTTAATCAAACATTTTCAATCAGCAGCATTGGGGAGTCTTAAAAGACCACTCTCATACAATAATACCACATCTTGTTTGAAGAGAACATTATGTATTTCAAAGCACTTTTATACGCATCTAATTTGATCCTTATTTTACCCTATGAAATTGCTGAGGCAATCTATCCCCATTTTAGATCAATCAATCAACATTCATTAAGCACCTACTATGTGCTGGGAACTATGCTAAGTGTTGGGGATACAAAAAAGAGAAAAAGACAGTCCTCTTCCAAGGAGCCTACAATATAATGGGGGAAACAACATGCAAACAAATATATATGGAGCAAGCTATAGTCAGGATAAATAGGAAATAATTAAGAGAGGGAAGGTGCTACAATTCAGAGGAGTTGAGGACAGTTCCCCGTAGACAGTAGAATTTTAGTTGAGATTTAAAGAAAGCCAGGAAGCAGAGAGGAAAAGAGAAAGCACTGGAGTCATGGAGGACAGCCAGAGAAAATGCCTGGAGCCAAGAGATGGAGGTCTTATCCCCAGAATAGCCAGGAGGCCAGGGTCACTGGATTGGAGAGTAAGTGTTGAGGAGTAAGGCATAAGAAGACTGGAAAGGTAGAGCGAGCCAGGTTGTGAAAGGCTTTGAATGCCAAACAGGGCAGTCTGTATTGGCTCCTGGAGGCAACAGGAATCCACTGGAGTTGGCTGAGTAGAGGGATGAAGTGGTTGTGGTTGTTATTGTTTGCCCTTTGTTCTCAAAGAGGTCTATGACATCAGGGAGGGGATGCCATGCCACGCAAGTAAGTAGGATCTAAGTGAGGGAGCATGGTGCACAGTTACCAGCCTCACTCTCTCCTCCAGAATCATCTGGGTCCAGTGGCAAGATATGGATCAGGACAACTGGAGACGGCCCTGGATGCAGTGGGAGGCCTTTGCCTTTGCCTTTTTAAGTTAAGGTTTTTAACAGGTCTCAGTTTGACTGAGGCAACACTCATTAGGTGATTAAGGCCAGGTAAGAAATGAGGCAGAGAATGACCTCTTTACTTAGTTAAAAAAAAAAAATCCATCTAGGAGGTGAAGACCCTCAGGGTTTCTAGCCAAAACAGAAACAAGTGATACTTATGTTCATTCTGAGCCAACCAGGGCCCAAACAAAGACTAAGTAGGGCTTGGCCACGGACCTACTGTTGGCCAATCAATGAAAGCCAGAGTGATTTGGGGTTAAGGTTGGTCTTTAAGAAAGAAAAAAAATTCTCAGGAATTAAAGGGAATGAAAATTTTAATCTCTGAGGTATGAGGAAACAGACACAGAATGGTAAATATGTTGCCTAAATATACAAAGGTCCCAAAACAAGCTTTCAAAATTCTTAAATCCAGCATTCTCTCCACTTTACCAAAACCAATTCTGTTCATGCATCTCATTTCCATACTCAGCAATTACTAGGTGACAGTCTAGTTTAATCAGACCTTGAAAATGGCTACCAAAGTCTATTCCCTGGTCACTAGAAGGTTCAAACATAATTACCTAACAGGAAAAGAGGTAGTGGGGTGTTTTAGCTCTACCCCTTCCAAATAAGCGATTGTAACTGTGACCACTGGCTACCTCCACAATATTTCTTTATTCATTAGCACAATAAAGGTGCTACAATTCATCCTAAAAGACCTTAGAGAAAGGTACTTAAGATAGCACAGTCAGAAAATGCTGTTCCAATTCAAATCCCACTTTGACATTCACCATCATTGTGACAATGGGCAAGTCTCTTAACCCCGCCTCCATAATTTTAAGTGGTAATGACCCATACTAAATCAACCTAACAACGTCTTTGTTCTCATTGACATGACTTACTTTATCCATAAATTAAACATAATTTTAGCTCATGTTGGCTAAATAATTGTGAAGAGGTGTATTAAAATTATTTTCATCTCTGGGCGCAGATTTGCTGTTTGATTAGGTGCAGACTTCTCCAGGTCACTTGATATCTGCCTGTGGTTATTCTATACATTCTATATGGTAAGTTATGAAAAGGCTTACTATAAAATCAGTCCTTAAATTTTTTTAAATTTAATTAATTTATTTAATATATTTAGTTTTCAGCATTGATTTTCACGAGAGTTAGAATTACGAATTTTCTCCCCATTTCTTCCCTCCCGCCCACTCCAAGATGGCATATATTCTGGTTGCCCCATTCCCCAGTCAGCCTTCCCTTCTGTCACCCCACTCCCCTCCCATCCTCCTTTCCCTTTTTCTCTGGTAGGGCAAGATAAATTTCTACACCCCATTGCCTGTGTATCTTATTTCCTAGTTGCATGCAAAAACTTTTTTTTGTTTTTGAACATCCAGTCCTTAAATTTTGCTGTACTAATTGCTCACAATTATCCCTTTTCTTCTTATGGTAATCATAGTGATGCATATGGGGAAAAGGAATAATTATGAACAATACAAAAGAGGAAAAAAGTTGGTCTAGATGGCATCTGATGCCCCAGCCCATTCTCTTTCTATCATCCTATAGACCTATGACATTAAAAAACTAGTCAGTGGTATCAGTCACTTGCTTTTGGTACAGCGACGGCCCCTGATAGCCACTGTAATCACCTTTAGGAGTTAAAGATACTGCTAATGTAACTAGAATCTCAGGGCAATTAGATGGTGCAGTGGACAGTGTGCTGGGCCTAAAGTCAAGAAGACCTGAATTCAAATCCAGCCTCAGACACTTAGTAGCCATGTGACCCTGTGCGAATACCAACCCTGTTTGCTTCAGTTTCCTTATCTGTAAAATGAGCTGGAGAAAGAAATGGCAAATCACTCCGTCAACTTTGCCAAGAAAACCTCAAATGGGGTCATGGAGAGTGAGATACAACTTAACAAAACTAGAACCTCAAGTGCTTTCTTATTGGTAAGCAAAGGGGGAAAAAATTCTTCGTGAATAATAAACACGATGGGTAGTCTCCATTTTGATAATCAAATTGTTTAGGGAGGGCAATGTAATTAATGGATAGAGCCTCAGCCTTGGAATCAGAAAGACTCAGGTTTGAATTCTCAGACAAAGATTCCTAGATCTCAAGCTGGAAAGGTCCTCAGACGCCATCTAGCTTTACAAGCATCCAAGGTGGAATTTGAACCACGGTCTTTCTTACTGGAGAGGTCATGTTCTCACTACACTACCTCCCTTATTAGACACTTACTAACTATCCTTTCAGGAACAATAGCCCCTTCACTACAAGGTTTTTGCGAGGTTCAAATGAGATAATATACATAAAAAGCTTTTATAAAGCTTACGAAATTATATAAATAAGAGCAATTATTACATACCCTTCCTCTCAATTAGCCAATTGAATCCAATTCAACAGACACTAAATGAACAAGGCAGTGTGCTTGCAACCCTGACTCACAACCCAATTATCCCCTTTCAGCTCTGTAGAGTATAAAAATGAGCTCCCTGAATCCATGGGGAAAGGGGAGAAAGTCCTTTTTCCGAGTGCTGTCATAGAAAAAGGGAAGGTCAATTTCCCTATAACTGCTCAATCATACAAAGAGTTTCCCTTACCAATGCTGAAAGAAATTCATCTTCCTGAACCACAGATTAAAGAACTGGGTTTACCTACTGAGCAGCTCTGATCCTTTAACTTCATTGTTTTAAGTATCAGAAGAAATAGAAACACAAAACGAGAACAAAAGCCTTACCTGTGTATTGATAGTTGCCTTCCAATTCTGTTCCTCACAAAAATTCCCATGAAGAAAACGCCCAGATGTACATTGTTTCCATGATTATCCTGAGAGAGAGAATAAAAAAAGAAAACAAAGGATATGTTTGGTAAAAGGGAACACTGGTTTCCTTGAAATACAATGCAGATTTGTATCTACACTTCAGTCTGCTGTGGGGCAGTACATCCACCCTCACTGGAAATCTTGACCAAAAGCTAGATGCCTGTTGGTCAGGTAGGATGGAGAAAAAAGTTCTTGTTATGTACAGTTGGCCTTGGTGGCCATGGAGGGCCCTGCCAACTTTCAATTTCTACCAGTCGACTCCTCCATTTCACTCCTGAAATAAATAGCTTGTAGATGGCAGGTATCATGGCAATGAGGATTTTTTTTTAGTGGATGCTAGAAAATAAAAAGCTTCATCACACCGCTACTCCTAGGACTGCATCTATTGTTATACACCTTCCAGACAAAGGCATTCGCCACCTGCTAAGTGTTGCTGATGCTCTTTTTATCCTCTACCATATGCAACTACTCGTCTTGTTTCTGTCCTTCCCTCTTCTCTTTCCCTTTCCCCTCCCTCCCCCCTCCCAATCCCTTTCTTTTTTATTTTCCCTTTGCATTTACTTTTGGACCAGGCAGTGGTAGCCTTGCATATTGCTTATCTCCACTTAAGAGTCCTTGAAGCTAAAGAAGATACATTTGAGAGGTTATTTAATAATGCCACAAGATTATACATGAGACAGAATTAAAAGGAAGCAGGCATTGCAAGCAAATATCAGGGGTTAGTGGAAAAGGAATCACTAGTAGTGTATGCCTCCTTGCTCCTTGCGCCTACCTCTCTCCATCAGTCAATAAGCATTTATCAGGTGCCTACTACATGCCAAGTACTGTGCTCACTGCTCAAGCTAGGCAAAAATGAAACAATCCCTAACCTCAAAGGTGACCTGGGAGATAGCACTCATGCATATCGGTATATACAAAGCAGACCCAAGGTAATCTGGGAGAGGAATATATATCAGAGATTCTAGGGCACCTGTATTTTGTATCAAAAGTATACCCCAGTCAGCCACCATCATATTTCCCAGTGGTTACATGTTTAGGTTTGTTCTACTCCAAGTAGTAATGCTAGCGTTTCTAATTTGTAGGCAGACAAATCTTTTTACAAAGTAGATTTTGTACAATTAAGATTATAGGTATTTGTATGTGTTAAAGCATCACTACCAGATGAAACATGACCTGATATGCCTGTCGACATATACCATAACACTGATAAGGCATCTTCCCCTGATACTTTATGCCAAAAGGCAAAGGAAAGGTAAATCTTGGGTACGAGAAGGACATAGCATATTGTCAACAACAACTTACGCGTCAAAGCTGTTGTGAAAAACATCATCAAGGACATATATGACCTGGTAAGCAGGTGGCCAGTTACATATCAGGAATAAGAAATGGTAGACCAGCATCCCACACCACGTACCAAATACTGAATGACTTAGACATAAAGGTGACGTCACCAACAAATTAGAACAAGGAAGAAATTTCCTGTCAGATTTATGGCTAAAGTATGAGAGTTCATGACCAAAGAAAGGATAGAGAGGATCATGAAAGGTGAAATGGACCATTTTGAGCTTTACAGAACTTTAAGTTTTTACATAAATAAAACCTAATTTAGCTCAAATTAGAAAAAAGTAAATGGGGGAAAAATCTCTGCAGCAAATTTCACTGGTAAACATTTGTAACATATAGGGAACTGATTCAAATTTACAAGAGTAAGAATCCCTAGTTGATAAATGGTCAAAGGATATGAACAAACAGTTTTCAGTTTTCAAGGAAAATCTAATCATTTATCAGTAATCATGAAAATGATTACTAAAAATTAAAAGTTTAAGACAATTCCAAAATTCTATCTCACAACCACTAGATTGGCAAAGTTGACCAAAAAAAAATCAAAATAAAAAATGCTGAAGAGGCTATGGGAAAACAAAGACATGGTTCAATTGTTAGTATAGCTGTGAACTGATCAAGCCATCCTGGTAAGTGATTTAGAACTATGCTCTGAAATTTTCTAAATCGTACGTACCCTTTGACCCAGTGATACCAACTAGGTCTATGCTCCAAAAAGAACAAAGACAGAGACAAAGGACCCATGTGTACAAAAATATTTATAGCATCTCTCTAAGTGGTGGTAAAGAACTGAGCTGCCCTTCAACTGGAGAATGGCTGAACATGTTATGGTATATGAATGTGATGGAATGCATTGAAAGAAATTATGAAAGGTATAGTTCCAGGGAAATCTGGGAAGACTTGCATGAACTGATACGAGGGGAATGAGAAGAAATAAAAAAAATTATACCACAACAACCACATTTTAAAGACAAACAACTTTGAAAGGCTTAAGCCCTCTAATCAATAACCCACCACAATCCCAAAACCAGGGATGGGGAACCTGTCCAAAGCACTCATGATAATGCGTGCTAACCACATATTCTTTTTGACACGGCCAATGTGGGAATTTGTTTTGCTCGACTATACATATTTATTACAAGGGGGGTTGTTTTTCTTTTTCAATAGGACAGGGTCGATAGAAAGGAGAAAAAGTCAATTTTTATTAATTAAAAACAATTTTTAAAAGAAAAAAAAGAATTAAATGATTGATGGACAGTCCAGTAATGCACTGGTAAGCCCAAGATGTGTAGGGAACTAAATGAAGGCCTCTAGTAAATGAAGTAGTGCCTCAATGGAAGATTGGTGGTATGATATGGATCAGAATTACAAAGGGTGACATATTATAAAGAGATTATGATTGGTATTGGTGAAGGGACACTGATGACCTCATGGATCCAAGTGTCAAGGCCAAAAAAATGGGGGGATATCAGAATTATCATTGCGTACAGAACATCCAAATATATGATCTTTTTGTTAAATACACATATACGTAAAGAACTCAAGTACCTTACTTGGTGAGACTATTATCTTTTTTTAAAAAATCTTATCTGAACAGGAGTAAATTTAATAATGACTAGAACAGAGGAATTAACTATGGTAGTAAATGCAGAAAAGGGTTCAAGGGAATGCATATTTTTGAAGAGGCTTCTGAAAGAGCAGAGAAAATAGGTTTCAAGAAAAAGTAGAGATTTAAATGTAGATTACAAAATAGAAGAATGTATAGAAAAAAGATATAGAAATAGGGTACAGAGAAGGTAAAGAATAAGTCAGGCTGATGTCACAGAAAGGGTCATGAAAGGAAAAAGAACATAACATCTAAAGTTCTCAGCTTTTACTCTGTAAAATAAAAAGTTAGATAATTTATAACTCTAATATTCCGCATCCTCTGACATGTGGGTATATGTATGTGTATGTAAGTTTTGGAGGACAATACAGATCTGAACCTATGCTTTCACCCATTTATAGAAGTTCCAGGATGGCAATTCCTTTACCAATGCAGATCAGCAAGTCACTAAGGTCACTGGGTCACTAAGAAACTAGATGAAAAGATTGCTCACGTTCATCACAGGATTAGTGTATGTGAGAGGCCCAACTAAACCAAGGTCTTCCTAATACCAAGGCTAGCCCTCTATTGACTATACCATGGCACTTCATATTACATGATAGGGACATAAGTTGACAATTATAGAACAATGGAGAGAAATTACAGACAATTCTCCTTTAGTTTTTTTTTAATCAATTTATCTGAAACCATCATTCTCCATGGAAAATTGAGGCCTACAAGCAATATTTTACAAAGGGTTCCACTCTTAACCTTAGCAAAGATTAAGTCAGTATGGAAAGTAGTCGCTGCTATTGAAATAGTTGAGATGAAGATATGCCTAGATGGGACAGTAAATGATGATATGTTTAATCTTCTGAAAAATTAGAAAATATGGTGTTTTTTTTAATTCAAGTTATTTACTAACCATTTACTTTATAAGGTCAGTAATGACCTATACTACCCAAAGAGTCAATAAATCAGGGCAGTGGAACTGAAGCATCTTGAGAAAAGTAATATTTTTTGGAGGGGGTTGGGTGGGATATATTTTTCCTCAGACTGCTCTTTAACTTAATTTGGCTCCGTCTTCACCAGCCCTTCCACTGCCAGCCCTTCCACTACCACCACAGGGATTCCAATAATCCTATAGTCTGAAAGCTTCTTCTGGGGTCACAAAAAGCAAAGGTAAAAAGGAAAGGGAGTAATTATAAGCTCTACTAAAGCACAGTGACACCAAAAAAAAATTTGTAGTATCTCTCTACTTGCAAAAATGAGGTGGCATCAGAGGTCTTCAATGATTTTCCCATTTAAAATAAATTTAATAATGCAGCTTATATTAACAAGGAGGCCCATCTTAATATCTTGGCTGTTTCTATTCCCTGATACTGGCTCCAAACTCAAAATATCTCAATACTAACTTTTTTAATAATAGGTCCAGAATGGGGAAAAGAATCCAAACTTTTAAACCAGCACTTAGGGGAAACATTAGCTCTCCATCCCCAGTCTAAAACAAGCAAAATAGTTGGCAGTTGGAAAGTCAATTTTCCAGAAAGAGTGGAAAAGTTTCCTCTAATTTTTCAGTGACCCAGCATATCATAACAGTATGTGGGCTGCTGAAATATAAGTAGGTTGCAGATGGCATCATAAGGCATTATTGCTGGGAAAATGGATTACAGCCCTACAAAGGGCAGTCATCAGAGACACAAAAGAAAATTAAACAAATCTGAAAAAGGACCATTTAGCCATTTTCACAAGCTATAGCCACCCTTTTAGGCTCCCCCCGATGCACATGGGTAGTTCACATTAAAGCAAATTGCACATGTGCAAAGAGGAACAGGCCACTTATAGCCCATCCAATGAAGCCAGTTCTAAGTGAAATGCTTGTGATGAAATTGCAGTCAGGTCTAAAATTATTGGAATGAGCCAGTGGTATTTAGGTGTCTGATGAAGTTCCATTTTTCTACTGAAAGGAGGTTGGGAATGGTGGAAAAGAAAAACCAAACTTGGCCCTGAGCTCAGAAGCACAGTTTCCTCTTGCCTTTCTGTATCATGTGAGATGCCTTTCCCTGTGACAACAGCAGACAAAAAGAAAGGTTCACAGAACTGAATAAAAGAAAAGGTTTATTCACATTTACCTACTAAGCAGTGGTTATAAGCCAAAAGACGAGAAAAAGAAGACAAATGTCAGCCAAGAAGTCCCATGTGGCCATTTTTAATTATACATACTTTATATTAACTTGGGAAATAGCCATTTGTCTACTTCCTTGCCATGATTGCATAGCAATGTGTCTTCCCAGAAAATAAATAACAATGACTAATTCGTTCATTTTTAAAGTGAGTATATAGCTACTTCATAGGCAGCAAAAGCTGATAAATGTTTTGTATGTACCTAGAAAGCTGCCTTAAACTTAGACAAATTTTGTAAATTTGTGGCTAGAAAATCTCGGGCTGCTTTGAGTTTTATGTTACTTCACGTTATGCTTCAATGAATCCATGATCCCCCTTTCTAATGATGCAGGTCACAATCCATCTCTGCCTATTAATCCTGCATAACTCTTGTCTGTCCTCACATAAATTTTTCATAGGAGGCCTGCTCAACACATTAAGGGTTATCCTCTATAGCTCTTGACCTCACATGTACCAAAGGAGAAGAGAGGTTATCTGGTGGTCATCTTACCATTGTTGCTATATAATGAGACCAGCTCCTTTTCCCTTTCAGTCAGGCATTCTTTGATAATACTTTTTATGACATCTCCTCCATACAATGAAGAATGTCAATTGTGCAGACTATGAAATGCAGTTAGACAGATAGTTTATAGAGTTTTACTATCAGTACATGCATCTTGGAATAAATAAAACTAAAGATGACTAATGAACTGGGCCCAGAAATGAAGAGGAGGACAATGGGTTTAGATTGCTATGGGGAAGTTTCAGCTTCACGCTGAAACAAAGACACATAGTTTTTCACATCAATATTTTTCTAGTTTTTAAATTTCAAGCCCAGCATTCTTTCCACCACACCAAGAACTCTTCTCTGTCCTCATTTTTCTTCATTCCTTTGCAGTATATTAGCTACCTTCTCCATCTATACATTCATACCTCTCTGAGTTTTCATGATAGTGACCTTGAATTATTTTCCTCCTATCTGTCTGATTACTCTTCCAAAGTTTCCTCTGCTGAATTTTCATCCATCTTCCGCCCCTTAACCATGAGTGTACACCAAGGCCATCTTTCCTCTACATCCTCTTTCTTGATGACCTCATTATCACTCACATATTCAATTAGAACCTTTACACATGTACCTTCCAGACCTATATATCCAGCCCTAGTCTTTCTCTTGAGTTCCAGTCCTATATCACCAAATGTCAATTAGATATTTTCAACTGGATGTTTCAGAGGCATCTCAAACTCAACATGTCCAAATTTGTTATGTCTACCCTTAAACCCTCTTCTCTCCCTAATTTTCTTCTTACGAATGAAAGTACCACCATTCTTTCAGGCACTTAGGTTCACAACCTTGGAGTCATCCTGGATTCTTCCTTCTCTTTAACCGCCCCCCCCAATCCAATTAATTTGAAATCTTGTTGATTTTACACTCATAACATCTCTCTTATCTATTTCCTTCTCTCTGCTCACACAACTATCCTCTATCCCTGTCCAGTTAATGCCCTCATACTCTCTCTCCTAGACTATGTACAATGCCCGCTACATAGCTATTTCATAAAATCTTGTTGATTAAATGCATGCATGATACTTCTTTCTTTTTGATTTTTATTTAACTTTTGATATCTGTATGCCTGGTCGTCCAAATTGGATTTTAAGATCACTGGGGAAAGAGACCATGATCTTTTTTGTATCCTCACAGCATCTAGAAGGGTTCTGTGAACATAGTCCTCACCAAATATCTGCTGAATTAGTGAACAAATGAAAAGTACTCACTTATTGGAAAGAGAAATTGTTCCACAGTAGTCGCAAGACACTCAAATTTTATTTATCACAAAAGATAAACATTATTTCACTCAATAACGAACATTTGATTTTCTACCCCGGGCAAGGCACTGTGCAAAGGACCATGGATAATGTACAAGAGAGGACAGCATAGTCTTTGTCCTCTAAAGTTTAGAAATGTCTGCACCCTTTTTGAGAAAGCCACGCAAAGGAAAAGCCAAAGTACATTACCTTCACAGGGAAGCTTTCCTGTCCAAACCCATCCAAACGTTCCACTTCATTGATATACATGAGTTCAGCTTCCGCTGGCAGGATTCCACTAGAACCAGAATAGTATCAAAAGGAGGAAACAGTTAAGTTTGGAATAATATCACGCACCACTTGGTCACCCATTTCCATAATTCTAAGACCCTCTTCTCCCTGGAGTGTACTTTAACTGAGCAGGAGAATGTAAAGGGAGGTACATAAAATCTTCTCTTGGAAAGCACTGTGCTGCGAACACTAAAAAATTATCCCAAATGAGCTTGGGAATAAATTAGCCTGCTCAAGGCTAACACAAGCCATTTCCTATATTTCAGATAATTTTCCACTACCTTAAAAATATGGAAACATTATTTTTGGATGCAAAGGATCAAGATGAGAATTTAGAAATACTTACACTTGCCCTCTAACAATAGAAAGGAAGGATGGGATGGGATGGAATGGCATGGGATGGGGAGGATGTTTATTTTGCAATAGCCTAGAAGAGCTTCAAGTAGCTCTCAGTGACATCAAGCTCTCTAATGCTTCCTTGACTCAAAGATTCTCGCCATTTCCCTCCAAGTCTAGCCCTTTGATCTTTGTCACTATGGGTAACATGGCTAAAGCTAGTGATATCTACTCAAAACAATATTTTTAGCCCATACTCCCAAGATTTCATGGATAGGGCATGTCAGGAAGTTTCTACTACTGGCAGCACATGGAACAAATCCATAGAATAAAGATTTCCCCTAACTCTCTCCAGCCAAATGTCCATCAAGGACACTACAGTAGTACGATGATTCTGGGTTAAAACAATTAAAAGTACAACCTCCAACAAAACTTAAAACTCCAAGAGTGAATAACATAGGACTGAGTCACAAGCTGGCTGAAATAGATTCTTGAACTTGGCCTCTTATGATGACAATGCAAGAGTATGGACCTCAAGAATCTGTTCTATTGAAGGCTATGCTAAACATAGCCTTCAATAGCAGAGGCCCCAGAAGGCCAGCCCAGATTCTAGCCTGGCCCCTGAGACAATCAAGGGAGCAATTTGTATAATTACAAACTGGCAATTACCTGCTGCATGAGTCCCCTTCTACCCTCACAACCTAATTTTAGTTCAACTCCTAATTCCAACCCTGCTCCTAATTCTAACCCTATACAGGTATGTCTTGTTTTATAGCACTTTGCTTTATTGGGCTTTGCAGATTTTTTTTAAAACAAATTGAAAATTTAGGGCAACCCTGTGTCAAGCAAGTTTATGGGCACCATTTTTCCAGCAGCATGTGCTCACATCATGTCTTTTGTGTCGCATTTTTGTAATTCTTCCAACATTTCAAGCTTTTTCATTATTATTATATCTGTTATGGTGATTTGTGATCAGTAATCTTTGCTATTACTACGGCAATTGCTTTGGGGAGCCACAAACTATACCCGTATAAGACTGTGATAAATGTTATATGGTTCTGACTTATCTGCCAGCCATTCTCCCATCTCTCTCCCTTTCCTTGGGCCTCCATATTCCCTAAGACACAAAAAATATTGAAATTCAACAATATTAAAACCCTTAAAATGGCCTCTAAGTGTTCAAGTGAAAGGAAGAGTCCATCAAGGTGGCAAACTTCATTGTTTTCTTATTTTAAGAAATTGCCACAGAAACCCCAACCTTCAGGAACCACCACTCTGATCGGTCAGCAGCCATCAACATCGAGGCAAGGCCCTCCACCAGAACAAAGATTACGACATACTAAAAGCTTAGGTGATGGTTAGCATTTTTAGCAGTAAAGTATTTTTAAAATCACGGTATGTATATATTTTTAAACATAATACTATTACACACTTAATAGATTACAGTATAGTGTAAACATAACTTTTATGTGCACTGAGAAACCAAAAAAATCATGTGATTCACTTGGCGATATTCACTTTATTGTGATATTCGCTTTATTGTGATATTAGTTTAATTGTGATATTCGCTTTATTGTGGTAGCCAAAGCTACCGAAGATCAAGAAAAAAAAGTTCTCAGCAGCAAAGTCCTTGGCACCGTTAAACAGTTCAACATAGAAACAGATAATATTGTGCCAATGGAAATGATACTTAAGAAGATATCATGCTTCTGGACCCTAAGAACAGTTAGGCCTTTCCTTCCAACTTGCAGCTAAACCCCAATCTAAGTGTTGTCTTCCCCTTTTAGAACTGAGCTCTCTGACAGGAGGGAGAGTCTTGCTTTTCTATTTGTACCCCCAATGTTTAGCCTAGTGCACTGCACAAAGTATGTACTTAATGAAATTTTTTTTATTCATTCACTTCTTCATTCATTCCACACAGTCATCACTCATCTTCCTCTGCCTCACCTCTCTCTTACCTGTGTGCTTTATGTTCCTGGGCCACTTTCTGGGTCAGCTCCTCCAGGACAGCTTCTTCCAGTGCCAAGTCCTACAGAAATAGATACCAACAAGCGTCATAAAGATCTTGACATGCTTTCTCCTTCCCTCAATTCAAAGCTAGCCTCCAAAATTCACCTTTCCAGGAAATCATACCTGAACAAACTCACCTCACAGCATACATTTATGAACTCTATTAAGACTTCTTTGTACCACAATGATTCATACTTTGCTGATAGTTTTGTACGCTTTCTTAAAGCACTGCATTTATTCATGTTTTATGCTGCCAAATAAACAGACTATATGCTCACAGTGGGCAGGGAATAAGTCTTCTCATATATCTCCTATAACCACATCCACTTCAGTGTGCAAAGCATGCTCGCACTTGCTATAACATTAAGACGCATAAGCTAACTAGAGATCATACAAATGCCTGGTTGAGAGTAAAATCCTTAGTTTCTGCTTTTAAGTAAATGGAAGTAGGGGGAGGAAGGCAGAATGGAGCATTCCAGCACAGGCAGAGGTCCCAGATTCAGCGCAGAAGGCCCTAACCTCCTAGTAGAGCACAGGGACAGGTGCCGAATGTCAGCTTTGTCACTCACTACTCAGCTCCAGGTCACAAATCCCAGGGCACACTAGGGAGGGTACCTGAGCCTAGAGGTGGCATTCCAGTGTGAGGAACAGCCACAGGCCCTAAGCTGGATACTTGTTGCATGCTTGTTTCTGAATTTGCAAAGACCCAGTTCAGAAGCAAGTAGTTGACTGTTTGGCTCTGCTGCCAGGGGCTGAATGGAGTCTCAGTTCTAGCCTCCATTCCAGTCTGAAACCTACAGTAGAAAACACAGGGAAGGTATATCGGACCAAAGGGTAATCTGCAGTTCTATTGCTCTGAACCAGCAAAGCTTCTCAAGATGATAGTGGCTGAGTCTAGCAGTAGTCATCCAAAATTCCAAAGGAAGCAAGCCCACAAGAGACCTGTGGCTCAGACCCAGATCCAGGTCAGGAACTTACAGAGCTCAGCCTGGGAGGGCAGATATCAGACTTTGTCCTAGATCAGACCACCTTGGAAAAACTAAAAGCTCGCAGGTCCCCAGCCTGAGCTATCTCTGAGATACTGGAATAACATGACACTCAATACCCTCAAGAGAGCAGTTGAAGAATCTGAGAAAGCACAAGCTCAGCCCATGCCTTCTACAAGTACAGAAAACCTGCCCCTAACATAAAGTCCAAAGTCATGAGGAAGGCTAGAAGAATAAGCAGTACAAAAAAAATTCTACCACAAAAAGCTATTATGCTCACAGGCATAATAAAAAAAATAATAAAAGCTATTACACTCAAGACATAAACCCAGAAGAAGAAAATGACTCCAAAGTATCTACAAGCAAAGCCTCAAAGAAAAACATAGGTTGTGTCCAAGTTCAACTAAAATGAAGCATGAGTTTTTAAAAGTTCAACAAATTGTTTTTATAAATGAAATTAGAGCACTAGAGGAAAATTTAGAAAAGAAATAAGAGCTACGGAAGAAAGATTTGCAAAAGGAATTAACAGTTTGGCACAAGAGGTACAAAGCCTTGCCCATTTTCTGAAATGAAAATGGACTGAATAAAAGCTAATGATTTCCTAAGACAGCAAGAAAAATAGAAGAAAATGTAAGTTATCTCATGGCAAAAATAACAGACCTGGAAAACAGACAGACTTAAGAGAGAAAAATTAAGAATCACTGAACTGAGTACCTTTAAGCTATGACTACAGGAGGATAGACATCATATTTCAAGAAATTATAAAAGGGAACTGCTCAAGTCTCTTAGAAAGACTCCACCAGTCACCTCTAAAAAGAAACCCCAAATTAAAACCCCCGAATACATATAGTAAAGATTTAGAGCTTCTAGGTCAAAGAGAAAAATAATGCAGGCAGGCACAAATCAAGAATCCAAGCACCAAGGAGCCACAGTCAGGATCACACACAATTTAGCATCTACCCTTAAAAAGGAGTGGAAAGCTTAGAATATCATACTCCAGAAGGCAAATGATATAGGCTTACAATCAATAATAACTTAACCAACCAAACTGAATATAATCCTATGAGGGAAAAGAATGAATCTTTAATGAAAGAGGACTTCTAAGCATTCCTGATGAAAAAATCAGAGTTGCACAGAAACTTTGAAGTGCAAACACAGTAATCAAGAGAAACATTTAAAAGGTAAACATGAATGAAGAATCTTAAGGGACTGAACAAGAATAAACTGTTTATATTCTAAAATGGGGAGATAATACATGTGTCTCATCAGAGCCTTACTATCAGTCAGGGTCATAGGAATCTAATTATCCAGAGGGCCTAGGAGTGTCTATTCTATGTTGATGATTTTAAAACAAGAATGGAGAGGGAAAGATGAATACACTGTGCGAAGGCAAAAGGAGGGAGAAAGATGGAGAAATTATTGCACATAATTGGGGTACATGAGTAGAAGTTTATACAGATAAGAAGAAAAGGATGGGGGAAGGGGACACACTTGAACCATACTCTCATCCAAACTGTCCAAGGAAAGGAATAACACACACACAAACACACACACACACACACACACACATACACACACACACACGCACGCACACGCACAGCTAGTTACAGAGATACACTTCGCTCAACAGTGAATCAGGAAGGAAAAGGGAAAAGGGAAAGAAGGGTAGTTAAGATTAAGTGAGGGATTGCTGTTGTTGAACCATGTCCGACTCTCCATGACCCTATTTGGGATTTTTCTTGACAAAGATACTGGGGTGTTCTGCCATTTCCTTCTCCAGCTTATTTTACGGATAAAAAAACTGAGCCAAATAGTGTCAAATGAAAAAAACATTCCCTAGTAAATGTCTGAGGCCAGATTTGAACTCAGGAAGGTGAGCTCAGAAGTGAGAAATTAGTCCTAAGTAAAGTTCTGACTAATGATGTACAAAAATATTCGTCGCTGCCTTTTTTTTTTTTTTGTGGTGGCAAAGAATTAGAAACGTAAGGGACTCCCATTAACTGAGGAATGGTTAAACAACTTAAAGGACATGAATGGGACTGAAAATTACTGTGCTGTAAGAAACGTTGGAAGGGATAGTTTCAGAAAAACCTGAGAAGGCTTGTAAGAACTAATGAAAAGTAAAGTGAATAGAACCAGGAAAACTATGACAACAAGACTGTAAAGACAAACAACTTTGAAAGACATAGGAACTCTGATCAAAATGATGGTCAACCACAATCCCAAGGGACTTATGATGAAATATGGTGGCCACCTTCTGATAGTTACATAATGGACAGAGACAGCTTGAAACATTTAAGATAGGGGAGAAGGAATGTGGTCAATACAGGAATCTGTTTTGCTTGGTTATCCATGTCTGTAACAAGGGTTTTGTTTTTCTTTAATGGGGGGTGAAAGGGAAGATAGGAGAAAGAGAAGGCAGATTTTTATTGACTTAAAAAATGTTAATTTTTAAAAAGTCAATGTAAATAACTTTCAATTTAACAATTAAACATCTCTTATATAAAAGACATTATACTAGGTATTACAGTCATTCACAAACATGAAAAATATACCCTACCCTCGGGGAGTTTACATTCCACTTGGGAATACAACATATAAAAAGATCAGTAAATCCAACAGTTAAAAAAAGTTAATAATTGTCAATTACCATACTCTAAAGTATAAAAACATATAAAAGCCATGACTACATGTGATCAAACTGTGACATTTAGAGTTATTACAAGGAAAACTGTTCAAAGCTGGAATCTGCTTTGAGAGAAAACTGAGGTTATTCTCATCATTGAAGGTCTTCAAGCAAAGGATCTATGACTGTTTGTTGCAGAGGTTGCATAAAGAATTATTTTCAGTTCTGGGCTGGATTAGATGACCAATGAAATTTCTTTTAACTCTAAAATACTGTGATTCTACCATCTTCACAATAACCTTATGAAACAGATGGGTATTATCCTTGAAGGTGGCAATTATATTCCCTTTATGTCTTTTTCTTCTTCAAACCCAATCAATCTATCCTCATATGGTATGATTTCAAGACCCTTAAACATCCAGGCTGCCCTCCTCACATTTATCAATGTCCTCCTTTAAACGTGACATGAAGAATAGAACTTTCCAAATGTAGCATGACCATGGGAGGATACAAGAGCTTTTCTCCTTCCTAGGCATAATTATCATGCCCATTTATAGATGTAGAAAGAGATGAGGCTCTTAGAGGTTAAGTGACTATCCATAGTCCTACAGCTAGTGTCAAAGGTGAGATTCACAATCAGGTCTCCCCCTAAGTCCTGGTATAGCACTTCCACTACAGTACTACGTTGTCCCAGGCAGGCAAGGTTTTATAGCTGAACTCTGTTGCTCTAGATTCTTCCCTCCTTTACATCAAATGGAAACTAGAAGACCTATCACCACTTAGCTCTCCATTTCAATGATGAGTTCTGAAGGGAATACCAGGAGAGAACCCAAACGATGTGATCAACACTAAATGATTACTAAGGATCCTCCTAGATATATAGAATTTGCAGGAAAGACCCAAGATAATCAAAGCAAGAAAAATGAATAGTAAAGCTACAAATTTCACAACTTCCTACAGAAAGAGACACAAATCTTCCATGTGGCTCTTTCCACCTTCACAGATTACAATCCTTCCATACCTTATAGTCTTAGAGAGTTGCCTGAGATCCAAAGAAACTGACTTTCCCGTGGTCAAACAACTAATAAATTTGAGAGGTGGGATTTCTACTCAGATCTTTCTGACTCGAGCCTAACATTCTATCAATTACTCTATGCTGCTTTTTAGGGTAAGGGTGGGGGCAGGATACAGATAGATCACCTATTAGAAATTGTCCTGCACATGGAGATACAGAGTTTTGGGAAACTCTTGTTGCATACACTGCAACCTTCAAACTTCCGCATGTTTTCTTTGCATCCTTTGACTAAAGTGGCTTGTGTCATGGCAGGTTCCAAATCCTAGAGCACTTTCAGATTTGCTCTGAGTAGCAAATATACTACGCATTTTACAAATTCAATTGAATGCGTGCATAGCTCTGCAATCGTTTTGTAAAACTCAGAAACAGTTTAAGAGAATAAAAGAAATAAAGCAGTGTTGGAGAGGGGAGGGTGGAGAAACTATTTTATGAAACCTCAGATCTAGGCTTTAAATAATAACAAGAACCATAAAGTCAGCTATTGTACTTAGCTAAAATGTCTGTCTAGAACTCCTAGGCCTCCCTTTGGTATTTGTCTCTGCCACAGAAAAATGTGAGAGTGGTGCTGTGCTAGTGAAAGATGGCAGGGTACATGTCTGTACATAACCACCCACCTATGGGATATACTATCCAATTAACTCTGTTCTTTTAACCGGTAAAAAAAATGCCATGACACATTTAAGAACCTTAAAAGATCAAATGGAACTAAAATCTGTACCCCCTTCTCTCTCTAACAAATGCATGCATCTCTCTGTCTGTCTGACAGGAGAGGGAGCATAGGGTAGAGGGCAGAAATATGGCTTCTGAGTCAGATTTGGATTCAAGTCCCACCTTTGACACAGACTGACTATGTGACCCAGGTCAAGTTAACTTGAGTTCTCAGTGTCCCAGGCAATTTTCTAAGCCTATAAATTGGAGAGCAGATGTTGGATCTGCATTTGGTACAGTAAGTGTTTCACCAGGAGATCTCTATGCTGATAAAATTACAGGTTCAGTCCAAAACAACTGAAACTCCACATAGACTCACACTATTTAATTGTAGCCTTTCACTAGTTCACCAGCATCATGAATTTTCTATCTCGATGCTCTGATTAGAGCTAGAAAATATGTTTATAACATGTAGAGTTTAAAAATCATCACCTAGTAATTTATTAAAATGTCCCCTGGAACATGACATTAATGGCACTAAATAAAATCCGCTAATCAATCATTTTCCCTGACCACTTTTGTTCTGTTTCAAGAATATACAGCTGCTGGGTAGGGAGTCAGCCAGCTAGCATTTATTAAACACCCACTATGTGCCAGGCACTGCGCTAAGTGCTGGCATCACCTCAACATACATATATTTAAACCATACATGGAGTTACTGCCTAGTAGAATGTCCTGAAAAATTCAGTGCCTAAAGAATGCTGACTGCTGATGACAAGGCCTCATAACAATTTACACCAAGTGCCAACATCTGTGCTGCTGACAGTTTGTGCTAATTTTTCAGACACAGTCACAAACTCAAAGGTTGTAATCACTGGTAACTACATTATTGTTTTTAAAAGATGAGAGTTAAAAGGGATAAATGTAAAATTCAGCCCTGTGGTTCAAAACATCAACAAATATGGGATGGGAGGGACAGAACTACAAGACAGTTCATCATAGAGGAAAATAATTGAGGAGGGAGGTTAATGGACCTCTAGTTCCACTGAGTCAAGGGAGCAACAGAGATATCCTCCCCAAAAGTAAGATCATGTTAGTTATTAACACAAATATATAGCTCCCAGAGAAAGGCAGCTTTATCCTCTTACTATTCTTTGATCTGGTCAGAATACTTTACAATATCTTAAAATTTTCGAACAGGAAGGAATGTTACAGAGATCATTTGGCCTGCCTCCTAATTTTATGGATGAGTAAACTGAGATGCAGACAGATTAAGTGACATCTAGAATGTCACAGAGCAAATTAGTGACAGTGCTTCTATCTGTATGCTTTCCATTACATTCGAACAGTCTAGATGCTAGGCATTCCAGAGTTTTGTAGAGGTCACACCATGGAAAACCAGACTAGATGGTCTCCAGGATCTTTTCAAACAAAAAAATGTACTTTTTTTTTAAATGATTCTATAACCAAAAAACAATGATGCATATAATGTTGTCTATGATGTCAGTTGCTTTGTGAATGGGGGTACAATTTAACATTGGCTAAGTACCCAATACATCCAAAGCCCTTTATTAGGAACTAGAAAATACACAGATGGAGATTCCATTAG
Organism: Phalanger gymnotis; assembly: GCA_028646595.1. Lineage (NCBI taxonomy): Eukaryota > Metazoa > Chordata > Mammalia > Diprotodontia > Phalangeridae > Phalanger > Phalanger gymnotis. The sequence continues at coordinate 244,037,030 of CM053626.1, read as the reverse complement.
AAAGAGCAGCATTCATCTTCTCCAATAGGAAATGTTGTCAATTTTTCTGACAAAGGATAGAGTTGTTCCTCACTGTTGGCAGGCAGCTCTCTCTATCCTCTGTAGCTATAGGCATATCCCCTGGTACTAGAACTCAGTCACACCTCCAGTTCACTACAGAAATGGATAGTTTGCAAGTCCCATCCTGCATATCTGAACCACGCCTACCCTTTCCCCAAACAATGCTTTTTTTTTTTTAAAGACTGTCCCAAACTCTGAAACAATATCACACGGCTTGCCTACAGAACATACATATCATACACTATGTTTCTCTTTTGAAAAGTTTCTCTTTTCAAAGGAAGGTTCCAAGTCCATCTGGAAACAAAAGGCAAAATGAAAAGTGGGAAAATACACTCACCATAGGAAATAACACATATTCTCGGAGGAAATCTTGAGATTCAAATTGATTGTAGTCCCCAAAATCAGCTGAACAACAACAACAAAAAAAAAAAGAAAACGGTGTTTAATATAATGGATTGAAAGGTGAGGGGTGGGGGAGAAATACAAATCTATAAACTTACTTCCAGGTTAAGATTTCCAGGGAAGAGTTCTCCCCACCCCCCACCCCCCGCCCCGGCAATGAACAAAAAAAGAATAGATGGCTTCTTTTATCAATTACTACAAGAATGCATTTATTTTATTTTATTTTATTTCATTGTGAGGCAATTGGGGTTAGGCAACTTGCCTAGAGTCACACAACTTGTCAATGTTAATTGTCTGACGCCACATTTGAACTCAGATCCTCCTGACTCCATAGCTGATGCTCCATCCATTGTGCCACGTAGCTGCCCCAAGAATGCATTTTTTAAACAGGAACAATGAAATTAAATCAATATCTGTCTCTTTAGGCTAAAACCCTCATTATCCCATTCTAGAATGTTGACTCAGCATCAATAAAAGATGAAAATACTAAAAACAACAACTACAGCCACAACAACTACAATAGCATTTATACGACGTGTCCCAGAAATCTTAGTGCAGGTTTAAACCTGCACCAAGACTTCTGGGACACCTTGTTTAGAGCTTTAAGCTTGGTGAAGTGCTCGATCCTCACAACCACCCTGGGAGATGGGTGCTATTATTATCCGCATTTTACAGATGAGGAAACTGAAATACTAAAACTCCATGGTCATGAATGGAAAGCTAGCCATTGCTTCACTCCACCAGATACTAACTCATGCCATTTCTGACCTGAATTTTTTCCCCTCACTCCCTCTTATTTCCTGATTATTATGTGAAAATCATGCCAAATATATATTCACAAATAGCTGCTACTTATGCTTACCAAAAAGCTAAGCATCAAAGTAGGAATGTGCTTATATTTAATAGTACAAAGAAAGTAGGAATTTTTTTAAAAGGCTTCCCTTTAAAAACTTAGTCAAGCTTGCATTTATCAATTTGTTTAATATGTAAGTATTCATATCTCAAGAATAACTTGCCGAAGGGGCTTTTAAACTTCTCTTTAGTTTGGAGAGCTGAAGAACAAACACCATTTGTAACTTTTCATATTTCTGAAGCTGGAAATCCCCACCATAAATCACCCTTGGCAAGCACCCTTAGAAATCTTTACACCTCCTAGACAATTTCACATGTTGAGAGATGCCAAAAATGCTGTTCTGTCCTGTTTTCAGCTCACAGAGGTATGTTGTAGCATATATGGAGTGAATCGAATGTGTCTGTACCATAAAGAGACAGTAGTTCTTAATCTACTCCGCTATACCCAGAAATAAATTTAAGATTTTATTTCAGTATCTTATTACATTTCATGTAAAAGTATTAGAAAACCCAATGGCTTTCAGATAAGCACATGTATACAAAGAGAAAGCAGAGTTTATTACTCACGCCACCTACAAAGGCAGCACAGTACTAATTATGTGTTGGGTGGGATGTGTTCAAGGATAGCAGACTTTCTCCTGTCTGTCAGTCAATTCTCAAGTTCAGAGAACTGGAGAGCCCATCTCTTCAAATGGCTAACACCGCTGGTAAGATTTTTCTAACTACACAAGGAGAAACCTGATTGAAAATAACTGGAAGTTCTACCAGAGCTATTAGTAGCAACTTTTTAGGGGCTCAGTATCTGGTGCAATGTACTTCACATTGTAGGCACTTAATAGGTGTTTGTTCAGTTAATTCAATAAGCATTTGTTAAGTCCCTATCATGTGCAGGGGACTATGCTGGTTAGCGGAATTCAAAGATTAAATAAAAGAAAATTGGACCTGTGCCCAAAGAACATACTTTCCACTGTAGGGATACAGTATGTACTATATCAGTAAATACTATGTGTGTATATGTGTGTGAGGTATATGCATATGTGTGTATGTAAATAAGTATGTTAGTATAGAGTTCGTGTGTGTATATGGTGTATGCATATTGTGTATGTGAATAAGCATGTATAGGTATGTATGTAAATAAGAAAAGTTCATGTGTGTGTAATATAGGCTTATGTGCACACGTAAGTATGGCATTTGTGTATGTACATGGTATATGTGTATGTGTATGTGAATAAGTATGTATGTATAAAGTGTGTGGTATATGAATAGGTATGTATGTACATATGGAAGTATAAAGTTCATGTGTGTGTGGTATAGGCATATGTGTGTATGCGAATAAGTACGTGTGTAGCAAATGTATATATGTGTATATATATATGTGAATAAGTATGTATGTATAAGTTTTACAGGGAGCTAAGTGGCATGGTGGATAGAGTGCTGGGCCTGGAGTCACGAAGACTCATCCTCCTGAGTTCAAATCCGGTCTCAGACATTTACTAGCTGCATGTCCCTGGACAAGTTACTTAGCCCTGTTTGCTGCAGTTTCTTCATCTGTAAAACAAGCTGGAGAAGAAAATGGCAAACCACCCTAGTATCTTGTCTTTGCCAAGAAAACCCCAAATGGGGTCATAAAGATTTGGACACAACTGAAACAACTGAAGGACAACAAAAATAAGGTTCTACAAAATAACAAAATAATTTCTAGAGGAAGAAAATCCCAATAACTGAGGTGACAAGAAAAGACTGTGAGCAGGAGACAGCATGTGAGCTGTGCTCTGCAGAAGGTTAAAACTCTGAGACAGGAGCAAGGAAGGAGTGAAATACAGACACAGGGGAGCATTGATGCAAAAGCATGGAGGGAGGAGGTCAAACGTTGTGTAATGGGACTAGAAAAGAGAGTGGATTGAAAAGCGCAGCATATGACACAAGACGGAAAATGTAGGTGGCAGCCAGATTGTGGAGGGTTGTAAATGCCAGGCTTAGGAGTTGCTACTTTGTCCTAAAGATCATAAGGAGCCACTGAAGATTTTGCTGTAGGGGGATGGCAGAGTTAGACCTGTGTTTTAAGAATATTAATATGGCAACGGTGCAAAGGAGGGAATAAAGAGGAAAGAAACCAGAGGTGGAAGAAGCCAATTATGAGGCTATTGCCAACAGTGTTGTTGAGGCATAATAAGAGCTCAAACTAGGGTACGGGCTGGGAGAGTGAAGAGAAGGGGAGGATCCCAATGCACTAAGGAGGTAAGAAGGACAAGCCTTCACAACTTATTGGATATAGGGGGGAGGGGAGGTGGAGAAGGTGAGGAAGAGAAAAGAGTCAGATCTGGAAGACTGGAAGCATGATGGTATCTTCAAAAGAAACTGGGGCAGAGGGAGTGGTGAATGGAGTTGTTGAACTGAATTGAAATGAAAAGGCAATGGAGGAGGATTCCATGCAAGACGCAGTGTAGTCTGAAGGGCTGAGTTAGGAGAACTGGCTAGCTCTAACCCTACCACTAACTAGCTGCATTAAATGACTTAGGGCTGAGTTAGGAAAACTGGCTAACTCTGACCCTACCACTAACTAGCTGCATTAAATGACTTTGGGAAAGTCATTTAATTTTGTGGTTCTCCATTTCCTCATGTGTAAAATGCAGACATGGGACCACATGAAGTTGAAAATCCCTTCCACTTATAAAATTCAGTGATTCATGGCTCTACTAAAGAGACTGTTGCTGCGAATTTGAACAAATCTGACTTTTTTTTTTTGCTCTCAGTCTCCTCTATGTGGAATGAAAATCTTTATTATAGTCTGCTGTGCTACAATGAGTGTCAGAAAGCCTGAGTTTAAATCCTGCCTCAGACATTTACTGTCAGCGTGACCTAAGACAAGTCACTGAACCTCTCTCAGTCTGTTTCCTTATCTGTAACTTTGGTCTAATATCGCTAATATTACATAACTCAGGATTGTTATGAGTAAAATGCTTTAAAAACCTTAAAGTGCAAACACAATGCAAGCTATGATAATAACAGTTTTAATAGAACGCTTACAGTATTCCAGGCACCATGCTAAGGACTTTACAAATATTATCTCATTTAACCCTCCCAACAACCCTAGGAGGCAGGTGCCATTATTATCGTCCCCGTTTTACAGATGAGGAAATTGAGACAAAGAGTGATTAAGTGATTTGCTCAAGATTACATGATGAGTGTGTGCGTTGGAGTCAAACTCGAGTCTTCCTGACTAGAGGCCCAGCACTGTATTCACTGCACACTGTTTTATATTCTAAAAGAATTGTCATCAGAAACCTCTTTAGTGCTAAATGTCACCAACATCCAAAGTTGTCAAAACACACACACACACACACACACCAAGCCAAAAATTACTAGAAGATTAGGGAAAGGGAAAGGAGGAAAGGACAGAGAGGAGAAATAAAGAAAGCAGGGGAAAAAAGGAAAGCAGAAACCAGACAGAGGAGGAAGAGAAGGAAAAAGAGAAAAAGAAAAAATTACACAGGAAAGGAAGTGGTAGAATGCCATTGCCACTATTTCAACTGAGTAGCATACCTGTGTTCATGGTGCCTAGGCCTGAGCTATGTTGTCGACATTCATATTTAAATTCTTTTTCTGTTCTCTCAATCTATTTTGTATACACTTTTGCAGAATCTCTGAGAATACAGCCATTCACATACCACTGTGACTGGAGCTAACGTCCCCAGCTTCCTAACCATTTAATAGGATAGAGATACTTTAAAATACTAACTTAAGGGCAACTCAAGAGACTCGTGGGACTGGACGAGAGACCCAAGAGGGAACACTAAGTCCAAAAGAATCCCAAAAGGGCTTTGATAGTGAGGTACAGGAAGTCAGGGGAAAATCCCATATTGCGGGCATTCTGACCCCAAGGCTCAAATTCAGTTCTGTATTTGGAATGAGGTTCGAGGCATAATTTCCGTTCTTAGAAACTAATGTCCAAAATTCAAGATGCCCTAGATGGTAATAAATAAGCTACTGATGGACTCATTCTTGCGTATTAATTCTATTTAAATATAATAAGTAAAAAAGAAAGCATGTTTTTAAAAAATCAAAAAGGAATATTACATTCTCATTTTCAAATATAGTTTACAAAAAAGTAAAGGCAAGTCATTCAATACAGTAAAGCATATATGTTTTTGTATATACAGAGGCAACAAAATTTTGATCCATCTACATGGGACAGACTGAGACATAAATTTACCCTATTACGTGTCTATCTTGCATAACAGTCATATGTTTCTGTTTATCTCTGTAATTAGCCTAGAGGAAATTATGCTTTAATGTTTAATGGTCATCAAACTTAAATTATTATAAGCCCACAAAACACAGACATAGAATAAGCATGACAAGATGGGCCACAGACACTGAAAATTAATGGCAGAATGAAAGCTATGAGTTTTCCAAATTCAAGGAGGATTACGAAAGCGAAATTGGATTTTCAAAAGTTCTAGAAAATTCTCTTCCCAAAGTCAGAGCAGTAACTTTCCTCTTTTAGCTGAGCTTAGGTCGAGATTATATGGAAAGCAAGAATGACTGGGGAAGGGGTGTGTGAGCTTTCTTTCTATCACTACAAATCCAGAAAAACGACACTACTAAATAAATAAATAAATAAACCATGATTTCAGCCATAGAGTACCATGTGTTGGGGGTTAACTGACTGGACCTTACCTTGTACAGCTAAGCCAGCTAGTCGGACTCCCTGTTCCAGGGAGGATCTCAAGCGCCCATCCAGGACATCTTTTTTGACTTGTAGGTAATACTGATACCTGTATATAGGAAGAACAAGAACAAAGAACCATAAGAATACACACTTGGCACCTAGGCCCCGCAATGGAGAGGCTTTTGGACACAAAACTTCTGTGTATACAACAGCATTGATGATATCGATAAAATGCCTCCCTCTTGGTTTTTCTGTGCAGAAGATGAATAAGAACCTTGCCAGTATTTATCTGTGTTTGATGTGGCAGGTGACACATCTTGTTCATTCTCAGCTGGAGAGAATATTCTCATCCAGTCACCTGCTTGTAAGCCAGCAGGCTGAAATGCTGATAAGAGTCAGTTCTTCATAATAGACTAAGAAAGCAAAATACTTTTCTACACCTGGTCACCCACAACACTAAAGGTTGCCAGAACTAGTGTCAACAACAAGGACAATAGATTCCTGGATAAAAGCTGAAAGCAGCCTGGATTTTTTTCTTAAACTAAAGCACCATGGGGGAAGTTACAGACAATTGGTTGGACTTTACAACCATAATTAACAATAATACAATTTAGATCTATATTATCAGTACAAATCTACAATTCAATTCTATGCTACATAGATTTATCGATTGCAAGCTACTTCTTAAAAGCCAAGGCGAACACAAACTACTTTGAGCAACACAACTTCAAACCACCTACCTGCATAAGGGTGGTAATCTACTGCAATCATACGTCTTCTGTCTCACAACAGCATACCTCAGACAGACACAGGAATGTGCTGCTAGACAACATCATGCCTCAGACTAGACCACTGATCTCAGAAGCTAAGTATGGTGCCCTATTTTTCTTTGCCATTATAAATGGCCTCTTAAAACTACTCAACACTCAGCAATCTCCTTATACCACATGCTCCCTCCCTAGCATCACTCCTCCTAACACTCATCCCTTTTCTTTTCCACAATTCCTTCACTTTGCCTACACACATAACCCTAGCTATGGTTCTCCAGCATCAATGCCTAGCAATAACCAACATTCTATCCACCAACGGAAACCTTAATTCTCTACCCCTTTGAACAATTACATATTAAGGAACTCTGAATAAAGATGTATATGTAGTAGGCCAAAACCTATGGCCTATTCTACAAACAGAAAGAAGAGGATAGAGTCTCCCTCAGGCCCTTATTTACTATGAATCATACTTCAAATGGTGCCACTGTCCATCACCATGGTGTCTGAGAAAAATGACTACCCCTCTTAAGAACTATGGATAACCCTTCGATTTCTTCTCCCAAATGTCCAATGCATGGTGCTAGACCAAGGAAATAGAAGAAGTACTAAATGGATTTTGGAGGGTGGAGGGGGCACACAGTCTCAACGGTTAGCTGGGCATGGAATACAATACTTTTAAATTCTATTTACTGATGGGCAACTAAGGATTCTCTCTTTTGGTGTCTATGAAAACTACACATTCTAGATGAAAAAAGAAAGCAAAAATTATGAATTTATTAAGCGACTGTGTTAGGTACTAGAGATACAAATGCAAAATCCTCAAGGAGCTTACATTTCTGGGGAGAGATACAACATGTTCATAGGCAAGGAAATAAAACTACATTAAAATAGTTATTAAAATAAATTGTAAAATACAAAGAAATAGGGGGAGGCATACTAACAAGTGGAAATATCATAAAAGACTTTTAAAAAAAGAAGAAGCACTTCAGCAGATCCTCAATGGGAGCCAGGGATTCCAAGAGGTGGGAGTGAGCAGGACATGAAGGAGCAGCAACCAGGGCAGAGATGCCACTTATGATTCTTACTACCTCCATGACCGCAGACAAATGACTGAACCTCAACCTCCCTGGGCATCAGTTTCTTCCCCTTTACAATGACAGGACTGGAATAGATGGCTTCTATGAGATCCTTTCTAACTCTAAATCTATGATCCTAAAAGCTAAAAAGACAGAGTATGCCCATCTGGTTGGCTCACAGAGTTCATCAATGGGATTATTGAGTAACCAGCCTAGAAAAATATTTTGGAACCAAATTGTAAAGGGTTTTAAGTGCTAAGAATTGGAGTTATATAATTTATAATTACTTTTGCTGGTTTGTCATAGAATCCCAGATATGGAAGGGACTTCAAAAGCCATTGGTACACGCCAACTCAAAACTAAGTAAGACTCAATGATACACCTAACATGTCATCATCCAAGCTTCTGCTTGAACAAATCAAGTGAGAAGTAACCTATTACCTCTCAAGGGCACCCATTTACTTTTAAATAATTCTAGTTGTTAGGAAGTTTTTCCATTAAGTCTAAACCTGCCTCTCTAGAATTCCCATCCATTGTTCCTAGCTTTGACTCTTGGAGCAAGAAACAAAAACATCTAACCCCTATGTCAAAAGACAGTTCTTCACATTCTTGAAAACAGCTATGATGTGATCCTAAGTCTTCTCTTCCGCAGACTAAACAACCTCAGTTTGTCAACCTCTCATCATGTGGCGTGATCTCAATGCTCTTCTGCACCCTGGCTGCCCTCTTCTGGATGCTCTCCAGTTTATCAATGCCTTTTTGTACATGTGACACCAAAAACAGAATACAATACTCCAAATGTAATTTGACCACATGAAGATGCAGTGAGAGTTCACATACCTGGCCCTGAATTATATACTTCTCTTAATGCAGCCCAAGATTGCATTAACTTTATTTATTACCACCCTATACACTATTATTGATTTTTTTCTTATGTATTTAAATATTTGTATTTGCTGATAAAAGTTGAAAGTGAAATTCTGATTAAAATTTTATCGAATTTGTGTGAGAGAGGGAGACAGAGACAGAGACAGAAGGAGAGAGCATTCTCTCTTCCCTAAGACACTAAGTTTAACTTGATTTCTCAGTCTCCATCCTCCCCTCTACTTTGGAAGTGGTTTCTTCTTCATCTGATCTCACTGAACTTTATTCCTCTCTTATTCACATATGTTCTAATTTATAACATATGTCTTATCACAGAGACTACTAGACTACAAACTTCTTAAGGGTAGGGGCCATCTCTTATTTATCTTTGTAAACATTGAAACATCTAGCACAGTGCTCTTCATGCAGTAAATAGTAAATAAAGATAATAAAGACTTATAAAAAGAATGAATTATTTTCCATAATTAGTTTCTATAAAACAAGGAGAAATCAGATCCATAATATTTCTGCAGTAACTTCCAGTTTTAGCATTCTAGGATTATCTTACTAAATTTGTCATTTTATTTTTTTTATATATGCCCTTTAGCTCCTAGAAAAGTCATGTTGGGTAGAGTAGTCTGCCATATCCTCCACCACCAACACTAACCACCAAGCAACTGCCAAAGATAGGAAGGACAACCCAAGAGCCCCAGGAATAGCAACACCCCCTAAACCACAGGTCCCACACCCATCATCCTGGAAAGTAACCCTTATGACGATGGGATCTGGGAACTGCCTCTTTAGGTGCTGCTATTTTCCTCCTACCTCCCTTCGCAATAGCCATAGCTATTAAAAACCAGGAATTTGGTTAATAACATGTAATTGTGGAAAAAATAAAATATATTAAATATGAAAAAAACAGGAAAAGAAAGTTTTTGCCATGTAAGCCCTTCATACCAACAAAGGGCTCAATAGTAGAAACAGACATGGTTTTATCGATAGAAACAATATGAAGATGCTTTGCCCCTATACCCTAAGGTCTTTCCATTTAACCCGAAACTAAAACCTTTTGTATGTGTTGTCCTATTAGAATATAAACTCCTTGAGAGGAGGGACTGTTTTGGTTTTCAACTTATCTTACCGGTAAAACAAAGTGCTTTGCACATACTAAGTGTTCGATAATTTTTTTTGTTTCTCTCTTTCTTTCTTTTCCTTCCTTCCTTCCTTCCTTCCTTCCTTCCTTCCCCTTTATGTACGTCTACCTATCTTTAACAACTAATATACAAGACAGACCAGAGAAGAGCTGCCTAATCTGATCTAAATATTAAACTCCCAATGCTACTCTCCCCAAGTCAACCCTATGGCCTGCCTATCACCAACTTCCATAGTGCACTTACCATTGACATGAGTGGGTAGCTATGTGGCATGGTAGAGAGAGCACTGGATCTGGAGTCAGGAAGACCTAAGTTCAAATCTAGCCTCAGGCACTTACTAGCTATGGACGAATCATTTAACTTCTGTCTGCCTCAGTTTCTTCAACTGTAAAATAGGGATGATAATAATAGGCCTTACCTCCCAGGATTGTTGTGAGAATCAAATGAGATAATATTTGTAAAATGCTTAGCACAGCACATGGAACATATAAACACTGTGTAAATGTTAGCAATTATTATATATTATTCATGTAACAGCTCTATGTTTTTACTCAGCAATGAATTCCTGTACACTTTCCTCTGATCTTAAATTCTCAGAGAGTAAAGACTCTCTTTTTGCCATAAGGATTACATGGTATTGTCTGAATTCCTATTAAATTAGAAATTTAATAAGTGTTTTGTTTTGATAAAAGAATGAATTGTTTTTGATAATTCAACTAGTAGGCTCAATCTATGAATGAGTATGTTTCTTTTAATTTTTAGAGCAGTACAGATGAAAAGGCAAAGTCAACTCAAAGTTGACTTTGGAGTCAGAAGAACTGAGTTCTGCTTTTGATAGTGCCTGTTAAGTGCTCACTAAATGTATATCAATTGATTGATCCATCCTAGCTCTGTGATCACAGGCAAATCATTTAATATCTCTGTGTCCCATAACACACACTAATATTATTAGTTACTGAAGAGTTGCTATATCAGTGAAGTAAATTTCCGTATCAGGAATGCCCTATACTAATCAAATCATAGATAATACACACATGTATAATGTTTTATGTATATATATATATATACACACATATGCATGAATTATATATATGTATATATATATACATACACATACATACATACATACATATAATCTACCCCTTGCCCCCAAGGGGCTAAGCATTGTGATAGTTTCTGGAGATTGTTACTGTTGAGTTGTTCCTGTGTGTTCAACTTACATGACCCCATGGACAAACTTGGTAAAGATATGGAGTGGGTTTGCCATTTCCTTCTCCAGTCTGTCCCAAATTTATAAATGAGGAAAGAAAAATAGGGGTTAAGTGACTTGCCCAAGGTCACACAGCAATAATTGTCTAAAGTCAAATTTGAACTTAGATCTTCCTGACTCCAGGCCCAGTGCTCTGTCTACTGCACAACCTAGCAGCCCCATCTGGAGGAAAACCAAAGGTAAATAATGACCTTACAATTTAGTACTACTACTGTGATCAGATATGTACACAGATATATAGACTCATAGATTTAGAGCTAGAATAGACTTCAGAGATAACTAGTCCAACAGTCACATTGTAAAGAGGAGAAAATACAAATTAGAACAAATACAGAGATGAGAATATATGAATTAGAAATTAGAATTACAAATAAGTAAACAGAAGTATAAATTGTCAGGTCAATAAGAAGATGTAGCCTCTTCAGTCATCTTGGGGAACAAGAAAGCATTTTTAAAAAGTGGAAATGTTAAAGTCAGGCTTTCAATGTTGAATCGAAATAACCAAAGTGAAGGAATCTGGAGTTATTTGCACCCAAACTTGCCTCCACAAGCCATTTTTTGTTTTGTCCTTCCCTTTTAGCCGAGGCCCAACCAGTCTCCTCTTTAAATATTTTTCCTGAATTGAGTTAACATTGCTTAAAGGTGTCCTTTATTAAATGTGCCTACTGTTTCCCTTTCTCTTTCTTAGGGGAAAGAAAGGTGATAATAAGTCTGAAGAAAATAGTCTTGGTAGGTGTATGGGTCCAATCACTACAATTAGCAAATGTGGAACCTGGAAAATTATAAACTTCTTGAAGTTTATAATTTGAATTGTCAATGACAAGAAAGCCTCTTGCTTTTATATAGCAGAATTTGTCAGTAACAATTCAATTGTGTTCAACCTAATAACCTATGCACCATGTTAATCAAATTTCTAAATTTGGGGTGAGAGGGAAGAGAAGTTAGTTCAGATTTTTCTTGCATTTCAAACTTAACATAATCATCTCTCCTACTTCTTTTACATACCTTTCTTTAAAATATTTTCCATTTTTACCATCAACCCGTCTTTGCTCTCTGAGAAGCAGAGTAGTGTAATGTAGTGATATTAAATTCACATAGAAAAGACCTCTTGCATAATGACTTAGAAAATCATAAATTAACATTGTCTATGTTGAATTTTTATTTATTTTGTCAAGCATTTTCAAATTACACTTTGACCTGGTTTGGCTAGAATGATAGAGTCAAGAATACCTGGGGGGTTTCACTGCTAGGTCTATATCTCAAAGATATAAAAAAAGGAAAAGGACCTATTTATACAAAAATACTTAAACTAGCTCTTTTTGTGATGACTAAGAATTGGAAATCGAGAAGATGCCCATCAAGTGGGGAATGGCTAAACAAGCTGTGGTATATAATTGTGATGGAGTATTATTATGCTATGACAAAGGACAAGCAGGATGATTTCAGAAAAACCTGGAAAGATTTACACGATCTGATGCAAAGTGAAGTGAGCAGAACAAGGAGAACATCATAATAGCAATATTGTACAATGAAGACCTGTGAATGACTTCGCTGTTTTCAGCAATACTATGATCCAAGACCAGCCCAAAGGACTAATGATGAAACAGACTATCCATCTCCAGAGAAAGAACTGATATTGGTTGAATACAGACTGAAGCACACTATTTTTTACTTTCTTTCATTCTTTTTTCATTCAAGTCTTACACAAAATCACCCACATGGAAATGTTTTACATGACTGCACATGTATAGCCTTTTCAGATTGCTTATTATTTCAGGAAGCAGGAGCGGGGAGTGATAGAATTTAGAACTCAAAACTTTTTTAAAAAATGTTTAAAAATTCTTGTAACATATAATGGGGGTGGGGAGGGGAAGAACGGTGGTGTATTTTTAATGTTTCCATAATTCCAAGACATAGGTAAGGACATCTGGCTGTGAGTTTGATAAAAAAAATTTCAGCAACAACTTGCTCTAACAGAGTGAAACATTAGAATTATTCTCTCCAAGGATCTCAAAAAGTCAACTCTACATGTGGTTACTGAGAAAAGCCATGGTCCTTGCTTTTGAAGAGTTTTTTATCTAAAGGAAAGATGAGCTTGTTGATTTAATTTCCCAAAATTATTGCTATGGTTAATTTCCCAAGGAGATACAAGAAAAAACTTCCTGACCATTGAGATTGTCAAACATTATCAAATGAGATATTTGTACTGCTCTTAGCACAGTGTCTGGTATACAGTAGGCACTTAATAAATGCTTCCCCCCCCTTTTATCTCTTGCTTGGTTATTGAGAGATGCTGAAAAATATTCTCTGCCAGTTTCATCTAATTGGCATGTTTTTGCCTAAAAGTTGGAGAAGATAAAGTCCCAGGGCTCTTTTCTTGCCCTATGAATTTCAAAAGTAAGAAATGTCACAAGAGGTCAAACCAATTTTACACAGGAGTCTATCTCTAATAATGACACATGGACATGGTTTCTCAAATAACTAGGTAACTGAACTCTATGACAAAGTCCTCTAAAATCAAGAACTTTCCTTGACTCAGACTTTTCTTTAATAATTCATTAGAGTTCTAAGATTAATTTATGCATCTAAACCCTTTTACATCTATTGCAGGCCCATCACTCTCAACAGTACCCAGACCATGCCATGTGGCAGAAGGAACAGGCAACTACATTTCTGCCCGACAATGATCACCAAGCATGGTCGATGATCATTGTCTCTGGGATGACTTAGAAGCCCCATGATCGTGACACTCATAGATGTGCCTAAAAGATTGGTGTCTGGTTGGCGGGAAAGATGGAAAACAAGGAATCAAACAAAACTCATCAGTTTGATGCTAACGGTTATTCTTAATTGCTTAAGTTGTGGACCATCTAGACCTCTTGCTTCCCCCCATCCCTTTTGGCATTGTACTGCTCATAAACATCTCTCCTGGAAACTGGGGAAAGGGACAGGGGTAAGGAAAGAAGACAGAGCAAGCCTGTGTACATGAACCATTTGGGGTGTAGAGATGCCTACAGGACCACATGGCCCAGTACAGAAGACAACAAAAGAAGTAATTTTAAATCTTAGGTTGCTAAAGATATCAACTCTAAGGAAGCCACATTCCATCTTTTCCTGGGAGTGTTTTATGATTACAAAGCCTGATGACTAACCCCAGTGCTTGTGTCTGCCACAACCAGATGAATGATACCTGGGAAGGCAGAGAACCCAACCAAACCATTGGCTTGCTTCCTCCTCTGACTGTCCACCTTCAACATCTCAGAGAATTGTTTGGACCTTGAAATGTTCTAGGGACAAAGACTGTTTGATTGATGTTTTAAAAAGATAAAAATGGATATACTATTTAGAAATATTCCACTCTAACACTTAGTCTTTTGTACTTGTCTTATGCACTTACTGAAAGGTGCTCAGCTTTGTTTTGTTTTTTAATCCAGGCTTGAGTTAACAGACAATTAAATCACTACATTGTATCCACACAGTCAACATACCTGTGATTATGCAAAGGTGCGAATCATCTAGGAAAAAGGACAGGGAAAATCTAAAATCTGGCAATGACAACCTTGAAGTGTCTTACTTTTTTCCTACCAGTCTCCCGCAGACCACAAGCAGTCATCTTGTTGGGGCTTGCAGGGTTGATATGCAAACACACACACACACACACACACACACACACACGCGCGCGCGCGCGCGCGCTTCTTGACAAAAGCTCAATTCTGGGAATCACTGGCTTCTAACATTCACCTACTACTAATCCTATTTTGGGAGGGTCACCTGACCTCCAACTGTGATTCCTAAAACTTAGGTTCCTGTGAGTCAAAGAATTATAATTCTCTCCTAAAAAAGGATGATGTGAATTTAAATACAGACACATATACACACCTTTCTTAACTATGCTATGAAAAAAGGCCAGTGATAGCAAGTATTGCAAGAGAAGAAGGCATGCCATGACCTGATCCCTGTTTTCTGCCCTTGAACTTTTGCATTAATTATAACAAATTACAGGGAGAACAAGTATACTTTATAAGTATAATAAATTCCCTAATAATAACCTATAATTTAATCAAGGTTATTCCAGATTTTATTTTTTTCTAAACAACACATTTTAGAGGAGGAAGAAGAAGAGAATCTCACTACTACTCACAGATCCAGACTTTTTCTTTCTATTCCTATTCCATGTTATTAGGCACGGACACCTTTAAAAATTAAGCTTTAGTGCCAACAAATCTATAGGTCTCCATGAAAGCCAGCTGGGAAAGGGGGAAAGCCATAGAAAGTAACCTAAAGTGGGATGATAACGTTGTGAGGAGAGCTGATGACACAAGGAGAAAACCCCAGGCTCAAGAAAAAGATATTTTGTCATACTATTTGATGTAGGCAAGTTTGACAGACAAGGTAGATGGAATCTGGAAGCCAAAAGGAAAAAAAACTACATTCCTTGAAGTACATATGTGTTGATATGTGTTAAGACCATACAACCAGAGCCTACAGAAAAAGAAAAGGGAAGGAAGTGGGGAAATGGGAAAAACAGAAATACCATCACAGTGGAGTTCAGACCACAATTCAAGAAAACCAGTTCTAAGTGTCTGACCATGGTTTGTGGTCCTTAAACATTACAGATCAGTTGTGCATGGATTTATTTAAACTTTCTTTGATGACAGACACTAAATTATATAAATAATATACTCATCCATATGTTAATGGGGGGAAAGGAGTATTTGGAGATTTTTTTCCCCCACAGAATCAAAGAATTTAATGTTCATCTAATCTAAACTGAACTTGAAACAAAAGTTTGTTCAACATACCCCTCGCCCCAAACATTCATTGTAAGGACTCATTAACAGATGAGGCAATTAATTTCACTTTTGGAGTTCTTCACATTGATCCTAAATCTGTGTCCCCTTAAGATTAAACTTTAGTTCTAGTTCTTCTTAGGGATAGAAACTGGACCTGTGATTTCATCAGTACAGGGAACTTTCAAATTATGAAACCCACCCTGCCAATGCAGGTAGGCAGCCTCTCTGTTGTGGACAGCCTTAGTTGCCTAGATGACTTGCCCAGAGCCACACAGCCTCAAGGTGTCACAGGTGGCACTTGAACCAATGGCTTCCTAGCTCTGAGGCCAACATTCCATCCATTAACCATGCTGTCCTTCCTCCGAGGGCAACCAAAATAAATATGATCTCTCTTAAACCCTTCAAACTATTTAAGAAAGAGAAGAATACAGTTTAAGTTTTCTTTTCTTCAGGCTAAGCACCTCTGCTTCCTTCGAGGGATCTCAAGATAATGTCACTTTGACTCCTCTTCATGTCCTGATTGAAGCCCTCTCTCTAAAGATGCTCTGACTTGTTAGTAGCTATCCTAAAAAGGCGATACAGAACTCATTGCTGCAGGTGATGTCTGCAGGTGCAGAGAACAGTACAACTGTCCCCTCTAAGTACTGGGATTCAATTAATGTAGCCAAAGATTCCATTAGCTTCTTCACTGCCAATCCACACTGTTGACTCCTATTGAGTTTAGAGTCACCTAATACACCCAAGTCTTTTTCACATGCCCTGCTTTTCTAGCCACATCTCCCCTATCTCATAATTTCAAAATTATTTTTTTCAACCTAAGTATGGGACTTACTTTTATCCTTAATAAATTTCATTTGATTTTAACCACGCATGGTTCAACATGCTAACTCTTTTTTGAATCCTGATTCTGTCAATGAACATATAGCAATCCTTCTCAAATCAGCCAGAAACTTAATAAGCATGACATTTACACTGGTGCACTGACATCAAATCTTGGAACTGGAATCGGGAAAGCCTAGGTTTGAATCTCATCTCTGACACTAGCTGTGTCACCTTAGGCAAGTTACTTAATATCTCTGAGACTCAGTTTCCTCATTTGTAAAAAGGGGATAATAACTATAGTGCCTTCCTCACAATTGCCCTCACAGGTGCCCTGCCATGAGGTACCAATGAGATAACATAGGCAAAGAACTTTGTAAGCTAGAAATTGCTACATAAATGTCAAGGTTAAGTGACTTATCCAAGGTCATACAACTACCAGAGTGAGTGTGAACATATAAGTATGAAGACTGACTCAACTTGGAAAAATAATTTAGAACAATGCCCAAAGAGCCATAAACTGCATTCCCTTTGACCCAGCCATACCACTACTAGGTCTGTATCCCAAAGACATAAAAGAAAAGGGAAAAGGCCTTAAATATACAAAAATATTTGTAGTAGCTCTTTTTGTAGTGGCAAAGAAATCAAAATTAAGGGAATGTCCATCAATTGGGGAATGGCTGAATAAGATATGGTATATGACTGTGATGGAATACTACAATGCTATAAGAAATGACATGCAGGATGCTCTCAGAAAAGCCGGGGAAGACTTGTATGAACTGATTCAAAATGAAGAAAGCAGAACCAAGAGAACAATGTATACAGTAACAGCAACATTGTAATGGTGATCAACTGTGAAAGACTTAGCTACTCTTTATCAACAGAGATGAAAAATGCTATCCACTTCCAGAAATAGAAACTATGAACTCAGAATACAGATTGAAGCGTATTGTTTTTCCCTTTATTTTTCTTGCTTTTTTTCAACACAGCTAATATAGAAATACGTGTTTGAATGACTTCACATGTATACTGGGTATCATATTCTTTCCTTCTCAACAGGTGGGGGAGGAATTTGAGGGAGGGAAATAATTTAGAACTCAAACTTTTAAAAAATGAATGTTAAAAATAAATACACATATAACCTACAGAAAATAACAACTTGGACATTTCTTGTCTCAGTTAATTCAAATTTTGAAAGCCACTAAAAAAATGTCAAACAAACCGGCAATCAGGCCAGTCATTTTAACTACACAAAACAGTCATCTCAATTTGGGTAAATTCACTACATTTATTAAATTCTCTACTTCATTTTGCCTATGTATAGATCCTCCATGAAGCTGATTTTCTCCCTCATTGAACAAGATCAAAAGAATCTATATGTAAGTTCTAAACGTACTAGTTATAATAAGCATATCCCAGGACTTCAAATTAACACGTGGTTATTCCTTATTGGATTTTAACAAAAAAAAATCACACACACACAACCCTTTAGCTTAACTATACTTAACAAAACCTGATGACATTCAGTGTACTGATTTATAAATATGGATATTATTTTCTTGAACTCACAATTTCTAGTATATGCAATACCAAGGCAACCTATAACAATTTTATCAGATATTGATTTTTCTGAGCTTTTTAAAGAGATGGGACATTAAGAATGACTTCTAATGTAACCACCCCTTCATCTCATTTCTCACAAAAAGAAATTAATAAAAAAGGCACATCAGCCCTCACTTAAAAGTCCAAAATCCAAACAGCTTTAAAAGCCACTATGAAATAATTTCTCATCCCAAATAATCGAGAGATCCAATGAACAGGTGAAAAAATTTATTGTGTTAGAGGCAGGGAATGGGCATTAATTAAGCACTCACAAACATTATCTAATTTGATGCTCACAACAACCCTGGAAGGCAGGTGTTATTATTAACTCCATTTTACAGTTGAGGAAACTGAGGCAGACAGAAGTTAAGCAGCTTGCCTAGGTCACCCTGTTAGTAAGTGTCTGAGACCATATCTGAACTCAGGTCTTCCTGACTCCAAGCCCAGGGCTCTAACCACTGCATAAACTAGCTGCCTCCAAACTACTACATTTATATGCCTCAAAAGCAAAGTCTATACACCATATGCTTTTAGAAATAAAAACTTGGAAAGAAAAAGAAGTAGTGTTTGCAAAAAGACATACTTAGTTGCAGCTTGGTGGTACAGAAACTCCCAGCCCATATGTTACTTCTTTCAATGTTCTGTCCAGGACATTCTTGTAGAGTATAACTAAGTCCATTCCTTGTTGTTTCTGCACTTACATATGGATCCCTGATCCTGGATAAGAGGTATGTGCTAGGTGAAATGAACCTAAAGTGATCCGTCTGCCCTGTAGCCCATTGAAATTCTAATCAAACAGATGAGTCGAGTATGTGTTCACACTGAGAGGTCAGAAACACTGCTTTGATATGGTCCATTTGCTCTGTGGCAATTGGTTCAACCTACCTCTGTGAGCTACCAAGCAGCAAATTATAAACTTAGAGAAATAAATCACAGCTGGGCCCCAACTGCGAGGAGTTAAATGATCTTGTTGGGCAAAGGGAATACAAACAAAGGTACAATAAGGCTCACTGCTAATTAGTCAACTGAAAACCTCTCATCTAAATTCCTACTGTGCAATAAATCCAGAGGCTCGTCTCCCTTATGCTAGTAACAGATATCTTTTGACTCATCAGTTCAAAATATACACCTGTCTGCCCTGAAAGGCATGTGTTTATACCATTACCCACAATGCCACTGTGGGAAAAGGTACCTTAAATTACATATGGAAGCAGGATGATTCAACTACTCAGAGATCTGCCTTTCTGGTAGCCGGCCAGGTTAGTGGCTAAGCTGGTTTGCATAATATACTAAAAAAAAAAAAAATTGGTGAGCCTGCAGATGCAGCAGTAGCAAATAATGCAGTTTATAATCTCTATACTCCGGGGAAAAATTAAATAAAATAAATGAAATCATATTGCAGCTAGAAAAAGAAAAGAGCTCCTTTTGTGAGATGTACAATATTATTTTATTATCATACCTACTCAAAAGCAATTCTTGATTTTTTTAATACATTTATAACTTCCAAAAAAATAAAAATAAAAACCTCAGTCCTTATAGGAGAACCAAAATTTCTGAACCACTAGCCACCTAAACTTTCTTCTGATACTCTGAAATATCCATTATTTTATGGGTGTTGATATGCCATTCCTGAAGCAAATCACAAATCCTCCATAAATGAAAAACTCGTTACCTCAGAACAATGGGTCTCTACCCTTAGCCAGGCTGTTCCTTGGAAAAGTCTATTACTGGTTCAATGCTTAAAGCTCTTCCCAGGAGTGGGAGGCATGCAGTAAGTTTATCATACTCAATACATGTACTGAGTGTCCCCAAAATCAGAGTCCAGTTTTACGCTATTAAAGCATATTTATAGCTACATTTATGCAGCACCTGTGAGCCTATTACAGTTTTAAATTGCACTAACACTTTTGAGACGCCTTGTAATTCCTGTACAAAAGTGTGGTCAAACTCAAGTAAAAATGGGGGGGGTCACTAAAACAAATATAAGGATCCCTGTGGGAAGTATACTGATTCTGAAAACCACATATTAACATTATCTATTTCCTACTGTGTTTTTATTTTATTTTGCTAAATACTTCCCAATTACATTTTTGTTTGCAGCCCCTGAAGAGACTCCAGGAGAAGACAGGATGTTTATTGGGGGACGGGGGGCAGGTGGAGGATTCACAGATTCTTCAGCCATTGGAGAGAAAGCCCCTGGGGATCCTGGGGGTAGCTGGAGATGTCAGGCATGTTGCCACCATCTCGGATGGGAATGGAGTAGTTGTAGGGAGTGGCACAGTTGATCATGCCTGCGTACTTGGTATAGGGGCTCGGGGCGGGGGGGGGCACGAGCAGAGCCAGGGTACCAATGGCGAAGGACACGGTCAGCACCCGCACCTTGGCCCATGCATCCTTTAGGAACCGGCCCAGTCTGCCCGCCATGTTGGCCTCTTACCCTTTCCCCAATTACATTTTAATCTGGTTTGGGCAGGTTTTGACACCTCTGCTCTATGTGCTCTCAAATAACTGAACAGCTACTTCATGGAGGTATTCCTGGTCATGGAAATGAGCTAGAGTAAGTCTCAACTTTATCTGATGGATTTGGTCAGAGGAAGGGAAAGAGAAGGAGATCAAGGAAGAGAAAGAAGTAGAGGAAGAGGAGGAGGAGGTTGTACTCTATACAATGCACCAGCCATCTTTCCCAAATCCCTTCCTCTCCTTCACAAACCCTGACCTAGTCTCACTGCTTTTTCCCTTCTATCACTCTACACAAGATCCCTTTGGAAATAAAAGGCAGTCAAATAAGTTTTGATCATGGCTTGTGAATCTCCTCTTTCTTGCATAATATTCTAGGTTTAAGCTGGCCTCAAACCCTGGGTTTCTTTCAGTTTCTGTGTGCCTCTGACAGTGCTTAATCATTTGCTCTGCATAGATACTATTTTTAAAAATCTGCTGATCTTGTTAATGCACAAAAGAATCACCAATATGCTGACTCAAATTCAAGGTTTTTCCAAAATGTCCATGGGGAAAAAAATAAATCAAAGTCTGAATAGGATGTGCATGAGCAAACATCAGCGTATCATGGCAAAGAGACGTTCTCAAAAACATGGGCTTTCCTGGAGTGCTGCTACTCCCCACCAACAACCTACATCCCTTCTCTATTTAAGCCATAGATTTCTTAAAGCCAAGAATCACGTACAAATCAATGTCAATTCTAAATCTATAAATATTTACTAATTGCAGACTACGTGAAAAACATGCTTTTCACATACAAAGATGAAAAATTATGGTGCCTACCATCAGGAAGTTTATAATGTGATGATAATATGACGCTTTTAAGCATTACTTCAAGGTTTACAATGTAGTTTACACAGATTATCTCATCTGATCTTTAGAACAAACCTGTGAGATGAGTGGAGAAGGTACAGAAGGAAGGGGAGGAAGGGAACCAGCATTTATTATATGTCTACTTCTGTGCTAAGTGCTTTATAAATATTACATAATTTGATCCTCACAATAATTTTGCAAGGTAGATACTATTATGATTCCCATTTTACAGCTGAGGAAACTGAAGCAGACAGAACTCAAGTGACTGGCCCAGAGTAAGACAGTGAGTAAATATCTGAAGCCAAATGTGGACTCATGTCTTCCTGACTCTAGGCATGGCGCTCTAGCCACCGGCACGACCTAGCTGCCTCAGACTCCTACTGTACCAATTTTGCGGATGAGGAAACTGAGTTTCAATGAGGTTAATTGACTTGTCTAGCATAGCACAACTACTAGACTAGAGTAAGTGTTAAGGTGTATATAGAATATGGTAAGTGCAATGGAGTGGTCCAGAAATAATATTTTTAAATGGAAACAAGAGTAGATTTAGGCAACGACTGTCAGATAACAAGAAAAATAGATTTACTGTTTGGCTCCAAAGGGAAGATCTAAGGTAAACAGTGGACAGAGTGTCAGACCTGGAGGCAGAAGACCTGGGTCGAAATCCTACCTCAGACAATTACTAACTATGTGACCCTGGGCTAGACACTTAATGCCTCTCAGCCTCAGCTTCCTCATCTGCAAAACAAAAGAGTTGGACGTGATAATCTCTACAGTCTCTTCTATGATTCCACAACACTATGAAGTTATAAGGAGGAAAAATTTTCTAAGAATCAGAGCAAACCAAAAGTCAAATGGTTTGCCTCAGGAGGTGGTGGATTTGCCCTCATGGGTCTCTTCAAATAAAAGCTGGATGACTCTTGGGGAAGGATACTATGGAAGGGATTCAGATACAGGTTAGTCTCAATGTGCTCTGAGGTCCCTTCCAACTCGGAAAAATCTGAGGAACAAAATCTATTTTTCAGTCTATATCCCAAATGCCTAATATACTAATGTGTTATCCGATAGATAGATGATAGATAGTTTAGACAGATAAGTAGACAGATAGATATAGATGGACAGATATGTGTGTATATATGTATATATATACCACATATATACACACATGTATGTATGCATATGTGTATATATGCATATATACTAGCATGTATATATATGCTAGTATATATACGTGCACTTGTGTGTGTCTGTGTGTATGTCTGTGTGTATCTGTGTGTGTGTGAGTATAGTGACTTAAAATAAAACTTTGCTGATTGACTACTCCCAACTCCTCCCGGAAAAAAAAAAACCAACCTGAATCATGTGCTCTTTTGGAAGAAAGGCCCTCAATAATTAGAAAAATCGCTGTAGTACTAAAAGATAATTGGTTTCATAACTGATTGTGATGTACAAAAAAAAATCCAACATGAGATATTACACTAAGGAAAACATGGGTACCCAAAGAAGACTTCTGATGTCTCTACAGAAAACCTCTGCAACTGAAGACAACTTTGGTTTCAGTGACCAAGTAGACCTCAGACACCAAACAGCATCGAAAGCACCATCCAAGAATGCCCGAGCAAGTGGTAAATGTGTGATACTCAACATTTCTTGCTGAGAACCTTAAAATTTGGAGCTGCTTCCCCACAGTCAAAGGATAACTAAGAAGGGATCAAACAACCACACAGTAGCAGCTCCTGCAGGACCAGAGTAGAATACTCAAAAGGAAAAAAGGCCAACCAGCAGAAAGTTGTCAGCACATTACTGCATGAATCTAGGGACTGGGATGCAAGATGAATTTTAGTATATTAAATGAATAATTATGTCTTTGTAGAATCTTCAAAAAAAAACAGCTGAAGATATCATGTGGCAACAGCTGCCAAAGATAAAATGCCAATCCAGCAACATCTCACGGCCCAAGAATCTTACATCTTCCTACACTGCAATTTTTGCCAAATTCTTGCTTAATATTTTCAAGTGCAGAAAGAACAGCCTCCACACAAATCCTCTTTTCAAATCCCTTGTGAGGCCTGAGGATTAAATGAACATACATTCCCTCCCCATTTACTTGTGGATTGTGGTTTTTTTTTATTTTGTTTTGTTTTTTAGATTTTAGATATCTCAGAGCAGGAGGGGGAAAAAGAGAAACAGAGAGAGAATAGAATAACCTCTGGAAAAAAGGGATTACTGAAAAGACATTCTAGATAATGTAAGACAAATTATTATCTCATTTGTCTCATACTCCATCAGTGGTTAGAACATCATTTGACAGCTAGGAATAGTGATTAACAAAAGAGAAATCGACAGCTTTTTCATGTGAAATGCATTTTCCCATGACTGATGTGTCAAGGAAGATCCTGTGTCTTGTGGGAGAGTAGACCTTGTACTAGATCACATACCCCACAGGCTGTCCTGACTAGCACTAGGGAGGTGGCTATTCACAAATTCACCTTCTTACCCCCAAGAGATTAAGTGATCAAGAAACACATGATCATAAAGAGTCCATAGCAAGTCACTAACAACGATACACAGGAGAGAAGTGATATCATCATCATGGTCACATGTGACCAAACAAGAAGGTCAATCCATTACATGACAAGAGTGAAGATTCAGGAAGGACACCATACTTATTAGAAGCAGGTCATCTGTACAGTGAACAGAGTGTACAGAACTTGGGAGTCAAGGATACCAGAATTCAGAGCCAGCTTCAGATACCTAATAGTGATGTGTGACTGTGGGTGAGTCACTTACCTGGTCTACCTCAGTTTCCTCATCTGTAAAATGGAGATAGCAATAACACTTCCCAAAGCCACTGTGAGGATAAAATGGGATAATATTTGTAAAGTGCTTTGAAAACCTTAAGAGAGTTATTATTAAACTAGGGATTGTTATTATTTGAAGTACTTTCTGGCAGAAGAGGAATTAGTCAATGAGGAGCCATGGAAAGAGACCAGGATTTCAAGTCAGAGAATCTATGGTTGAATCCTGGTTTTGTCACTTATTGCCTATGTGACCCTCAACAAGAGACTTCTTGTCTTTGGGCCATATCTATAAAATGAGACTATTGGATTCAATGACCTCTAAACTCTATTGTTCAATCATTTTTCAGTCATGTATGACTCTTCATGACCCCATTTGGGGTTTTCTTGGCAAAGATACTGGAGACATTTACCATTTCCTTCTCCAGTTCACTTTAGAGATGAGGAAACCGAGGCAAACAGGGTTAAGTGAGTTACCCAGGGTCACACAGCTGGTAAGTGTCTGAAGCCAGTTTTGAATTCGAGAAGATGAGTCTTCCTGACTCCACACCTGCAGTTCTATCCACTGTACCCCCTAGTTGCTCTTCTAATATCCCTTCTAATCTAAATCTGTGATTGTATGGTCCTGGGCCCAGAGGACAAAACTAAACACAATGGCTGCAAGTTACAAAGAGGTGGAAGTAGGCTTGAAATAAGGAAAAACTTGCTAATAGTTAGAACCATCCCAAAGTATAACCGGCTGCTTCAAGAGGTGATGGGTTCTCAGTCACTAGGGATCTCCAAGCAAAGGTTGGAGGACTACTTGGTGGGTGTGTTCCAGAAGGTACTCTTGATCCTTTCCAGGAAGCATTCTGGACTTTCTCTACCATGCCCCAGGGCTGGGTGCCTTAGTCTCCTTCCCCCATCATTTTGAGGTTCCTGAGAGGATGAACTATCTTTCTTTCTGCCTGTGTTTGTATTCCCAGCACTTAGCACAATGCCTTGCACATAGTAAGCTCTTAATAAATACTTATTATTTGATTGATTGCTTGATTGGTTCAAGCATTGGTTAGACTAGATAGTCTCTGAGGTCACTTCAAACTTGTGAGTTTCTGTGATGGGACAAAAAAATCAACCAATGAAGTTTGGGGACAATTAAGCAACATGAGCCCATTATAAGGACTGAATGATTTCCCAGCTATGATCCAATCTGATGTCCTCTTCTCTCTCAATTCTGGACCAGGTTTATTACCAATCTACAGCCCCTCTTGTATAGTAAGATTCTATATAGAGATGAACTAACTTAATGCACATTGGTATGTCTCCAAGAGCAGAACTGAAAGAAAGCCTCCTGTGTGTAGGTGGAACCTGTTTCAAGTGTTTATGGAAAAATGCAGACAAGGAGTCTGCCTACTTCTTCACCATCTCATGTGTCCCTAGAGAGACGTAGGCAGAGCAGTTGAAGTCAACATGTTTGTAAGAAATGACAAAACTGGGCACCCGGCCCCTGATTTCAAAGCTACAGCTGTAATGCCTGATAGGAAGTTCAAAGAATCAGGTTTTCTGATTACAAAGGGAAAAAATGTTTTTCTTTCATCCCTTGGACTTATACTTCATGTGTTTTTTGGACATAAGGTGTTCAGTGACCGGGCTGAAGAGTTTGAGAAACTCAACTGTTGAGTAATTGGTGGTATCTAACTTTGACTAACTCACATGAGTTAACACTCTGTAATGTTAATAGAATAGAAAGATCTTCCCCATCCATTAACAGACT
Source organism: Phalanger gymnotis (assembly GCA_028646595.1). NCBI lineage: Eukaryota > Metazoa > Chordata > Mammalia > Diprotodontia > Phalangeridae > Phalanger > Phalanger gymnotis. Next base: position 244,010,836 of record CM053626.1, on the reverse strand, counting down.
TATGTGACCTTCTTGGAGCTCTAGTCCAGCTCACAGCTGTGATACATCCTGAGTCACACAGAGCCCATTGGGGGAGGAACTTGCTTAAAGGGGAAGCTTGCTTAAGGGAAGCTTGCTTGTAGGAAGGCTTTTACACATTTTGGCACAAAACTAATTAGGCCCTGAGTCAGGAGGGGTGTAATGCCTTCTGGTTCTTAGCCTGTTAGCCAAAAGTGTATATATATTCTGAGGTGAGATTTTGCTTTAGGGGTTTGTTTATGAGAAAGACCTTTCGATTCCCTGGATGAGACTCTAAGTAGCCATTTGTTCAGAGTCCGTCGTCCATCCCCCCCGCGCCCACTACTCAGATGTATCTGTGCTCCCCTGCTCTGGTGGTGCATGTAGGTAGTTGTATTACCTTGTTCAGACAGCTGGAGCCCTGTCTATTGATCTTTGTGCTAATTTCTCTGCTTGTATTTTCTCCACATTCAGAGTGCTGACCTTTCCTCTGAGCTAGTGAATGTAATTAAAAAAAGATTGTTAACCCCTTTAGAAGCTATCTTTCCTTTAAAGGCAGATCAAAGAACCTGTGCTAGCAGGCCATCCTGGATGTGCCAGGGTGCTTGCTGTTACACACACCCAAGAATCAAGGTGGTCTGGGATCCCTGAATCCCAATAGTGTCAGACAACAAATGGCCTATTGCTCAGGACTGTGGTGTCTTAAAGGCAGATGAAGGAATGTCTCATCATCATTGATGAGAAAGGGACGCCTTACCAGGTTATTATCAACAATCTTCCTATTCGTTGCTCTGTGGATGAGATTATTACAAGATGCTACTTCACAGACTCACCTTTTCATAACCATACTTATATTTGATGAAATCTAAGCCATTTTTCATGAATAGATCACCAGCAATATGCTAGAGTCAGCTGATAACCACCCACTCAGTCTTGCAATTTTGACTTTCCTGAGATAATGGTGTTCCATAGTTTATAGCCATGCAGTATCATTCGGGTAAAAAAAAAATTATATAAAAAGAATGAGGTTTGGGGACAATGCTTAAGCAACAGGGGCCCACTATGAGGACTGAATGACTTCGCAACTGCAATACAATCTAATGCTCTCCTCTCACTCAATCCTGGGCCAAGTTCACTGCCCATCTACAGCACCTCTTATATAGTAAGATTCTATATAGAGATGAACTAAATTAATAGGGGAGTATTCTTCATCAACTTTGTTTTTCCAAAATGGAATAGTTTGGTAAGAGATTGTTTCATGGTGGTGGTGGGGGGGGGGGGAGTATCCCTAGCAACTAGAAATAAATATTTGTTGAACTGAACTAAATGAACTGAGGAAATACTATACAGTTCTGGGCTTGATGCAATGCACACCATGTGAGAGAGTATTTGGAGAACTGCATTAACGAGAGGGATTCTTTCTCTTTGAACTCTGTGCACACCTTCTGTCACTCTAGAAAATACCTTAGTTAAGCACAATTTTTCCAACTTGGTTTCTCAGTTGATTTTAATATTTGATGGAATACCTCCATGGTCGATGCATCATATAATTTATTATGACTTTAACATATGCCTGGAAGACACTCTGTTTAAGGCTTCATTAAAAAAAAAAATCAATGAACAATAGACACAGCAGGTCCTCAACATCCCCTAAACTTCTCAGTCAGATATGATTGCTCAGTCAAAGAAAGAGTCTGAAAAAGTCTATCAGCTTGCCAACTCAGGCTGTGCACAGGGACAGAGATGTTCTAGTCTTACAAAGATTTGATAAAATGAGAAGGCAGCCACATAGATCAATAGCTACTGACCTCAATCACTTATTTTTTAAGAACTATCTGTGATCTTTTCCATTCATTAGGAATCATCATAACTTGTAATATCTTAAAAATCAAACCTTGAATGCCTATAAAATTTTGTTGCTCAGAACACAGATTTCTTTTATAAATATCTGGTCTGTTCAATCTCTTCCCAATTGTCTTCTTAACTATCATTGCTACTTCCTCACAAAATACATCAGATACAGAGATGTGTTAGAACCAGTGGTTCCACTATTACCACTGATAAAGAAGAGATTAATTTTAATTCCAAAAACACTTATTAGGCTCTACTATGTGCATGACACTGAACTAGGCACTAAGGCTAAGAGACAGAGAGACTGGTCAGCATCTTCTCTCATACACATTAACTCAGAGCTGCCTAGAGTACTAAGAGTTTAATGATTTTCCCAGGATCATTCATATTAATAAAAAACTATTTCTGCCCAGGATCATTCATATTAATAAAAACTATTTTATTTAATTCCTTAAGGAATTCCCCCAAAAAGATAAAAAAAGAAAAAAATTTAAGTAGTCTCCTATAATTTTTACAAAGCAAACCACTAAAATGTCTGGATTTAATCAATATTAATAACTGCTCACTATCTTTGATCTGACTCTCATGGGAACAGTAATACCATCCCCTGGGGGGAGCCAGTTCTCAGGTGAACCCTACTATCAGGACCATAATGCTAGCCTAACTTGCTGCTCATTGCAATTCAACTTAACACACATTTATTAAATGTCTCTTATGTGCTTAGCTCAGCACCTGGCATTTAGAAAGCCCTTAATAAAAGCTTGTCGATTGACTGCTAGGAGGCCTGCTCTAGGGATTGGAAATACAAACACACAAAAAAATAAGAACTAGATCTTTATACTTTTTTGGGCAAATATCAAACAGAGGTTAATCATTTTACTTTAAAATAGCAAAAGGTATGAACCGGCCTTTACAGTAGAATCAAAAAGAAAGAAATGAGAAAGGAAAAAAAAAAAAGGACAAAGAAAGAGCATTATAATGCTGTATCCCTCCTCTGACATTTATTTAGGCTTGGTTTGTTTTTATAAGAGATTACCTAAAACTGGCACTATTTTTAGGCTAGCAAGCTAAGTCCTGCATAAATTCCATGCAAGACACCCAATTCCAACTGCAAATTCACCACTTTCCCATGTGCCAGCACATTCTACAGCACCTCTTCCAAGCCCTGTATATGGGCACGAGAGTGTTTAGGTGTGCCCAGGGAGATTCTGTTCTGAGATTGAAGATATCCAATCCAGATATTTTTCTCCTTAGGAACAAACCATGCATTAGATTAAAATCTAGGTTAGTCATAGGTTCTCCCAAGATCATAGAATTAGAGCTGGAAGGGAGTTAAAGAGTTTAAAATTCAGAATTCTAGATATTGGGGATAACCTATGCAAAAGCTTGGAGAAGGAATTTGAAATACCGTGGCCCCAGGACAGCAAGGAGAACTATTTGGCTGAAAGGCAGAATATGCAAAAGGGGATAGGTAGTGTGCTACTAGTTTGAAAGTTTATCTTGAGCCAGATGGTGAATGATTTGAAATGCTTAGCTGAGGAGTTTCTATTTTATGCCAGAGGTAACAGGGAGTGGGCCACTGAAACTTCTTGAGTGGGGCAGGAAGGAGATAACAACGTGATCCGAACCGTGCTTTTGGATTACACCATGTTTTGATAAATGTTCTCCTGAAAAATGTCTATATTCACATCATCAATATTACTATGGTTATTAAATTACAAATATGAACATTATAAAGAATATTATCAAAAAAGACAGTTTAAAATTTAAACTCAGAAATACTATTCAAATTATTTTACTATGATGGAATTCCATAAATGTTGTTAAAGAAATCCATCTGATGGGGTTTGAACACCTTTCTGTTACACAGGTTTTCATCATAATGGTGTTGATCATAACACAACTAAACATGCAAATCCAAGTTGTACACATGCAGTTATTCATTCAGTCCACTAGGATGGTGTTTAGTAAATGATTACCTCATCATGCTTGTAGGAAGAGTTAACACAAGACCCAAAACTGCCTGACTTAGTCCCAGAATACAGATTAGACACTAAGAAAGTTGGATTCAGTAATAACACTGAATTTGATAAGTCTTTCTTCAAATAAAATCAAAATACTTTGTAAATATCTCATTACTTTCTTATAATTTCTATTTTAAAATTCTGAAGTAAAAGACCTCAGATAAAGAAAATATTTAACAGATAAAGAAAATAAGGAAGAAAGATGCTGTAGGATTCTCCCAAGGATATATAATAAATTAACAGTAGCACCAAAAATAGAATATAAGATTCTTACTTTCTAGTCCTCGGCTTTTCATGACCAGATTTTTCGGTTAAATTCATTGCACTTTAATGAGTATTTTTCACTCCTATTATTTTTATAATAGCGTACAATTTTTCATGTTAACATGAGCACCGTGAGCAAAATGCATTATGCACAGCAGGATTACTGCCATAGATGCTCACATTTATACAAAGCACTGGCCTATACTCCCATTTTACAGATCAGGAAACTGATGCATTGAGGAGATAAGTGACTTGTCCATGGTCACAGACAATGAGTTTCAGAGCTGAGGTTCTATATCAAGCGTCTAAGTCCAACATTTTTCCCACTACCATAGGTTGCCTTCGATACGTGTTTTCTGAATATAGTGAACAAGTGAAAAAGTAAACATGGATATAAGTGCCAGGTGAGGGATAAAGGTAATTAGGGAGAAAGAAGCATGGCACAATAGACGGCTGGCCTAAGAACCAGGAAGGTCTGGGTTCAAATTTCACCTCTGACACAGTGACTATAGTGTGACCCTCATCAAGACAATTAGCCTCTCAGTACTCTGTTCAACTCTCTAAGTCTGTAAGCTGCAGAAAAGGTGCTGACCTGCACTGGTAGAAGGGATTTCTTCTTGCGGAAGTTCCCTATATCAATGAAATCACAAGGCCAACTCTAATACCTACCACTGTAAAAAAAAAAAAATAAAAAGCAATAAAATAATTAGTTATAAGCATTTGCAGGAATGCACCGGAGTGATAGGAGAAGGTGGCGTCGAATCTAAGAAAGCAGAATAGATTGGAAATTATGAAACCTGGATTCTAGTTCCAGCTTGGCCAGTGACTAACAACAATGATAATGAGAGCCTCCAATTACAGGGCACTTTAAAGGTTTGAAATATGTGTTGTGTATGTTACTTCATCTGATCCTCATTACTCTGGTGCTATTATTAATACCCATTTTAATGATCAGAAAAGAGAGGTTGGAAGAGGTTAAGTGATTTGCCTAAGGTCACACAGCCAGTAAGTACTAAGCCTGACTCTAGTTTCACACTCTCTAGGTCTGTGAACTTCAGGGAGAAATTTTCTGTCCTCTCTAAACTTCAGTTTCATCAGCAATGAAATGACTGGATCATCTTTAAAACCTCTTCTAATTCTAATATACTATAAATTTGACCTCTCTGTACTTTTGAGGAGTAGGAGAGATTTGAGTTAGGCCCTGACTAGGCCCTTATCTATATCACATAGATAAGGAGAAAGGATTTAAAAAAAATGTAAGTCTAGTAAAGGGAACAACTTGAGAAAAGGTCTGCTACTGGCAATGAATGGGGCATATTTGGGGGCAATGGAAAACAGTCTGGGCAGAGGGGTCATGTTGGGAAACAGTCAAAGAATCCATTAAAACAGTGATTCAGTCATTCAGCCATTCCACACTTCTGTGTATTTTATACCTACAACTTGCAATTGTGTAAAATGCAAATATAATTAATCATCCTACTAAGTTAATTTTCCCAAATCCCAGTCCAAAAGAAGTTAAGAAAATGACAAAGAGATTACTTCTATTGTAGAAAGGGGATTCTTATGATCTTTGAAGAAAAATTATTCTTGCTAGTATCTTTGCTTCTAAGTACTACCAAGAAAAATGCTGTCAAGTTGGCCATCCATTCCTTACCTAATAAACTCAGATTGTGACGTGTACAAATTACTTCTACAAACGCTTGCTGATATAGTAGATAGTAGATAGTAGATAGTAGAGCACTGGACTTGGCATTCAAAAGGCCTGGGTTCAAATCCAGCCTCAAAGACGTACTAGATGTATAACTCTTATTAATGTCTTCTTTTAGCCATTTGACTAACATGGAGATATGTTTTGCATGCTTGCACATGTGTACCCTATATCAAATTGCTTACTGTCTCAGGGAGGGAGAAGGTGAAAAGGGGAGAAGGTAAATTTGGCATTAAAAATTCTAAAAAAAAGAATTTTAGATGTGACCCTAAGCAAACAGCTTAACCTATTTGACTCAGTTTCCCTCTGTGTAAAAGGGGGATAATAATAGCACCCACCTCCTGGAGTTGTTGTGAGGATCAAATGAGATACTTGTAAAATGCTTTGCAAACCAAAAAGTGCTATATAAATTTCATCATCATCATCATTATTATTAAGAGAATCAGACTTTACAAATGGAAGATAAAATTGTTTTTGCCTTTATGAACCAATCAAAAGGGTTCCCACACTGTCAAGGATGCACTGTGATAAGTGGTCTGGGGAATACAAAAGTTGTATATGTCAAAGTTCCTGCCAACTTACAATCTTGTAGGAGAGATCTAACATAAATAAAATAATTAAAGAGAAAGAAGCATTACTGCAATCAGGGAAGGCTTCGTGGAAGACATAGCAACTGGAACTTGAAGTAAGAAGAATGTTGGACCTGGAGTCAGAAAGTCTTGAGTTCAAATCCAGCCCCAGATACTTAATAGCTGTGTGACACCAGGCAAGTTACTTGACATCTGCCTCAGTTTTCTAATGTGTAAAATGGGTAATATAATAACACTGACCTACCAGAGTTGTTAAGAGGATCCAATGAGATAGCATACATAAAATGTTTTGCAAACCTTGAAGGTCTATTTAAATGTTAGACAATGTAACCCAACAAGAGAAAGTGATGGGATAAGTAAGGCCTAACCTTAGAAGTGAAATCTATTCAAAGGGGGGGGGGAAGAGAATTGTCAAGGATGATGCATTACATTTTAGATGTGCTCATTTTGAGTTAATAAGAGTACATTATAATAACTGATATTTATAGAGAACTTCAAAGTTTACATGTAAAGTAAAGCTTTACATACTTTATCTCATTTGATCTTTCCAACGACTTGAGGGGAAAGGTATTATTATACCTCCTTACAGAAAAGAAACAGGTTTAGTAAGGCTAAGCGACCTACCCGCAATCCAACAGCAATTAAGTATCAGAGGCAGGATTTGAATCTAGGTACCCTTGACTGCAAAGTCATGCCCTATATGGAAGACCATATTGCCTATCTATGCACCATCAAATATATTATAGTGGATATACTCACTGGCAGTTGAAAATATGTGACTAGAGCATAGCTAAAAGATCAGGGCAGGGGATACAGTTCCAAGAATAATCCCCATATGTATGCTGAAAATGTTTATAATTAATCTAATTCTGCATTTGTTGAATTGAAACTGAAGGAGTGAAAATGGAGAAGTTTTACCACTGACTGAGTTCAGAGAGAGAAGAGATGAAGGCCAAGGATAGATATGTGGAAGGTTACTAGTTTAGACAAAGAGAAGAAGAATTAGAACCAACATAAAATGGAAGAGGTCAGATGGCTGGAAAGAGAACCATGAAAGAATAGTAAAACAGAAAGCAGAGACAGACAGACAGACAAAGAGAGACAGAGACAGGGAGGAGAGAGAGAGAGAGAGAGACAGAGACAGAGACAGAGACAGAGACAGAGACAGAGACAGAGAGACAGAGAGAGAGAGACCTAAAACTAATATATAGTGACTAGGAAACAGAAGATTTGTACTTTGGAAATTTCTACAAGTATTATCTGTGTGATCTTGGTCACTTAATTTCCCCTAGAAGGCCTCTGAATCTCTGATTCAGAGATTAAAAGGGCCATAGTGTCAGCTGTATCCATGTGGTTAGATTTGATAACTTCTAAGCTCTCTTTCAAATCTAAAAGTCTAAGATAATATTGGAAGGAAAAAACTGGGAGAGGGAAGCGTCTAGACTAGAGGTAAATCCATCAGTGAAGAGAACTTCCAATAGGTAAACTCCCTCCACAGAAAATTAAAATTAAACAAAATTACAGAACAAAGTCTATGCAAAGACCCAGTGTGGAATTCACTTTATGGTGAAGCAAGTTTGATGCTCCCTCAATTCTGAAGGGTTTATATACATGGGTACATATCATACTGGAGACAGGAGGTGAAGGGGAGGTAAGATTTGTCAAACTATTGATGATACATGTATATATTTGCAAAGTATTCCGCATACAATCACAAAGAGGTAAATTTCTCTTTCAAAATAGCGCTAAACTGAGTTCAGTTCTACTCATGAAATTGTCGTTTACTAGCTTAGATAAGTAACTTCATTTGCTTAAACTCAGTTTCTTCTTTTGTAAATTAGAGTAACACACTTCCCTCTCTTGGTTCTGGTGTTACTTTGCAGATAAAATCAGTGTTTGAGAAAGCTCTTAAAAACTCTGAAGTGCTATGCAAATGTAAAGGAAGGGTGTACTTCTTGGGGATAATTGTTAATATAATATGTTAAAGTAGAATAAATTTAAAAATAAAAAAGAATAAAAGAAGACAAAATAGTGCTAAATTATCTGTGCACCAAAGAATTTAAAAATCCAGATGTCACACATTGCCTGTATTCAAAGACAAATGCTTACAATTTCTTCTCCTATGCAACAACATTGGAGAAGCTCAAAAACCCAATTTGCTCTCTGAGCATATTCTAGGTTCACAGGATCATAAATTTAGAGCTAGAAGACATTATGAAACAATTTTGTATGAATTAACATATGAAGTCAGAAATTTTAAATGCCTGTTTTGGAGTTCAGTATTTTAATACTTCCTGAATCTCCTTTGAAGATGTTCAATGAAGCAGGTGTTAAAAAATATAGCTTTTTTTTTCTTTCTTCTTGTACTTTTTACCTTTCTATAGCTAAATCACTTCCAATATTTCCTTCAAGTGAATCTACATTTTGAGTAGTTTTTTTTTTATATAGTACTTTCAGCCCAAGGATAATTCTTTCAACACTGTTAATAATCAGCATTCATTTATTAAACACCTACTATGTGCCGGGCACTGGGGACACAAATACAAAGAATAAAATACTCACTTCTCTTAAGTGCCTTACATTTCATTTTGGGGGGAAGAGTTTTCACGTAGAACGAGGAGAGGGGTTTTACGAGGCAAAGCTAAGAAGGCAGTGCGTGCCAGGCGTGGGCAATAGTCAGTCAAAGGCATGAAGATGGTCTGAGATGGAGTGTCGTATGTGAAGAATGTTTGACTAGGCTGTAGTATAAAAGGGAGAGTGTATACAATAAGGCTAGAAAGATAGGTTGGAACCAAGTTGTGAAAGGTTTTAAAAGGCAAACGAAGAAGCTTATATTTTACCCCTAAACAGAGAGCCGCTGGAATTTGCTAAGTGAATGAGATGGTTAGATTTGCTCTTAAGGAACAGCATGTTGGCAGCTATCTAAAGGATGGACGAGATTTGAGTCACTGCAGTAGTCCAAACAAGTGATGAGGGCCTGAACTAAGGTGGTGGTAGTTGTAGAAAGAAAGTCAAGAGATCAGATAAGAGGTGATGTCGAGGTAGAAACAGCAAGATCTATTCGGTTTAATTTAAGAGATTTTATTAGGGTATGTCATTCAAATCTATAATTTTTTTCTGAAATTGATATTAGTTTATTTTTGAAATTCCATTTAAAACCATGCCCTAGTCTTTTCTCTACATTGTAGCATTTGCAGCACAAAGGATTCTATTATAAATAAAATCCTTCACAGCAAAAAAAAAAAAAAAAAAAGAAAGAAAGAAAAAGAAAAGAAAAAGAAACAGCAAGATCTGGCAAGTGATTGGACATTTAGGGTAAAGGAAAGTGAGGGGTTGAGGATGATGTCAAGGAAAGAGTGGGGGTGCTTTCAACAGAAATAGAAAAGTTTGGAAGAGGGGTAATTTGATGGAAAAGAAAATGAGTTCTTTTGTCGACATGTTGAATTTGAGATATTTCTAGGACAATTGGTAATGTTTGTTAGCAATTGGTAATGCAAAACCAAAGGTCAAGAGAGAAACTAGAGTGATATAGATAGATATAGAGATAGACAGAGACAGAGATAGAGACAGAGATAGGTCTGGGAGTCATCAGCTTATAATAATTAAATCTATGGAAGTAATTGGGTCACTAAGTGAAGGTCGAGAGGGAACAGAAAAGAGAGCAGAATTAGGAATACCCATGGATAAAGGAAATGATATGGATGATGAGACAGCAAAGGAGACTCAGAAGGAGCCATCAGAGGGATGGAAGAGAACCAGGAAGGAATAGCATCATTAAAATAACAACACCATCCAGCGTTCTAAGATACTTTAAGGCTTGTTAAACATTGTACATAAGATCTCATTCGATCCAAACTCAAAGAGGAGAGATGATCCAGGAAGAGGGAGTTGTCCTCAGTGTCAAATCCAGTAAGTAACCTGAGAAGGACAAGGACTGAGAAAAGACCATCCAACACCGTTATTAAAAGCTCCTTAGTGACTACAGAGAGAGAAGTTTCAGCTGAAAGATGAGGTCAGAAGCCAAACTGTGAAGAACTGAAAAGTGAGTGAGAAGAAAGGAAGGAGAGCCGTGAGGGCAGACAGCTTTTTGTTTTTAAAGTTTGGCTGAGAGAGGAAGGAAAGATATAGGACGATAGCTTGAGGTTATATATAATCTACATGTATAGGTTACATATATATATTTTTAGGGATGGGGAAGATTTGGGAATGTTTGAAGGCTGAAGGGGTCAGTAAATAGGGAGAAGTAGATGATTCTCCAGAGAAGGGGACAAGGCAGGGAGAGTTGAAACTGCAATCTGCTGGAGATGATTGAAGGGGATGAGATAAAAACCCACAAACGGCCACGTTGTTCTTGACAAAAAGAAGGAAAGAAATAAAAAAGGAAGGGAGAATAAAGGAAAGAAAAAAGCACTTATTTAGCACCTACTATTTGCCAGGCATTATGCTACAAGCAATTTAAAATATTATCTTTTTGATCCTTATGAAAACCTGGGAAGGTGAGGGCTATTATTATCCCCCATTTTGCAATTGAGGAAACTGAGGCAAAAGCGAAATGACACGCCCAGAGCCATACAGTGTCTGAAGCCAAATTTGAACTCTAGTCTTCCTGACTCCAGATGCAGCACTCTATCCGTTGTGCCATCTAGATGCCTTATGGTCAGACTAGAAGAAAGAAGGAGAGAGCAGGGGATAATAAGCACTTTGCAAATGTTATCTTGTTTGATTCCCACAACAACCCTGAGAGATAGATGTTATTATTACAATACTCATTTTACACATGAAGTAACTAAGGCTGAGAGGGAGGTTAAGAGACTTGCCCAGGGTCACACAGTCAGAAAGTATTTGAGACAGGTTTCAAACTCAGGCCTTCCTGACTTCAAGTCCTGCCTCCAAACCTTAAGAAATTTATCATCTGGTAGGAAATGAAAATATGTACATAAATATTCCAGCCAGCAGCACTGGAATTACTAAAGATGATATAATAATGAGTATTACAATGTATTCTGTTGTTGTTGGTCAGTCTTGTCTCACTCTTCGTGACCCCATGGACCAAAAACCCCACGGGGTTTTCTTGGCATAGATATGAAACTGGTTTGCCATTTCCTTCTCCAGTGGATTAAGACAAACAGAGGTTAAGTGACTTGCCCAAGGTAACACAGTTAATGTCTATGGCCAGGTCTGAATTCGAGTATTCATGATTCTAGGCCCAGCCAGTGCTCCACCCAGAGAGCCATCTACTATCCCTTTTATAACATACACCCAGATACAAAAAATAGAGCTTTAAGAGTTCAGATTGAACAATTTCCTATAAAGCTCTGAGGACTGTCACACCGCCATCAATCTCTCATAGCCTACAGCAGAGGTGTCAAACACAAGGTCCCTGATACCAACCAGATTATCTAGATTAAAATGTCTCTGCTCCCAACAGTCTCTCTGGCTGTCCCCCAGGCTTGCAACATGTTCCCTCCTTCACTCTCATTATCAACCTCTTATTCCTTTAAGTCCCAACTAAAATCTCACCTTCTACAGGAAGCCTTCCCCAATCTCTTTTGATTCCAGTGCTTTCCCTCCATTAATTATTTCCTATTTATCCTGTATATAGCTTGAATTGTATATATTTGTTTGCATGTTGTCTCTTCCCATTAGATTAAAATTCCTTGAGATCAGGAACTGTCTTTTGCCTCTTTCTTTAGCAGTGCCTGGTACATAATAGGCCCTTAATAAATGTTTATGGATTGATTGGGAAATATTTATCAAATAAATAAAAATATAGATAATGCTAATTATATAAAACATAGATAATGTAGTAAAGCATAGATAATATTAATATGTGGTTGGTTTTCTAAGAAAATGTGTGCCCTTCAAGGGATCTTTACATATGACTTATTGGCTCTGTTTCTATTTGAGTTTGATACCAACACATTACATCCCCCTCCTGCTGAATTAGATCACAAATGTAGTTACTCTTACAGATTCCTTAGCCCCTGTCAAGCCACAATTCCAAACTCTAGAGTTCCCTATTTCTTTCTTATGAATCCAAAACTCACCCAATAAAGCCTGGTCTGAAACTAGTGTAAAATGGCAAATATGATTAAGAAAAAAGAGAAAAAATCAAGGAAGGACAGAAAGAATAAAAATAGGCTTTACAGATTTCTTATATTATTATTGTTGGTTGTTGTTATTGGTTGGTGGTGATGATGGTTGCTGTCATGAAGGGAGGAAACATGATGTGGCTTTAAACTTCTTTCAAACTTCAGTGGCATTTTTCATATTCTAAGATAAGGTGAACAACACCCGCCTTTTTAACCATATTTTTATAACTTCACCTAAAGAGTAATAATCATTTTAAATTGTTAGAGATGACATATTCCAAACACCTCTCTCCTCTAAAACACATATACATACACACACACACACACACACACACACACACACACCTTGATCATGCTAGTCGGACATCTCTGAGCCTCACTGTATTTGGATAACAGAGGGAGAGAGGATGGATAAAGGGAAGAAGATGAAGAAAAGTGGATGGAGGAGGAAGAAGATATTGACAACTAAAATCTGCATAGTGCTTTACCATTTTTTAAAGAGATTTCATGTACTTTATTCTCACTTGATCTTTATCTAGGCATCTCATCAGGTAGGGCAGACTACATTTTACAGATGAGGAAGCTGAGGCCCAAGACCACAGACTTAGTAAGTGGGGGCACCATTTATTACATATCCAACAAAAAGCAACAATTCATCCACTTCTGTTTCAATGGTAAAATCTAGTCTCAACCTATTGCAAGAATTACTAAAAGCAACGAAATGAAAAGTCTTCAAAATCTTCCTCTTAGAAGATTTTTTTGTAATTCAAGATCTCTTAATGCTATTACAACTAAATGGCATGTATACAATGCTTTAAAGTTTGCAGAACATTTTATGTACATTATCTCATTTCATAACAACCCTGAAGGTGAGTCCTATAGGTAATATCATCTCCACCTTGCAGATGAGAAAAATGAGGCTTGTAGAGGTTGGTTAGATGACATGTTAAGTTAATATTCCATGGGCTTATCATTAAATCTTGTCAGAGGCAGGATTTGAACCCAGGTGTTCCTGATAGCTCTCTATACCATGTTTCTTGTCGATGTTTTTGTCTGATTCTTTGTGATTCCATTTGGGGTCTTCTTGACAAAGATATTGGAGTGGTTTGCATTTCCTTTTCCTGCTCATTTTACAGATGAGGAAACCAAGGCAAAGAGGGTTAGGTGACTTGCCCAGGGTCACAAAGCTAGGAAGTATCTGAAGCAGAATTTAAACTCGGAAAGGTGAGTCTTCCTGACTCCAGGCCTGGCACTCTATCCACTGCACCACCGTGCTGCCCGTAATCAAACAAATGTCAAAGGTAATGTTTGCTATCAGGGCTCCCTGATCCAAATTCAGCACTCTTTCCATTACGCATGACAAAATGAACGGAATAGTATTCGAAATTAGATTTCAAAATCACCAGCTTCTTTAACCTGACAGGAACGACTCTGTTTTCAGTAATCAAGAGAGAGAGAACAAGGTCCTATTCACTGGCTAGAGTCAGCCAGGAGAAGGATTTGCCATTCTCAGCAAATTATGTTGGCAACAGGGAATTAATTAATGCTACATCTTAAGTCTGACTTGAAGGGAGTCACTATTTCTCAGCCCACAGTCAAACTTTATGCATCTATTAAAATTACATCTCAAAATAAAAAGGGAATCAGAGGAAGAAAAGAAAGGGTGTTGTAAGAAGAAATAGAAACAGCACCATAATTAAAGCTTTTAAGAGGGACACTCTAGAAGCTGTTTAAACACTGACTTGTTTACAACAGGCTATAACCCAGCCTTATATTGAAATATAAGACTAAAAAAAGAGTCTGGTTTAAAAGCAGCAAAAAGTGAGAAAAGTTTCACGAGGTCACTGGAGCTACTCCTGGGGCCAGGTTAAAAAATAACACCATTGTATTCAGTACAGGAATTTACCACTTCACCCAATCTGAATTCTCTGCCATCCCCACCCCCCCTCCATTATGGTCCCAGGGGAAGAGATAAAGACTAATAGGAAAAGAAAGGTCCCCACCCTGTCTAAAAATGCAACTTCCCTGATTCCCTTGTCACTCACATGCCCACAAAATGCATTTATCCTCAGTGCTTTTAAAATGTATGCATTTATTTCAAGCTGGCTGAGTCCTGCATGCTTTATATGTTCAGCCACATCACTGTGGTCTCATTCCTAAGATTAAGGGAACGTCTATTTAACAATATACAATACCTGACACAAGGTCACTCATAAAGAAGTGGTTCGGAACAATACTTTTCACCAGATAACGAACCCAATTTTCTTTTGCTCAAGTTCATTCTATTACCTGTGATACCCATCCAAGCATACTAGCTTAGGAAAACCCTTGAAGACCAGACCAGGTTAAGGGTAATGGGATGACATCAGGTTTGAGGAGGGGCTGGGGTCCTAAAACACCAACACCCTAAAACAGGCACGATTACGTACTCATGTGTCGGCATTGTACAACAGCGTTCAGGCAGGTGACTGCTTATGATCTTTGGTGTGGGGGGCGGGGGGAGGCCCTAGGAGGTGAGGAAGTTTCCAATTTCTATAACTTCTAGTTACAGTGCTGGGTCAAAGATTTGAATCAAGTGCCTCAGACACACCTTGGCAACAGTCATCGCTTCAGGAAATCAGACACATCTTGCATTGGAGGCTTTGGCATTAAGTTTCCTGACCCACTATTCCACTGCACCAGGAGGAGAAACATAAGATGCATCATGTTTATGGGCTCTAATTCCCACAGGTAGAGATGAACTGTTCTAAGCCATTGAATATAACCAAACGGAATCCATACACTACACTCAGAAGCACTGTGGTACCAACACTGAACAAGGAATGACCTTTGACCTTCCTTCAACATAATCCAACACTCACTCCTGCCAAATATCCTAGACCTGTACTCAAACCTGTTTCCTCTCCCCCTCCCCTTCCTGTGAGTGTGCTTCCCATAAGTTTAGAGGCCCATTGGAGCAGGACCACATAAAAATCAGGCATGCAAAAAGAGCAGGACTGTGTTTAGCTTGAACGGAAATGGAATTCTGGTTTTTCTTTAGGCAACTTTAACTCACTACTTTTGACAGAGTACAAAGCAATTAGAAAGGCTGATTCTGTTTTGGTTTCTGTTTTTTCCTAATCTTATCCCCCAAACCACAAATAGGTACTACTGGGGAAAAAATTGTGAACAAATAAAAAATATAAATATATATGTAAATATGATAAATTGAAAGGTGTTGGAGGGCATATATTTGATTCATTCTCCCTACAAATTCCTTTACCATTCACAAGATTGAATAGGGTAAGAACTCTGTAAGTGTTAGATTATATTTTAATTTTACTGTAAAGGAAAATGGGTCAATAGACTACCAAGTTTTAAGAAAACCAAGCTGTACAAAGTTGTACTGGTTAGCATGCTTTTTAAAGAATATTTTTCAGCAGATGGTTATCAACTCAGCTCCAAATTCACAGGTGATATTTAGGTAATCTGTTTCCCAAATATGCTGACAAAGGATACTGTAATGGAGCTACCAAATAAAACATATGAGATCTCAAGTTGCTCTAATAAAAGTATAGAGCCCAGAACAAGGAAGTTGATTATCATACTCTTCTCTGCTTTGGGCTTCTCTCCATTTATTCGACCACCATCCTAGTTCTGGCCCTTATCATCTATCCCCCTTAACCATGACAAAGTCTTCTAGTTGGAATCTCTGCTTCAAATCTCTTTCCACTCCAATCCCTCCTCCATGCTACTGCAAAACTATATTCCTAAAGACCATGTCAGTGAGTTAGTCAATAACCATTTATTAAGGACCTACTATATGCCAGGCACTATGTTAAGTGTTGAGAATATAAATAAGGAAAGGAAAAAAAAAAAGACAGTTCCTGTCCTCAAGGAGCTTACAATCTAATGGGGGAAGACAATTAAGAAAGGGAAGCTGAAGCAGGGAGGGAGCATGATATTCATTGAACCAGGCAGAGTAGCCACCACCAATAAATTCCAATGGCTCCCTATGTCCTCTAGGTTCACATAGAAACACCTTTGTGTGGCATTTAAAACTTATCACAACCTATCCCTTTCCTATCTTTCTCTTCGTTTACCACTTCCATACACTTACTAGTCCAGTCATACAGGTCTCCGTGTTGTTCCTCACATACAACACTCTCATCTCCCACCTCCGTATGTTTGCATTGGCTGTTCCCAATGCCTAGAATGCTTTCCCTCTTCATTTCTAATTCCCAGAATAGCTGATTTCCTTTAAGACTCATCTCACGCATCACCTTCTACAGAAGGCCTTTCCCCAGCTCCAGCTGCCTTCTCCTCTCAGACTACTTTTCATGTGGTGATGGTGGTGGTGTGGTTATTCAGTCGTTTCAGTCGCTTCAGTCACATCTGACTCTTCGTGACCCCGTTTGGGGGTTTTCTTGGCAGAGATACTGGAGTAGTTTACCATTTGCTTCTCCAGCTTATTTTACATATGAGGAAACTGAAGTAAACAGGGTTAAGTGACTTGCCCAGGGTCACACAGCTAGTAAGTGACTGAAGCTGGATTTGAACTCACGAAGATGAATCTTTCTGACTCCAGGCCCAGCATTCTATCCACTGCACCGCCCCCCCCCCAGCTGCCCCCACTGCCCATGTACTCGGTATTTTTATAGAAATATATCTAAATAGTCTCTCCTATTAGAATGTAAATTCTTTAAGAGTAAGGACTATTTTTGCTTGTTCTTTGTTTCCCCAGCATTTAGTCAGCTGTATGCCATTGGCATACAGTAAGCATTTAATAAATGTTTGTTGAGTAATCAGACTCCAAATAATCAATGAGATAATATTTGTAAAAGTATTTAACACAATGCTTGGCACATCGTCTCTATGTAAATCCTTATTCCCTTCCCTTCCCCCCTCTTCTCACAACTAAGAACACCACAATTTACAAGGTACGTTAACAAACTGGAAGGGAGGCAACCAGAACAGGGAGTCAAAGTCTTGATATCTGAGGATAAATCGGAGGAATAAGGAATGTTTAGCCTTGGTAAGAAAATACTTTAAGAGAACATGAGAGCAATCTTCAAACAACCAGAAGATTTTCACATTTAACCTGTTATGCTTAGTTCCAGAGGCTATACCTCTAGGAAAGTTTAAAAGGAGGTAAATTTCAGTAAAATGAGGAAAAAATCTTAACATTTCAGGCTGACCAGAAATGGAATGGACTGTCCTGAGGGAAATGAGTTCTTTGTTAATGGGGCTTTTCAAGCATATGACCTGGACCAAGGTTGGATTCAATGATTTCTGGAATCCCCAGCCTAAGATTCTATGCTGTTGAGTCATTTTCAGTGGTGTCCGATTTTTCATGACCCCTTTCGAGGTTTTCTCGGCAGAGACGCTGGAGTGGTTTACCACTTCCTTCTCTGGCTCATTTTTACAGATAAGGAAGTTAAGGCAGAGTTAAGTGACTTGCCCAGGGTCACACAGCTACTAAGTGTCTGAGGCCAGATTTGAACCCAAGAAGATGAGTTCCTAACTCCAGGCCTAGGGCTCCATCCACTGTACCATCTAGCTGCCCAAGATTCTATGACCTGTGTTTTTGTTCCGTTTTGTTTGAGACTGGGTCTCCCTATCTTGCCCAAGCTGGAAGTACAGCAGCCACCCAGGGGCCTGACAGAGATCTGACCTGCTTTGTTTCCAGATTGGACCAGCTTGGCCTTACCTAGACAGCCTGGTAAGCTTTCTTCTTCTTCCCCACCCTGCAATCCCACTCCCAGCACCAAACAGGTGGACTTGGTGGAGACATTCAATCAGCTTTAGCCCTCTACAACTCAGAACTTCTGAACACAAGTAACTAACCAGCCATTACCTCCCCAATAGTAGGTATTACGTGCATGAGCCACAACACGAGGCTCTGTGACCTGTCTTAAGATTTAATTCTGCTTTAAAAATAAATATTTCTCAGTGATATATACATGCAAAAATGTTTATGTACATACATATATACATGTGTTTATATATACTTATTTACATATATGTATTATCAATGAGAAATATTTATTTTTTTATGACCAGAGTAAATAAAGCATTGAATAGAGTTCTGAACCTGGAGTCTAGAAGACCTGAGTTCAAATTTTGGTCAGCCATGTGACCCTGGGCAAGTCATTTAACTTCCGTCTGTCTCAGTTTCCTCATTTGTAAAATAGGGATAATAATGACACCTACTTCCTAGAGTTGTGAGAATAAAATGAAATAGTATTTGCAAAGCACTTCGCAAACTTTAAAGACCTACATAAATGCTAACTGTTATTAACCAATCTGACAAACAAGGTCCAATTGCATATAAGCAGTATATGTGTGTTAGAGAATCCCAAAGAATCACATGCACTCCTGGGATCCACAAAGACTGATGGTGAGAGTCTAGGATTTCCTTTGTGAAGTACAGTGATGATGCTGGCTAATATAATTTACACCGCTTGAAATTTGTACAATGCCCAAATCAACAAGGCAAATATTCTGAGATTACCATGTAGGCCCCAAACAAGTATTAGAAATGGAGAAAACGTTACATGACCTCAGCCGGACAATGAGAAGCTCTCTAATACTATAAAAACACAGCATCACGCCAATGCCTAATGCAAAAGTAAACAGTACATCTCTGAAAATTACCAAACGAGTTTCAAAACACAGTAACCATGTACATATTCCTGCAGCTAAGGGTAAGGAACTAAAATTTAACTTTCAAAAATAATAAGAAAATAATAAGAATAAGAATAATAAGAAATAATAATAATAAAAAAAAACACAACCTGAGAAATCAGGCAGGGACTTCCTCACCAGGGAAAACTTGGAAAAACCCCATAGCTAAACAAAAAGTGATGGTCACTGCCAACAGATTCCTGGCTCTTGCTTGCTATTATTAAATATACTTCTGTTTGACTAAGAATTCTTCCATGTCTTACAAACCATCTTTTCTTTCAGCGTCCAGAAAAATTTGAAACTGGTGTGTTTATAAGAAAACTGTTGCTATGCAAATGATTAAAACACATTACAGAAATCTTCCCTTTGAGTCAGAAGTGGAATGACAGGGGAGAAAGATGGAACTTTTTTTTAAACGAGACTCCTTTTTCAAACAGTAATGCTGGCAATGAAAAATATAAAAAGCAAAATGGAAAATAAGATAAATGGGGAGGGGGGAGTCTTCAGTTGAGTCATAGTAACCAGACTGGACACATGACAAATTTTGAAGAAATCAATCTTACACTGTGGGGAGTGGGCCAGCTGCCTAAAGGGTTCTTCATCTCTCTAATTTGTATCCTTTCTCGACTAAATCCACCCAGCTCCCACCTTCCAAATCACTTCGATAAACCTCAAGAAATAGAATATATAGTAGACATATATGTATATATTATGTATATAAAACATTTGTGTTTTACTCTGTCATTGATAGTGATTATGTTTCCTATTTGTTGTTCTCCCATCTGTCTTCTCTTTCCAAAAATGTCCTATTTTGATAAATTTTGTTTTGATACAATAGTTATTTCCCAAGAAATATACAAACTTGTTTACAAAGTATATTACTTACTCCCTCTGCTCCCCAAACAAATTATGAATTATTAATAGCAAGGAAAGATATGCCCTTCAACTTTGACAGCACAGTATTAAGACTTTTCACTATACTAGACAGGTTTTGTTGTCTCTCCATGTTAACTTTATTTATATTATTAGAGTTATGCAAAGTGTTCTTTTCTTTACTCTGTTACTTCATAATATATAGTTCTGTATTTCTCTGAATCCTTTGTGTTGGTCAGTCCTTATAATGCAGCAATATTCCATTATATTCATTTACCATAATTTTTTCAGTCAGGCGCCAATTGTTAGGTCCATAATTTCTTTCCAGATTTTTCTTTTATCATCAATACTGCTGCTTTGAATATTTTTGTAATCACGGTACAGAGGAGTTTGTATTTGATTCTAGAGGCAAGAGAGGGCCAATGAATCTTTTTGAGACGGGAAAGTGACATGACCATTCCTGTGCTTTAGAAATATCAGTTTGACAGGTATCTGCAGAAGAGATGAGAGACACAAAATACCTAATACCACCCTTTGACTCAAGGATACCACTACCAGGCCTATGCCTCAAGGGTCTTCTTTTGTATCTCGATGAATCTGTGATCATATCTATTTGTCTATGCACACCAATTCACAGATATCTCAGAAACTACAATATCAACTTTGGACTACTTGCCCTCAATTCAAAGAGGAGATAAGGTTAGACATGTTAATGCTACAGAAAATGGTGTTCTATTCAACCTGGGGGAGTTGGACCACTGCAAACATTTGTTAGGTGAAAACAAGTTTGGTTGGTTACAGACAAAGGCTTATTTTTTAAGCACAGATGGTTGAATGGTTGTCTCCTCCAAGGGGTTACCCACAAATGAAAGGCAGACTTCTCTTTCTAATCTATGCAAATATTTTACTCTGCAGGGCATGACAAAGACTAACTGTTTTATGTCAGACACTCTCCAGATCCCAGGTGCTTTGAGAGATGCCAAAGCCCATCTCCACCTGTGACTGGGTAACTCAGATAACAGCTGGATGACTGGAGAGTTATTCATTAACTAGTTCCTAATGAATGTTGTTTGGACCTTCTGGGAAGCACTCTTCTGGAATTCTGTACCCCACCCCTGGCTTCTCTTTGGATGCAAGGATGGGGAGAGAATTTCAATATTCCACTCAGCCCACAGCTGTTTTCTAAAACTTCCCAAGAAGGCTCAAATTCCCAGGAGCTCCCAATGACTACTTAGCAGCAGTCTGCAACATGTGTGGAGTTCAAAAATTTGGCTAAAACCATGACACCAAAAAACCCAAGATTCTGGAACATCATTTTGTCCAAGCAGTTTTTTTTTTCCTGCTATACTACTCCAGAAATCATTAACTTTTTGTACTGTACTATGAAATGGTACCTTTTAAGAACATCAGACTTAAAGCTACTTCTAGGCTTTAGTAGCCACCCATTCCAACCCACTCATTCTACATACAAGAAAACTGAATATGTTTAGATGACTTCTCTAGGGTCACAAAGGATAATAAATGATGCAGTACTGAATGGGACCTAAGTCTTTTTCACTCTAAATTTAGCACTCTTTCCCAGCTGCCTCTAGAAATCATGGGTGGCACTCTATAATTAATATAATACAATTAATTAATATAATTAATTCTCTTACTTCTTCTACCTCATTTTCTAATTCTTGCATGCTTTTTCCTTCTCTCTTACGCAACCCTGGGCATAGCTTGAGAGAACTGGTACCCTTCAGGGCTTCAGAGGCTCCAGATTTCTGAACAACAAAGAAAAAAGGCAATTCCCCTAATGCTCCGGTACCCTCAGCCCCAAATGTCTTTCACTTCTGCCAAAAGAAAAGAGCAATACTCATGGGTTAAGTGGTAATGGTAATGCCTAGTTTTCCAAAATGTTCATTCCTATATTTTCCTACTTTTTTTCCCCTGACTTAGAGAACCATATAAAAATTTTAGACTAACGGGGCATCTCAGAAAGTTATAAGGCCAATGAAAATGTATATTGTACTGTACGTATGGAAGGAACAGACCACTCCTCCCCTCTCTCTCTCCCCCTTATTTATCCAATAGTTATAATTGGTTCTTAACACCATAGCTGGCTGGCCTACTGCTGATTGACAATCTAGCCAGCCCTTGAGAAACGAGGCAGAAAAGCTTTCCTTTCCCTCCATTTTCAGCACAAAAACAGAAAGTCACAGCATGCATTCCTAAATCTTCAGACTCGTGTTTTTTAGGTTCCTCCCCACCACGTGAATGAATGACCCTGAGACACATGGGTTTCCAGCTGGGGTCTGAGTGTCCTCTGTGTGATTATGACCAAGAGTATCAAGATAGGGTTTCAAAACTCTGAGAAACAGGATTGAATTTCAGGCCAGGAAGCTCCCCACACACCCCAGTCCCACCTACATTCTATAATATGAGGTTAATTGTGCAATAAGTATAGAAGGAAGCAAGAATTTCCTCCTTCATTTTAATCAATGCTAACTATCCTAACCTAAACTTGAAATTTAAAGGTCCTTATGGTTAAAGCTCCATAGTATACAATAACAGCAATTCCAGTAGCTCTGATATTTCATCATTTATAACTTATGGATGGAATGGGTCTTCTTGTCTAGCATGTCTCAGAACAAAGAAAGCCTTTTACAGCATTCCCAAGATGGTTATTCTAACTCATATGGTTTCATTCCATTGCTAAACACCTACAAATTTACAAGGATAAATTTTGTTTCCATAATTTCTATTCACTGGTAGTAGTTCTTCTTAGTTCCAAAGGGTGGAAAAAAGAAAGTAACTTTCCAAACATACATGGCAGTCCTTCAAATATTTAAAGACTTCTACTATGCTTCCTGTCCTTCGACCTTGGGTGGTCTCTTCTCTAAACACCCGCAATTCCTTCAATCCTTTCTCATATGACATTGTTTTCACCTCCCTCGCCATCTTGGGAGGTCACACTCCTTTGGCAGAAAATGTTCTATCAACTCAATGTTCATCTAAAGAGCAGTGACTAGAAATGGGCACAAAACTCTAGATGTGGCCTGATCATCTCCAAATGGATGAGACCTGCATGTGTGATGATCATATGTCCAAAGTTCAACAGTGAGCCATTTTCTTCTAGGCATATTACCTTGTCATTTCATTCAGGATCTCTGGTTCTTATGATATGTGCCAAAGGTGAGATGTTTACACTGTTTCCTCTTCTATCTGAAATACCCAATTTATCTGCCAAATGCCTTGTTGTACCTGAGATCCTTTAACTTTTCATGGTAACTACTTATTAAGAGTTTGGCTGTGATTACATCAAGCAAAAAGATTTCATTTTTTAATACAGAGACAAAACACCATCTTCCTGTAAAAAGAATCCCAAATGGAAGCCTGTCTCCCCTTCAGTTAGTAGGGACCCCATGAAACAACTCTTGCACTTTGTTACCCCAGTTCACCAGCATTTTAGGAGAAGAGCCTATCCTCAATCTAGAAGCTGGGCAATTAATTTTATGTTAGAATTTTCTCCAATCCCATCCCCCCAAAAGATCACATGGCTCAATGTTTAATTTCTAACTGGAGATCTAGAAGTTTGCTTTTGTTTAATTTCTAACTGGACATCTAGAAGTTTGTTTTAAACATAAACTTTCTTGAGTTTCACTTGACCCAAAGAAGATGCATTACATACAAATTTTGCTTGATAATTTCTCTCATTGACTTTTCTAGGAAAACCATTAAAATTATAAAGAATTATTTAAATTTTGACACTTTCCAACCCAGTTCTCAGACTTATCTGTACAATTTGAGCCCCACATCATTTATCTATACCTATAGGGTGCAGAGAAGGAAAATGCACTTACCTTGTGGCTTCCTGATGAAGCTGTGACACATTTGGCACATAGAACATGACTCCAAAAAAAAGCAAAGGCTCGTTGGCGAATTTGTCCAGCTGCTTCTTCAGAGGTTTTTCCAGCTCCACCCATCGTGCTTGCTGGCTCTTGCTAAGAAACCAGAGGCCAAAATAGTGTGTCTAGATAAAGGGACAAAATAACATCAGTCAATTCTTGTGACTGGTATCTCAGGACCACACAACAAAGAACAGGCAATTCCCACCCACCCAACCCCTCACCAATGCAAAATCTATTCCACAAAGAAGGATCTGGCAACTTTTCCTTTTGCTCTTTGTGGCTAATCAGAAGAATCTACCGACATGCAAACCAAGATGCAGCATATGTCCACTTCAAAGCCTGTTGTATAATTTACAAAAAGTTCTGTTGGAATCAGGGGAGCAGATGGCATCAGCACTTTATTAGAAGTGGTGACTGGTTTTTGTTTAATATCTGGAGACTGACATATTCAACCGACCTACTATCTAAATGCTCCATGATCTTACGTGAATCATACTGGCAACTACAAAGACAGTTCTTATGTTTGCTACAGAATAAATAGTACCTGCTTCCTAAGACCAAGGCTACCGTAAATGGAATGCTTCTGTGTGGTAGGATATTCTCAAATAGTACAGAAAGATCTTCACAGAAAATTGATTAACCCCTTTGGGGCTTTAATAAAATGCTTGAAAACATATTGCGCCCCAACAGTTTATCATACATGGCCTGCTGCAAAATCCTCTCTCTACTATCAGGCATCGAGAGCAGAAGGATTTCCACTCCACAGCTGCAACAGGAGCTCCCAGTGGTTATTCTTGATGGATTATAGTGGGATTTAATAGATAAAAGAGAGATTTTCATCTTTAGACTTGAAGCTTAAACCAGAATAAGTTTGGAGCAACACGCTAAATAATTAGCACCGGCACGTCTATGTATCTGAGTATTTATTATATCATGCTAGGATTTCTAGATTAGCATGACAATCACTGAAAAGCATATCACTGTTTTTGAAGCCATCTTTTAAACCTAAATTCTCTCTAGGAATTGTTGGTAACACACCTGGAAATCCTCTTTCCCACCATGGGAGTAAAACTGCACTGTCCAATTTCCTAAATATAATCGGTTTTGCAGTATGAATACTCATGTTCTTGCTTAGCTCTATTATTATAATCAGAGCTTCACCTCTAGATGTAACTGTCCAACCATCATTCATCTAATCATAAAATCATAGATTTGGAGGTGGAAGAAACTTTAGAGGCTCAAAATCCAACCTTCTTATTTTACTGATGAGAGACGTTAGGACTGACCTGTGGTTGATCAATAAGCATTCATTAAGTGCCTACTCTGTGCCTTGACAAAGGGTGTATGGGGTGTTCAGGAGGACTAACACCTTTGGTATAAGGGCTTACCAAGCTCTTTTCAAGACCTGTCAACCACCTTTCATCCAACTCTCACCTATGGCTCCAAGAAACTGTAGCCTGCTCAGCAGTCGCATCCCAGTAAACCATCTTGACAAACAGGCTAAACCAGGTTGAGGTTAACCAACAGGACTCAGACCCCTTGGTGAGTTAGGAGGAGGATACCCCAAGCATGTGAAGACTCCCCTGGCAGAATGGGTGGATGAGAACAATTTGTTCCAACAGCCATGAAGACAGCTGAAGCAGGCACTGTGGAATGCTAGAGCTTGGTCAGGCACTGAAGATGCCAAAGTCATCCACTGCATCCTAGGCCACTCTCAGTTGTCTTGACTTTTGTCCTGCTACTGGACCTCAGTGACTCAGGAAGAGAGAGTGAAGCTGATGACTCTGAGCAGCTCTGACTTACTTAAGTCCAATTTACTTAAAAGTCAAGAGACCTCGAGATACCATTGATCCTCTTCGGAAACAAAGGACAGACAACAACTCTGTGCCCTGGTAACTCAGCTACACACTGTAGCATTTTCACACAAAAAATTCACAGCCCTCAAGAAGCTTTACATTACTGATGCCTATTTAGCTAGAAATTCAGAGATCTTGTTTGCACATGTGGCCCAGCGACTGCTGGGATTGCAAATGAATTCACAGACATATTTGAAACAGGAACGGGAAGGAAAACAAAAATACATTCCTCTTAAGATATGGCAGTGGGCATATTTACATCAGGACCTACTCACCATACTGCTTCAATTGTCAAGTGCCAATGAATGGAGCCGAAGCTCTATTTCTGGGGGCAAAATAATGCAATGGCGAGGATGAACTAACTTGAGTGAATTTAAGCCAAAAGATTTTTTTTCCCCTCTGTGTTAATGCAACTGTGAGATGTAGGTCCCATCATGATTATTATTGGTGAAAGCATAAGTAACTATCAACTGGCTAATTCTGAAATCCTCTGATATTATGATTATCTAACATGTGGATAATTATTTTAGTAATTTTATATAATTTCTTCTCCTAAGGTCCTGCTTGTTCTTATCATATTGGAGCAAAAAACTTTTCCAGCACTAGAAAAGAAGGAACCTAGGAATGAAGGGGAAAAGACTATATGGGGGGCGGGGTATGAGGCGGAGGTGGAGGTAGGAGAGTAACACTAGAAAGTAATTTAGAACGAGCAGAAAACTGGGAAAAAAATAATTCTAAGGTAATATATTCCCTAGGATTTTATTTTGGGCCATATTCAAAGAATTGAAATGTACTAACTCATTATTACATGATAATGAGGTCATTTGGGTACTTTAGTTAAAAAAAAACCCAAAAAACGTCCCCTGGGTGAGGTCCAAGACAGACTTGCCTCAAGATGAATGTTTTCTAGAGAAAACAGTGTTATAACAAAGAGCCAATAGTTAGTTTGCATATAATAAACATATGCAATGGAACTCTTTTTTTTAAGGCTGATTAAAGAGAAATAATCACACTTATATTTCATCAGTTCAGCTTGTCCTATCAGGCTTTAACTGAATGTTACATCTGAGAAGGCAACATTTAACTGTCGAACTGAGGATACACAACGACATGTCAAGTGACAAAAAGATTCTAGTGTGCCTATAGTGAAATATATTCCTGGTCCACTGTGAAGTTAAAATTGTATACAACTTTTTTGCTGAAGACTATCATTTCTAGACCTCTTTATTCCTTCCCTTATCTCCATTCAGGTAATCAAGTAAAATCCCCTCTTAAAGGACATAATGGAAAAACACAACAAAGACTAGTTTCAAATCCTGGTCCTATCATCTTTTTTAATAGAGTAACTTTTATTTTATTTCAGATATTTTTTTTAATTGAAAAGCATTGATTTTCTTTCTCTTACCTCCTCCATGGGGAGAAAAGACCTTACAACTAACATGAATAATTAAGCAAAACAAATTCCCTTGTTGTCCATTGTATGTCTCATTCTGAATCTGAAGTCCATCACTTCTCTGTCAGGAACCAGGTAGCCTGCTTCCTCATTAGTCCTCTGGAATCATATTTGACCACTGGATTCATCAAAGGCTTTAAGTCTTGTGAAACTGTTTGTCTGTATAATGTTGTATATTGTAGTGTTATTGTAGAAACTGTTCTAGTTCTGTTCACTTCAATCTGTATCAGTTCATATGGCTTCTTCCCAAATTCCTCTGAAAACATCCCCTTGGTTAATTTTATGGCCCAAGTATTCTATTATATTCATATAATGTTATCATATTCATTATTATATTAATAAAACATTATATTATAGCATTATTTCATATACCACGATTTGTTCATCCACTCCCCCCTTAATGGACATTCCATTAGTTTCTAGGTCTCTGTCACTACAAAAAGAGCTGCTGTACGTGGTTTTTGTACATAAAGAGTCCTTGACCTCTTTCTCCTATCACTGCAGGATACAGACTTAACAGTAGTATTGCTGGGTCAAACATCAGGCAGCTTAGAGACTTTGGTGCCATAGTGCCAAACAGCTGGACCAATGCAGAGCCCCGACAATAGTGCTATAATGTGCCTGTTTTCTGACAGCCCTTTTTTTGGTCATATTTGCCAATCTGATGGGCATGAGGCAGAACCTAAGAACTCTTAGTTTGCATTTTTCTAATTGTTCATGATTTGGAGCTTTTTTTTTTTTGATAGATTAGATTTCTTCCCTTAAAAAGTAAAAATCACCTGTTCATATCCTTTGATCCCTTATCAACTGTGCAATGCCTCTTACTCTTATAAATTTTAATCCACTCATTATATACCTCAGGAAGGAGATATTTATCAGAAAAACTTGCTGCCAAGATTTTCTCCCAGTTAGTTGTTCCTTTGTAATCTTAGGTATATTGGTTTTGTTTGTGCCTAACCTTTTTAAATTTTATGTAATCACAATTGTGCCTTTTATCATCTCTGATCTTCTCCATCCCTTGCTTGGCTGGGAGTGTTTTTTTCTTATCCATAGATCTGAAAGGTAATTTCTTCCTTTTTCCTCTAATTTATAAGACCTTTTATATCTAAATCATATATCCATCTAAAGCAAATTGTGCTATATAGTATTGTGTTCATCTAAACCTAAATGCTGCCAAGCTGCTTTCCAGTTTTTGCAGGATTTTTTGACAAATGGTGAATCTTTAACCCAGAGTTAGAATCTTTGGGCTTGTCAAACATTAGTCTAATAGATTCATTAATTTATATATGCTGTATAATTAATTTGTTCCAACAATCAACCTCTCCATTTTTAATCAATACCAAATTTTTTTTATCACTTTGTATTATAATCTGAAAAATGATGCTGCAAGGACCCGTTTATTTCCACTATATTTTTCAACATTTCTCTTTAGATTCTGGACCTTTTGTTTCTCAAGATAAATTTTACTTTCTCTACAAAGTAATCCTTTGACAATTCGATTGCTATGGCATCCTTGATTATCTTGATGTGTGATACTTGGGAAGTTATGGGGCTCAGTTTCCTCATATGTAAAGCAAGTAGCTCAGAACTGATGATGTCCAAGGTCTCATACAGTTCTAAATCAATGACCCTAAACACAAAGTGCAGAAGCAAAAAACAAAATTTACACATGGAGGCAAGAGAAGAAGAATAAGAGTTACCAAAAGTTGCCAGGCCACTAATGGTGCTAACCCAGGGCTTTAAATAATCTGCATAATTGAATGACAAAGTAAGCCTCTTCTAATGAAAACCTCAGTTTAGAGTACAAAATAAAATATCTCCATAATACAATTCCTACGGGGCTCAGCATATTTTACAGTGACTTGTTATATAATTGTCCAACTACAAAATTAGTTTGCCTCAAAGAGCAATGGCATAGCAGATGCTTCCAGCACACCTGGGACAACAATTTATTATGGGATGGGAGGTGATGACAATCTGAGGGACAAATTCTTACCCACTATTAAACATCAATACCACCTAATTTAGGACACATGAAGTGCTGGACCAAGTCATGCAGTTAGAAAAAAGAGTGGACCAATGAGGCACCAGGCCAGTGCTCTTCCTTTGGGGAAGTGCCCAAGTTCACCAGCTCCACTCCCACACCTATCACTACTTCCCTACTCTAGAGAAGCTGTAATGAATTCCAGAAAGCAGCCTCATGTACTGATTTTGCACTATTAGAAGTTGTGTAAAATATAATATTGGTTCTAGCCCTATGGAAATGTGCAATGAAAATTTGAGTAATACAACTACTTCACAGGATTCATCATCACACTCATTTCGATCTGGCTGTATAGCTTATGGCCATCCATCCTTTGCTTGAATCTGTTACTAGTGAGGAGACTAGAATGTCTCATAAAATGTCATCAAGAGAGGAAGGTGTCTTCTAAATTCCATCAGGTGATACTAATTTAAGTGTAACTAAATAGGGAAAACTGACAAAGCAGGATGGAGGAAGGAAGGAAGGAAGGAAGGAAGGAAGGAAGGAAGGAAGGAAGGAAGGAAGGAAGG